>OZ024917.1:43959533-44184533 GCA_964017125.1 Flabesymbios commensalis
GTTGCAGTGACGATAATTGGTGATTATATTTTGAATTGATCCTCATTCAGGCAGGTTAGCATAACAATCGTGAAAATCCGAGTTTTTGGTCTGCAAAAACATATCTCAGGTGAACACATGATAACCCACCAACATCGCGGGCATCTTGATCAAATTAAAAATGGGCAGCACCTAGATTTGCAAAAAAATGCAGCTTTGGAACCATTCGCGATAGACTGGTGTGCAATATTTCTTTTTGAATGTTTTAGACTATTATGGGGAATCTATTCATATGGCTACATTGATGGTAACGAGTAACTTGCTAGTTTCAGCGAGTGAAGAAAAATATGGTGATAATTAACATAACGTTCTTCTGACAGATTTTCCTACTGATCATATGCCCGAATGATTCATATTAAACACGATTTGCAAACATCCAAAATGCAACAAATATCTAAAGTTAATATTGTGTAATAACAAAATAAATTTTACTGAATAAATTATAATTATACATGGTTAAGAACTATTCAAGAGTATTTTTTACAGAAGAAGCCCTGTCAAAGGCACAGCCAGGTGCCATGAAGAATTGCCTTGTTACATGTGTAGTTTTCGGTAGGGCCAGAGCGAACTAGAGGTGAAAACTTATGTCACTTGCAAAACATCTCCTTAGGCTTAAAGGCACATACACAGGCGAATGGCATGTTTTTGTTTTAGCTCTGTTATATCTTTTTGAGTGTTTGAATGAGTCAGATTATGAGAAAATGTCGGTCATTACCTTTTTGTTTTTTAGATTGCCCCGTTTTATAATAGACTTGTCATGTTTGATAGAAAAAGGACATGAGTCGCCAATTTTATTATTTCCTTCTAAAGATGGTTTTTTTTATAATTTACCAGCCGTATCAGGAGAAGTATGTAAGGTCTCAGATGTATCACATCCTTGCGAGTTTAATTACGACGTCATCGGAAAATCACCGCTTTCCTATTCAGGCCACACGTTTCAAAACAGGAATTAGGGTCAATACAGCTAAACTCGGGCGATTGACATGTTAATGAAACGCATAATGTTATGAGCGCATACTTATCTGTCTGGCAAATTTTGTCAGCCGCCAATGGCCATTCATTCACCTAAGTCTAATCATGACTCGTGATTGTTTTATAAACTATAGATGTCCTAATGACAAAAATATAACAAATACGAGAACTCAAATTATGCGCATGAGACAAGCATTACTTTTTAAATACAAATGTTAAAAAATGCTGTTAAGTGACACAAAAGTGATTGTTAACAGTGTGATCATGATTGCGCGAATATATAAGGAAAACATTATTAAAATAATAGTACAATTATTTCCAGAACTTTAAGCTAGCAAACACGAAACATTGACCCAATGTTGATATAATGTTGGCCCGTCGTTTGCGATGACGGCCCAGCATTAAACCAACGGCGGTTCAATGTCTCATTTTGCTGATAATTCAGCCACTAGATGGTAATTATCTAACACTATATACAGTAGGTGTTGACACTAGTTGAGTTGTCATGAGTCGCACTTCTCGGCAAAACTGTTACCGGCTTTACTCAGGTTACACCAGTCCGCGGGAGTAAATCAAGGGTATATACAAGTAACAGCAAGTAACAAGTATATACGCACACACCAATCTGTGATAGTTAGATTGAATTGCTCCAACTTAGCAGGAGCAATCTTGTTACAACTATTATTTGGATTACACATCACAGTCTTATTTAATATTGATGGCCATTTTTATTGATGGAGTATTTTTACATAACTTAAATAAAACCTTTTAATATTATTTAGGCACTAGGCCTATATAAGTTTATTATTATTATTAATATTATTATAATACACATATAAATAAACATAGATCAGGTAAAATTCCACTGCAATGACTAAAGGGATGATCACTCATGCGTTTAATAGCGCTAAAAAAATAAACATTGATTAAAAAAAAGTCAATTCCTTTATCAATTCAGGACATTTTTTGTCAATTCCAATTCAATTCCAATTCCTTTTTTTTCAATTCCAATTCCTAGTCCAATTCCTGGAATTGAGTCAGGAATTGAGTTCAATTCCCATTCAATTCCGGAATTGACCCCAACTCTGGCCGCCATAGGAATCTTAGATTGTATTATTGATGTGACATTGGTTGTTGTAGCATTTTTTTCAAAAGGTTACATCATTATCGCTGGAACTAAAGTATGGCTCACAGCCAGGAATGGGTCAACGTCTCGTGCTTATGGTAGGACAGACAAACAGACAAAAACCAACAAACAAACCAACACGACCAAAAACATAACCAGGATGGTCATGTTTTAGTCATGTTGGTTTGTTTGTTGGTTTGTCTGTCTATCTGTTCGTGGATTGGTACAGTGCTCCCCAAAAGAACTAATCCACGTTTGCTCTATCACATCATATTTATTTTCAAATTGATTTATTTAAATTTACATAATAATATTTTCTTCAAATTGGCATTATTCGTTAAACTGAGATCTTGCACTTACAACAATCACATAGACTAGAATAATATACATCCAAGATCAATGGCAATAAGGTATCACACATTAATATTGGCCAATTAGTTGAAAAGTTGCATTGTTATCAAGTTGTGAGGCAGCCATTTTAAATCAGGTCTGTGATGGTGACTGGCTGACTGCACGGACTGTATTGCTGTCGTTATAAGGTTAACAGCGTTCAAGCTGGCCAGCTAATTATAATAACTAGTATTTCAAGTTCAAACAAACATGGAAACTGATTACAAATTACGTAATATAGTGTACAATGATATTGTGATGGAACATGGTTCCAAAATGGCTAATTATGGATGTCCAAGGTCATTGACCTCTAACGGCGAAGAAAGATCAAATTCAAGATTATTACAGGTCTGAAAATAAAATGTATGGTATGTAGAACCCCTAAAAAATGTTTTTTGTCATAAAATGTACACTACCTTCATATATGAGAGCTAATTTGCTGTTCTAAGACGCATAAAGCCTAAAGTGCAAAACACACCTACGCGAACGCGAGCCCGATTAGGCACGCGATGAGGGACGCGACGACAGACGCAAAAATCACGTGACTATTCACACAGCAACGCGACGACCAACGCGACGTCCTGCGCGTTTTACGCGATTGCCCGCGCGACGTCAAGGCGACGTCGCGTCGGTTTTTCAAACACACTATTTGATCATTGCCAAAACATACCATCGCGACGACGTACGCGAGCGCGATAGGCAGCGCGATCATTTTCAAAACTGTTACATTATCGTCGCGCCTCGCGCCGGTTGTCGTGCCTCACATGTCGCGTTGGACGTTGTGTTGGTAGTCGCGTCGGCTTGTGGACAGTCACGCGATTTTCGCGTCTGTCAGGCCAAAATGATGATTTTGTTCTGATTGTGTCGCTTTAAAATAATTATATAGTTTTGTTGTTATTTAGTCACGTTTGTAGCGACAGCTAGGGAGCACTATATTACTTACGGGGATGGGTTTAAACATCGCTACCTTCCCTACTTTTCGTATAGTAGGCCTAGTGAAATTCGGACATTGAACTTGTGACAATATTATTCATCAAGGTCGCTCGCTATCTCAGAATATACCACGTATATTGAAATAAAAAAATAGTTGAAAGTATCACTTAAAGATCAAAAATTGTCTTTTTAATGTCGTTTCAAATAATTATTACTATTTTATCAAATACTCCCCCCCCCCCCCTCCACTGAATATTCAATGGTAGCCCCCTTAACTTACGACCAGATAATTGCAGTTTTTCCTGATCAAACACAAATCTCTCCCCCAGCCCTAGAAACCCTGATGTCGTTTTTAGCGCTTGACGGAATAACATACCTCGGCCATACCCCTACTGTTCAAAACCAAAAATGCAGTAACTGCTACGTTTCAAGTAACTACATTTAGTTACTCCCTTTGGCGTTACACATCGAATTTTGGCTTTGGTTTAGTGCAGGTATGTATCTACAGTATGACATGAATCGGGTGTACAATATCAATTACTTCATATGATGATGTGTTCCTGAACATATATTGAATTCTTTCGTAACAAACAGGGAAGGCATTGTTGAGAATTCGAGCCTTTGTCTGCACTGTCCCGTGTAGACACACACACTGATACCAAGGGAAGTAAAATCAGATTCCTTGCAGTTGCTGTTTTTGTCTAGCGCACGTTGCTTCATCATGTAGGTGTCGTGTTCTGAGACGAGACAAGGTCATCTAGAAAGACTTGTCGACCCTTCAACCGCCAAATTATTCAATCTGAATTTTCACCCACTTGAAGTTGTGTCTCGCTGACGCGATCCACAACTTCAAGCGAGTGAAAATTATTCAGATTTTGGCAAAATGGAGGTCAACTGTTTTCAAATATTGCTGATTAATGTCACATTTTATCTTTGTCACATGTTTAAAAGGTGGTACTTAATGTGCTAATAAAAAATGAAAACCCGAATATATGCGACACCGGCGGTTAAAGGGTTAAGCTGATAGTTAACAAGGTTTAGTCCATCATGATCAGTACATTCATGTAGTGACTTAGCAGCTCAATTCATAATATAACTTTAACCCTTAAAGCGCTGAAATATTTTTGTTTAGACCATGGATACCAAAGGGGTTTTTTTTATTTGAATTCATCATAAAATTGTCTTGGTTAGTTATTTCTGCTTCATAGGTCTACGGTCATTATAATTTGTTTTGCTTTCGCTATTATAAAACACTAATAAAATTAAGCATGATCAAATAACAATAAATATGCATTTTAATAAACGTGTCACCTGAATAGATATGCCTATATAGATAATCCCAGCCTGGAAAGGATCTGTCAAGCTCAGTAAATTATTATGTTATGGAGGGGTAACATATTATAATCCTGACTGCATATTGAAAATTAGTAGCTTCATCTCCACTGCGGATGCTGAATATTATTCACGCTTTCAAAACAGTCATTATTGTGTTATTGGAACTGCTTGATTAATAATAATAATACAATGTTCTTATATAGCGCGGTTCCAGTCCGTGGATCTGCTCAGTGCGCTTTACAGACTAAAAGTTTAATAAAAGTTTTAAAATAAGGTGAGGCATGTGTAAAAGTCATATGCGTGTGTAAAAAGATGGGTTTCCAGGTTTTGTTTGAAAGAGCTCAGTGTAGGACTTAAAGTGATATGAGTGGGCAGTTCCATAATGTGGGACCAACCTTATAAAAGGCTAGGTCACCGAAAGTCACAAGGCGTGTACGTGGCTCTATTAGCTGGTTCTTCATCCCTGACCGTAGATTAAACTCAGGGGCATAGGGTTTTAAAAGGTCTGTGGAGTACGCTGGTGCCAACCCACGAAGGGATTTATATACCATTGTTCATAAAGCAGTTGAATTCCTCCAGAATAAAGCTAGTGTCAGGCAATTCACTGGTGATGGCGGAGGTTTATACACAGCACTGATTTGGTATGAAAAAGAGCGATATTTCAGGTTGAAACACATGAAACACAAACATTTCTAAATCTTTTATTTTGGATTGTTGTCAGTTATCATGGTTATAGTGAAGATCGGTAGATTACACCAATGCCACCCTCCTTTTTCGTCTTTCCAAGTCGAGGCAAATGTTCATATTTATAGCCTGCAGGTGTTAAAGCATTTATTTGTGTGTTTATTGAGTCTTTCAACCACGTTCAGTCAGAACCATGGAGTCTGTATCACTGTCAATAATGAGTATAATGATGGAATCCTTTCCGTTCACTGATCGAGAATTTAACAGACATGCCTGAATTGATGGAGGTCGCTGTTTTTTATGAGATGATGTATTTAACCGGCACAGGTTAGGGGTGTGGATCTCCGTCTGTTTAAATTGTGTTGTGTGCACCTCAGATTGCTTGTATCTTTATTTTATGCTCACTGGTATAGCCTGCTGTATGTTCACTTCGAGTAGATTAGGAGTGTGGACCCCCGTTGGATAGTATTGTGTCGGAAGAGTCACATTTAAACATGCATTTGTGTTGTCATTGCTTGCAGTAATTTCTTCTGATAACTTGGCCTGGCACTTAGTTGATCTTTTCCGTCCGGCCCGACAACCACGTCTTGTTTTCCTTACTGAGCAGATCCCATGCTGACGAAGAGAGAGCATAACATGTTGTGGTAAACAATTAATGATTAACGTAATTATTGCTGTTAATACGGGTACAAACAACATTGGTCATTCACAGTGAAAAGACAAACGTGGGGTTTATTAGCCAGAGTAAACACTTGAACTGCTGATCCCGAATATATTCGTTTTTTTCGGTATATATTCGGTATTATCATTTTAAGTACTACTTGTTAAACAGAAAGCAAGATTTTAAAATGAATAACCTTCATTTTGTCAAATATTAATAATTTTCACTCACTTTAAGTTGTTGATCGCGTCAGCGAGACACAACTCCGAGTGGGTGAAAATTACAATTGAACAATTTGGCGATAAAAGGGTTAATCCATAGAGCACTGATATCGACGTTCTGTTTTAAAAACACTATACGTGTATATTCCTGCATAACGAGCTGTTCACACGAAAATATGCCTTACATTTTAAGACACTGATATATAATGGGACTTAAATGTCACAAATCACACAGATTTTCAGTCAGTTGAAGTTGTGTATCGCGGTAGCGAGGCAAAGCTTCAAGTGAGTGAAAGATGTAAATTAAATGGCTCAGTGCTCCAGGTATTTTTAAAAGACTCGGGAGCCTATTTTTTTAATTGTACAGGATGATATCAGTAAGTGTCAACTACTGAATTGATTAGTTAATATCCATTGATGACAGATGACCAACAGTTGATCGCTACGGTTTCAGGTACAGAAAGTTCGTCGATGGCATCTCATAAAATGCGCCCATAAATTCAGCAATATAGCAGTTAACGAAGATTATTCTCACATACTCGGTGTGGTCAATTGGTGATGCATATAATTAGAGTGGCGATCTGTTTCGGGTTTTAGTAACACCAATACATTAATACGTCGCTTTTGACCTTCTACAATGATTTATAGAAGGTCAAAAGCGACGTATTAATTCCGCTCAATGATTTTGGCGGGGGCCCTGATGCAGTGGTTAAAGCTGTCTGCTTGGAAAGTCAGAGATCGCGGGTTCGAGCCCCACTATGGCCTCCAAGTTTCAAAGAAACAAAATGTTTTCTCCCCGCTCACTCGTAATGATTCAATATTGTGTGAAAGCTTCGTGACAGAGAGGTAGCATGCTCGACCTCAGACCACCAGGGCTCGAATTTCGAATACTGTGTCTGGAGTGCAGTGTCATCTCACCATCCTCAAGATGTTCTCCTGGCCCAGTTTAGCCCATAGGTCTATATGTGCAAAAAGGTGGCCTAAAACCCCATTCATTTCATTTCTACAATGATTTATCTCTAACAGGCAGTTGTTCACACAGAGTCGAATAGAGCCCGAGTAAACCCTTTGACCTTTTGGCCGCCAAATTATTTCATTGTAATTTTCTGTCACTTGCAGTTGTGTCACGCTGAAGCGATGCACAGCTTCAAAAGAAAGAGAATTGTTCATATTTGAAAAAAAAAGAGGTTAACCATGTTCAAGTATTGCTGATTGATGTCACGTTTTATCTTTAATCGGTTTAAAAGGTGGTACTTAATGTGCAATTCAACAAAATAAAAACCGAATATAATCGGCGGTCGAAGGGTTATGCGCTGAATACAACTAAAGTCGTTTTTAATCCCTCTAATTAACCGATTAAAGAGACACAATCAGGCTAAAATAATCAAAAAATCAGTATTTTTATTTGGGCTTCCTAATATGAGCATATGATGTAAACATCTGCATATGCATATCCGAAATAAGAAATACGAGAATTTCGTCTTTATATATCTCGCTTAACTGGTAAATGCTCAACACATTTTTTTTTTTAATTTGCAGTTTTGGTCTATGGACATATTTACATCATATGGTCATATTAAGAAGCCAAAAAAAAAATACTGATTTTTTATGATTTTAGTCTGATTGTGCCGCCTTAATCTCTTTTATTAACCGATTAAATCACTGTTATTTATGAGTGTAGGATTGCAAATGTGTGGTCTCAAATTAAATCAATCTGAGTAAAATGAGACGTTGTACCAACGTTGGTTTACTATTGGCCAAAGTTTACGGCATTGGCCCTACAGTAGACCAACGTTGGGCCAACGTCTCATGCTTGCTGGGACAGAACTTAAAAGTGGGTGAAAATGTAAGCTGGATAACTTGGCGGCCAAAGTGTTGAATGTCCCAAGGGCAAATTAAATAAGTGTTTCGCCTTCGTTTCGTGGAAACAAGAAACTGGTGTACATCACATGAAAACAATAATATTTACAATCTGGTCTAACACATAGTTCTGATCGGGGAGGAGGGGTCGTGTTTTACTACCCATTAAACACAAAACATTTGTATAACATTTATACAATGTCGGACCAACGTTTTAGACGTTTAATAGGTATACATTACATATTTACAATAACTTGTCACTTCTCATGGTAAAACTGATATAAACAGTTTCAACTGGAATGCAAGATATAAAATAATTTTCATAAAATCAACCTAGTAAAATTATATTTTAACTGCCAGTGATGATTTTGAATGACTGTGTGTTAGGATGAGATTTTTAAAGTGAAAAGGCCCCTCGTCAGGCTTCTAGATTTATTAAATTTGTCCGAAGTCCTGATTTGCAAGTTATTTGTGAAATGACGATATTGAGCGGGTTCGGTGAAACCTAGATCTGGACAGGAGCATCTATAAATGTCACATTGTAAATATTAACCCATGCAACGCTGAAATATTTGTATATAAACCATGGAGTCTAAAGGGGTTTTTTCAATTTAAAATCAAATATGTCTTAGATAGCTCTTTCCGCTTATATGAATACACATGTCATGGGTCTGCGGTCATTATAAATATTGTAATTCTTTCAGTGCGGGGACCGTCTTTATACGTCAGAATCTGTACATCACAGGTCAAAGGGGGCCCCCGCACTAAAAGAATTAATAAAAAAAAAAGATAGAAATATCTCCAAGATACGAGTGTGACGTCAATAAAGAGGGGTGTTACATGGTGTAATTGTCGTCACCAGTAAGAACATGACGAGCTTGAGCACTTCAGAACGTCTAATTTACACCCATTGGCATGGCCTTGGTATATTATAATGGGAAACATTGAGGGTTCGGTGGCACCCATTTACTGTCAAAGTAGACGTGATTACCAGGGACACGTAGTGTGTGATTACATCTGATTGTGGTTATTGTGGTAGTCTAAAGACCAATTAATCTCTTATAAGAGGCGAGGATAACAGTTTGTTATTGCTGCTCTAATTTGCAATGGCAAAAGGACCGGAGTATCTCGATAAAAAATATCCTGAGATATCATAGGAAATACACGGCAAGCAACAAAGGCTGGACCAAGGATGATCCAAAGTCTGAGATGTTGGTCCATATCTAACCCTTACAGCGCTGAGATGTTTTTTGCATTAACCATGGAGACCAAAGGGTTTTTATTCAATTTGAAATCATCATTACTGTCTTAGTTAGCTCTTTCTGCTTCATTTGAATACATATGTAATGGGTCTACGGCCATTATGTATATTTTACTCTTTCAGTGCGGGGATCTAATTTTGACGTCAGAATCTGACGTCTACATACGTCAGATTTTGACGTCTAAAGTCGATCCCCGCGCTGTCAGGGCTAAGGCAAATCGTGACCTAGTGAGATCAATTCGATATAATACATGTCATGTTATATTGTTGCAAGGAATGTCAGAAATCATCACAAATGGGCAGCATGGTCTTCCATTTTGAATTTGAGAAGTGTGTAGCTAGCATTATCTGGTAAATTTGAATTTTCTCCAAAGCAAATGTGTTTTTTGTCCAATTTTGTATCATGTACATTTTGTAATGTCAATATTGGTACAAACTGAACTTTAGGTTTTTGCCATATGTAATATAATTTTCTACCCGCGTGAAGTTGTGTCTCGCTACCGCGACTCACAACTTCGGAGCAAAAAAGCAAGCCAAAAGGCAGTATCTGCACAAGTAAAGCACATATAGCGCCTTTTTGGTTTTGAAGAGCATGTCAACCCGATGTTGTTTTAATGTTGGCCCACCGTCTCCGCCGTGGGCC
The DNA here is from genome assembly GCA_964017125.1 of Flabesymbios commensalis. Lineage (NCBI taxonomy): Eukaryota > Metazoa > Annelida > Polychaeta > Terebellida > Flabelligeridae > Flabesymbios > Flabesymbios commensalis. The sequence continues at coordinate 43,969,659 of OZ024917.1, forward strand.
CAGCATTGGAATTGGTCCAACGTCTCTTGTGTGCTGGGAATGTAACACTACTGTAACCAATCACAGGCGTCATTATACTTAGTCACATAAAGAAACAACGGGGTGGACGTGGTATCGAGTACCGAACTATATTTGGGACACTATTACTATGTTTATCGGCGATATCATTCGAACTATCTATCTCTTTACTCAATCATCTACGTGTGGTGATAAGACGCATATTTTAAATTACCATAGGGGCCTAATAGTAGTATTCTTATTACCCACAGGATGAATGATCTCAGATGATTTCGCAGTAAATACTCATTCAACCTATTTTAGCGAAATTTTACCAACACTATTTTCTAGTGATGCCGTGACTACGAGTAAAATATCATGGAAAAAATAAACTTTCGTTTCTATAACATTCAGTAACCAACACCTCTCTACAAACCGAATTACCTCATACAAATTTCCTAGATAAGATTTCAGCCTTCGGTCAAGCCGGGTCAGCCACTGCTGGGGATACAAGTTTCCCAGGTAGTTGCAGCATGACTAGCAAATAATGCTTGCAAAATAATGCGAATCCGACTTTAATATGGCTACCAGGACTGTGACAATAACATGTATTTTGTATTGAAACATTTGTGAGAGATCACAATAACCATAACCTGATAACCAAGGTGATTGAACTTCTCTGATTTCTCTGTCAATATTATTTTTCTCAACCAAGTTCCATGAAATTTTATACATACTTTTATTCAATATACTGATGCGGCGACATCCACTACCCTAAACATTTCAGAAGTATTAAAGACCATTCGACATATAGCGTTTGAGAAATTAGGAGACAAGGATACTGGCTTTATAGCGGGCAACATTTTCTAAATTTTACAGAGACTAACTTTAAAGCTGCTCCTTGGAATGAGACATTTTCAATTTTGTCAATTTTGAAAAAATTAATTATATGAAGCTATGTAGCCTACTGATCTTAACTAAAAATACAAAAAAGTCAAAAAAACAATTTTAAAGCACCGAAAAACAGTGAATAGTTATATTTCCAGGTCGTATATTGCCATGTAAACAAAACAAGTCAGCAATATACAGCACTTTACACACATTTTCCCACGCCTTGGACGGTGAGATCAGAGCAATCGCCGCTAATTGGTGTCTTGTAGTCAGGACATGGGGTGATACACCTGCAACACTCATTGTCTGCCCAGCGCTGGGCCGACAACATCAACATGTGGCCCAATGTGTAGGAACATTCAACCGTCCTTTGGCCAGTGTTTATGTATACAAAAAGTTTGTTTGGGCTTTAAGCGGTTTCATAGAAATGTTAATATAAAATATTTTAAAAAATCTAAAAACTCAGAAAAAAATAAAATCATGATCTGGGGGATACACTACTTCATTACAAAACTAAAAACGAAAATCGATGTCATCCCAAGGAACTGCTTTAAACGATACAATAATATCAGTGTCACTACAACAATATCAAGTTGAATGATTATTAGGATCTACAGAGCTCTGTGAATGATGGTATGCGAACTAACATATTTGTGCTTTGCATTACCTTTTATGAACACAGGTAGTAACGAATGTAGAAACGTTTGCGTACAAGCAGAGTCTGTACTTCAGATGTATATGTACAGACAACCCGCATAATATGTATAGATTGTACAACTGCAGCTAAACGCTAACTTCGTGCCATCCCAGTAAACACAAAACATTTGTATAACTTTTATACAACATCGGCCCAACATCTCCGACGTCGGTCCAACATTATATAAATGTTATACAAATGTTTTTTGTTTACTGGGATTTTTATTATTTCGCATTCTGCAGCTTATGTGGCTCCTTCGAGCAAACAATAAATGGAAACCACCCTTATGTAGACCTAGCCGAGTAGGCCTACTAACAGACGTAGGCCGTTCAGCGCTAATGTAGACCTACAATCTATGTAAACACTGATGGGCTAGCTAGGGATTGCGTCATGGTGATCAACATCCAAATAGATTTTTTATCGATTTTTATCGTTTGGAACGACAAGGGTTAATAGGGGAACCATGCTGGACTCTACAGCCACATATATACGGGATGTGTACACATCTTGATTTTGGTACAGCATAGAAAGTTGAACATGTTGAACACTTTACAAGTTTAATAGGTTTTAAAGAAAACGTTTCCGTTTTTTTTGAAATATTCAATTGATTAATTAGTTATATCAGCAACATCCTAATTTATTTCGGATAACGGTGAGTGTATACAGGCCTACATGTAGAATTAAACCTAAATTAAATAGGTTCAGGACATATCAATCTGTAGCTGACGAGGTCGCCGGTCACAGTCTATCAGAAAAGTGCCCCGTCAAATCAAGACAGGTGCCCGTCTAATCAATTTGGGTCCAGTAATGGCGATTTAAAACAATAACAGTTTTATTTGAACAAACAATGTATATATTCAACCTAAATGACCCCCGAGCCTTTTATTTAATGAACTGATTTTAATAACCATGAGTGTAGGCCTAGGCCCTCAATATTGAAATAGGCGATGCTTCAAACACAATAAAGCAAGTTTGGACATAAAAATAACCCACTGGGCACACGACGTTGTTGCGACGTTGAATCAACGTCAATGACTTTAATTCAACGTCGTGTGCCCAATAGGAATCTATTTTTCACAGCTCCTCGATTCCAATCGAAAGTTGAATGGCTTATCATGCAACTAACGCAATAAAACAATGCACACTACTGTCAACGACTGCCAACTATCAGCCACTGCCTTTTCGCATCCCCTGATCTAGAAGTCAATACCTAGCAAGCACAAAACAACAAGACATTGGTAGGCCTATAACATTTGTACAATGCTATACACATATCTATTATTAAAATATATGAAAACTATATACGCCATTAACGATTCTGACGTCTAAAGTCGTTCCGCGCGCTATAGCAGGAAAATATTCTTAATGGTCGTCGACCCATAATTATAACTAAAGGGAAATTGTAACGGTAATATTTGGGCTAGGTTTTATGAGTTTTTGTGGCGGCCATTTTGAATTTTGCTGGGTTATTTTTTTATTACAGATTGATTGGATCTCGCGTATGAGTTTTTTAGCAGCCATTCTGAACTGTAATTTTAGACTTCTGACTTTGAACTTCAGACTTCAAATTTCAGAAGTCCCCACTGAGCTTTTTCACTTTTAAATAGATATATATATATATATCTGTTTGTCAAATGGAATCGCATTCAGAGTGCCCAGTACACACATCGACTTGTCTCTCTGTTGACTTCAGGTTGTATCACTATCCGCGACGCTAGCCCAACATTAAAACAACATTGATTCAACATTCTATGTTTGAATAGAATTGCAACTGTTATTTTAATTGTAGCATTTAAAAGGTTTCAACTGTCCATACCAAATACACAATATTGGTTCAATACTGGGCCATGCACTGTCTGCGACGCTGGCCCGGAATTGAAACATTGAATAAATGTATTTTTATGATGAAATCTAGAGACTAAAGGGTCGAGTCGTCTGCACATAGGGGAAATCTGTTCACCCTCATGTTTTCATTCAAGCAATGAATGGAAAATCAAACAACAGTACATCATTGAAGCAACATTGGACCTAGCCCCAGCAGTGGCTGACCCGGAACGGGTCACCTTGACCGAGGACTGAAATCTTAGCTACATTGGACAGAATAATAATTTTAAAAAATGGACAAAACTTAGTATATTTGGGCTATCCCAAATATAACCTGAGGGGAATTGTGACTTCAAGTAACAATAATATTTGGGATAGGTTTTATGAGTTTTTGTGGTGGCCATTTTGAATTTTGTTAGATTATTTTTATTATGACAGATCGATTGGAATTTCACGTATGAGTTTTTTGGCGGCCATTCTGAACTGGAATTTTAGACTTCAGACTTCAGACATTTGAATGGAGAATCACCCAACATGTACACCATTGAACCAACATTGGACCCTATTATAGGCCCACGGCCTTGCAAGCCAAAAGGAAGTATCTGTTCACTTTACAAGTGAGCGGATACTGCCTTTTGCATTTGAAGAGCCGCATAGTGCAGTATCTATTCACTTTAAAAGTAAGCAGAAACTGCCTTTTGCCTTTCAAGAGTATAGTGATCCAGAAAATCCTGGGTAAATCCGGAAAAACATGCTGGGTGGCTTCGAAAAGTCATAGCACGATATCTGACTACTCCGGGAATATGGTGTCCAAATTCCATGTTGATTCAAATTGGATAAACACTCAGGGAAAAATAGCTTCTAACAAAACCTGCACAGAATAATAAGTTTAACATTTTTAAAGAATCAAACAAAACACAGTATATTTGGGCATAGCCCAAAAATTAATATAACTAGAAAGGTCTAGTTTTTTGTGAACAAAAAACTGCAGATGTCTCCCCTCCAGCAGCATAACCATAAAAGTTGATAGCCAATAGATGTAGAAGTGGCAATGGCCTTTGTAATTAATGTTATTAAATGGCTCATGTGGACAGTAGAGACTATGTATTAGGCCCTAAGCGGAATTTATTATTCCGTTTCGGCGCGAAACACTTGTCAACACTCCCAGCAAACACGACGTTGACCCAATGCAGGTCCAATGCAATCTGCGACGCTGGCCCAACATCAAACCGGCACTGGTTCAACGCCTCGTGTTTGCTGGGCTGCGTTAAACCCAGTAAACACAAAACATTATTGTTCTGTGTCCTCTGTGGAATGTTTTGGAATATTTTGAAAATTTAAGAAAATACAAGTAAGAGACTATCTGTTCATGTCAAATGAACAGAATTCTTCCGCATAAAATATGTTAGATGTTGGGTTGTAGGCCTGCCTAATCATCCCCAATTGCGAAACTACATGACTTAGCATTATGATTCCTTTTACACAATTGTGATTTCTGGAGAGTGGCTGATCGAACAACGTTGACATTGGGTCAACGTCTCGTGTTTGACCGCCTGCACGATAGAGGGAGAGAACGCACAGACACAAAACTGAGCAGTGGGAGGTAAAGCAATATGTCTCCACCTCTATGGCGGGGAGACATAATAACATAGTTATTCAAATGAAACGGAAAGAGCTAGCTGACAAATTGAAAAAAAAGCCTTTGGTTTTCATAGGTTATAGAAAAAAATTTCAGCGCTTTAAGGGTTAATGGTTCACGAGGGAGTATTGCCGGGCGAAGATGGTATATTAACCCTTAGAGCACTGATGTCAACTGCAGTAGACATTCTGTGTTTTATTAGCACCTGCACAACCCCTGATAACGAGCTGTTCACAGTAAATATGCCTGAACACTGATATACATTGGAACTTAAATTTCACAAATAACATACATTTTCAGTCACTTGAAATTGTGTGTCGCGGTAGCGAGACACAACTTCAAGTTACTGAAAATTTAAATTCATTGGCTCAGTGCTCTAAGGGTTAGGACCACTGCACTATGAATTAACACATGAATTAAGAGGATATCCGGAGGTTTATAGATAAAAGTTAGAGAAAACAGACTTCCCGTTCAAATAAACATGTCATGTCACTCTTTCGGTCGCCAATATGAATGAATGCATGTTCTCTCATGCCATCTTTGTGCACTCTGAAACTGGGTTACCACCTGTTGAATCAATGGTGTATCGTACAGGTTACGATATATCGTAGGCTTCGGATTGGTCGAGATGGCCATCTCGACCAATCCGAAGCCTACGATATATCTTAACTTATACGAGAATAGGGACCCAGACTTGTCTAAATGGAAGCCCCCGGACGCGAATCATTGACCAAATACTGGGTTAATGCTGATCCATGCACCTTTTGCGACACCGGCCCAACATAAGCCCAAGGTTCTGCGACTAATACCGCTGGAACATAAAGATCCAAGCGTCCAGTCGTCAGTGGACATCGCTATCGGTCATCATTAGCAATAGATAACAGATTGATATGCTATGCCGCACCGACTTCTTGCTGATATAATTTAGTTAAAGAAACCAGCGACTCGATCACTTTTTTATTGTAGGCCTAAGCAGATACAATACGTTAAATCTATGTTGTTTTAACGTCGGTCCAACGTCGTATAGTGCCTACGCCTAGGCGGTGGAACAACGTTAAACCAACAATGATTTGACGATTTTTGTCCGCCGAGTTAGGACTACAAAAAAAATTAATCACCAATATGTATAGGCCGACATGTATGAGCATGTCTAACATGTTTTAGGCCCTACAGACATCAATGATCTGCCTACATTGTCATTGCCACTCTCACATTCTCTTAACCCGTTGAACACGAGATTATTATGCCATTGCACTGTTTCTGAAACGAGATTATTTTATGACGTCATAGTTATCTCATGCAATCAGACCCGGAGATCTCCGGGCCTCGTATCTGAATAGTCTCTCTAAATCACGGAGATCTCCGGGGCTCGTCACAGACGGGTTAAGAAGGTTTACTACAATTAAAGGCATAGTCATAGGCATACTACATTCTTAAGATTTACCTCACCTTAACCCTTAGAGCGTTAAAATAAATATTTTCTGTTTTCACTCACTTGAACTTGTGTCTTGCTACAGCGACTATCACAACTTCAAAGGGGCGAAACCAAAAAATTCAAAATCTTTATGTTTAAACACTTATTTCATTCCTAATAACAGTGATTTGATCGGTATATATATATATATCTTATAATAACATACCATATTGTAGATTTAAAAATAGGCCATCAGAGATTGGACAATGCACTCAACGCCAAAGTAAATTAAAAATTGCACAAAAAACCAGCGACTCGATCACACTTAGGCCTACACGAATTTGTCTTAATATGCAAGTGTCGATCATCTGATGTGTCATTTTTGAACACCTCTGGTGAGTTTGCAGAGTCATCATACATGTGCAGCCTACAAAGTTCCGGCTGGTGTTAAAATACAAGGATCAACCGTTTATGTCAGAGCGGCGGCCATTTTGAATCTGATCCGTGCTATTTTCGAGCTCATGGGGACGACAATAGCCTTCAGCCAAATTCAGTGGGGGCTGAAAACCTGTTTTTTTTATATTTGCAGTAGTAAGCCGTGTGCGGTTCATGATGCTAGCTGTTCTGTTGGTGATGCTGATTGGGAGTTCTTTGCTGTGTGATGCATCCTGCCCCTGTAATAACGAGGCAACACTGCAGGGATCCATCTGTCAACTGGACTTCGGTGAGACCATCAATAGCTTAATAACACTCGCAACGCTGAATTACTTTTGTGTAAATCATGGGAACTAAAGGTTTTTTTTCAATTTTAAATTATCATAGATGTCTTAGTTAGCTCTTTCTGATTCATTTGAATACCTATGTTCTGGGTCTACGGCCATCAGAAATATTTTATTTCTTTCAGTGTGGGGATCGTCTTTATAAGCTTTTGACGTAGGCCCTATACAGACGGTCCCCGCGCTAAAAGGGTTAATGCAAAGCCAAATGTCATCCAGTAAACACAACACATTTGTATAACATTTGGACAATGTAGGACCAACGTCGAAGACGTTGGCCCGACGTTGTGCAAATCCTATACAAATGGGACGAGATGTTGTCCAACAGTCGACCGGCGTGGGCCAACGTCCCGTGCTCTCACACATAGGCGAATATGCCAGCGAATATGAATCTTTAAAACTCGCAGTGAATTCGCCCAAAAATTGTGAATAGACAGCGAATATTTTCACCTCTCATCCCTCGACCTCTCCTTACGAATATATTGCAAAAGCACTGCAAATGCTTGTCAACGCTTTCCAGTGCCTTATATACGAATTGCTAACAATTTGCTGCGAATGGTGCAATTGAGCTTGGGAATAATATCAAATAAATGCTGCGACTACCTTGCGAATGTTATGAATGCTTGCGATGCTTACAAATGGGCTTGCAAACGTTACAAACATACTTATGAATGATGCGAATGTCTTCAAAGTTAAATCATTGGCAAGGAATGGGGAACGGCGAACGTTACCAACGCCTTGCAAATGCCTTACGAACGTTGCAAATGCTTCCGAATGCCTTGCGAATGCCTCTGAAAATTGACGGCGACTGAAAGCATTTGCAACATTAAGGAGACGCTTCCTAAATTGGTCGATATTCGTAAGCAGGTGGAGAATGACTTGCGAACGTTCCGAATTTGTTACCAACGCTTACAAATACTCGGCGAGTGTAGCGAATTTTGAGAGAATGTCAAATATTTTCATTCGTAAGCAAATTCGCTAGCATATTTGCCTATGTGTGAGAGAAGCACTGAGCCGAAAACTACACACGATATCATCGAATTTGAATAAAAATCGACCAAGGGCTTATATCATGTAATGTTTTGATGTAGGTCTACTGTATGTATTTTTCTGTATTATAAGTAAGCCTGCCGGGTATTCTAAATGTTTATGATTCGATACAGGCCATAAGGGCCATTTTCAAAATATTTGAGCAAAAACGGTGAAGACATGTCTTTAACATTTTTTCAAAAAGTTTGCATTATTTCATAATTGTTATCATCTAATCAGATAAAGACATGTGATTAGAACTCAGAATTCTTTTGACAAGCATTTATCTTGGAAAATCTAGTTTTTATTTATTTTGAATTATGAGTTTTTATTAAATAGCTGTTCTACATTACTCTTGTATTAGTACATGAAGAAAACCACGTTGTGACGTATGCAGTTATCTTGTAAAATGTTTATTTTATGCCAGATAGTGTGTCTTTATCGTTATAATGATTTGTCTTTACCATTATAACGGTAAAGACCGACATAAAACGGTAAAGACAAATACTACTTTAAAACGTGATTTCCGTGGTAATTCAATGTCCCTTTAGTCATAAGGTGTTGAAGTCTGCAAACAATTAGGCCTGCTATATAAAGCTTATAACACCTTTTTATTTAACAAAATTATTTATTTACCGTTTCACCAACACCTCTACCGTTTAATGTTCTGCCTTTACCTTTATAAAATTGCCTACTATTTAAGCTATGCCGGTAAAGACAAAACAAAAAAAAAAAAAAAATTATATTATGGTTTCTAACAGTGCTAATACATAACATGCTGCTTGGCTATTGCACACTGATGTTTGCCATAGTATCCCATATACATACATAACATTTAAAAAAATTCTCAAAATGTCCGTTATTGCTCATTTTTTTTGAAAATGGCCCATAATCATAGATACAAAAATAAACTCATTTTTCTTTTCGTGGCTGGCACATGACGACTCATTTTGTGGCTAAACTGGGCCATGAGAATCTCCCTACGATGGTGAGATGAATGAGATGAAACTGCTCTCCGGACACAGATTAGAAATTCGAACCCTGGCGGTCTGAGGCCGAGCTCGCTACTTCTCCCCACAATATTTAATATTTTACGAGGGAGCAGGGAGAAAACATTGTCTTTTTGACACTTGAATGCCAGAGTGGGCTCAAACCCCCGATCTCCAGGTACCGGTACCGCAGTTTTAAAACCTGTTAACCACTGCGCCAGTGCCTCTGCCCATTTTGTGGTGGGGTCACGTTTGAAGATGAAATAGATAGGCCTAGTCCATAATAGGCTGATCTAGGCCCACTTACTCAGCAGACACTTGACGTTGAAGCAATGTTGGTTTAATGTTGGTCCAACGTCCTACCCATCAGACACAAGACGTTGCATCAATGGTGTTTAACGTCGGTCCAACGTCGTAGACGGTGGGCCAACGTTAAATCAACTTTGATTCAACGTATTGTGTCTGATGATTACTAAACTTTCTAACTTTTATTCATCTGAATCTGAGAGTTACGTGGCAGGAACACTTTGTGTGCTATCGTCCCACGGGATCATGTTAAGTTTAGAAACAGAGATATTTCAAATGTGAAATAGGCCTACCTCTTGTTATAAATGAAATTATTAGCTGGCTATATTAGGCCTACAGGTTACATTGTATATGGTTTTTACATCCAGTTGAAATGGCAAACAAGAAAGCTTGTAGCACGGTTATCCACGCCTTTTTAAATAAAAACGACTTCTTTTCTTAAACCCTCCGTGACATCAGAATGCTACATAGTAGCCTAACATTGCTGCGAAGAGGAATTATTCTGTATACCGAAAACAGCTTGTTTATGTTAATATTTTGTAAATGTTTTTTTCTAAAATATCAGTCTGCTTTATCATGCTTATGGTCGGTTAGATTTCTGGTAGCTGTTACTATTCAGGTCACCAGGTGTCGCTCTTTCTTTAAATGCGTACTAGAAAGTTCACCAGGTGTGGCAACAACTTAGTATCTAACCCAGCAAACATCGACCCAATGTTGGACCAATACTGGCTACGACGCTGGCCCAACATCGGTCCAACATTGGGTCGATGTCTCGTGCTTGCTGGGTAAGGGCCTGATAAACCAGTGTGTTATGTTGCCAGAAGTTACCCTGCCCAGGGGATAGTTTAAGCATTAGGTTAAGGAAGTTGATGGCATTTGTATTTTAAATGGAATAATAAAAATAGCTAAATTATCATAATTATCCATGGAATACTATAATCGTGTGGAGTCATTAGAACCTTTTTAACATTATAACATATTTTTGTGCATTTGATGGAAATGCAAAGCAAAATAATTTTTAAGACATTATCTCAGATTTTATTGTACATACATATGACAAAGAGATATTAACCTTTACAATGCTAAAATTAATTTCGTATAAAATATGAGAAAATAAATGATGACTTAATATACACAATAACATCTATTCAAAATGTATTACTCCTTTCAGCACGGTGACCGTCTGTTAACGTTAAAACGCCTGAATCTAACGCCTAGGCCTATTAGTCAGGGAGCACCCGAAATCCCGTGTGAATTTAGTGATGAAAGCAAACCATTCATTTAGTTTGCTAAAGGGGACCTCTAAGAACAGAAAAAAACTTGTTGGCAGTCTGAAATCCTGGTGGTACATTTTTGGTGGAGTGTTAAAGAAAACAGACCAATTTCAACTTGATTCGTTCTCCCGGCCGCCAAAGTTTGCTTATTTGTAGGTATAAAATTATTAAATCAGTCTAATTGTTACACAGAAAGTTCAATATAAGCAGTCAATGACATTTGAATATCCTTTATATACACTATGGTACTATGCAGTCATTATTTCGATGTGAAACTTATACAAAATAAACAAATTTACTGCTGCCGAGTATTGTTCGCAAAAAAAACGCCATATAAACCAATTGAAGCATATTCAACTTAAACCTGTTCAACTCTGTACAAGTCCATTGCCATATGCTAGATGTATAGGCCTATATCTCAAAAAGAGTTCGTATAAAGTTGATGAATAAGAAAACATAGTCGCGTCACTTATAGCTATATATTCACGTAAAATGTTTGGATTCAATATTACACTTGAAAAATAGCCAAGCATGAATAATAATTTGAATACATTCCTTCCACGAATTTGTTTTATCTGATAGTCCAGCTGACTTTATATACCCATGACTGATTGTAATTTTGACCATGAAATTAACAGTTTGTTTTAGTATATTCTAGATCAGCACCATTTACAATAAATGAATCTGCCCTATGTATGGGCCTGTAAATCCATAAAAAACATGACTCGCTAATAGACGATAATAGGTGAGAATAGAATATGACCATTAAAGTTGAATCAGTCAGCTAGAAATATCTTTAAATGGGACATTTTTTGTATTCATATTGTATAAATTACAGGTGATGAATTTGTTTTTTTACCAATCTCTAAAATTATAACAGATATTTATTTACAACGTGGTATATAGGGAGGGGGGTAATATAATTTTAGGCAAATGTATATCTTCAATAGGCTGCAGATTGCGATAAGCAAAACAGACTAAAAACTATTTTTTTTCAATGAGCAGAGTACTGTTAGCTGCTGCATCGTCTGTCCACTGTCGTCTTGTACCAGGCAGGACATATACACCTGGTGTGTATCACCATGCTCACAGTCATCACTCATCATTAATTTCATCACACTCTGGAACTAGTTGTTCTGAGTTCTCATAGGTTTTTTTCTCCATCCCTCTGAGCAACCACAAATGTCAGAGCAGTTAAGGCCTGCCTTCCTACAGGAGCATCTTCCACATCAGCACTGTTTTTTGCAGCCACACTTCACCAAGTGGGGGACAGATTCTGGGGCTGGAAGCTGAGTAGTCATGACTGGGTTCATTCATCATCCTCTTGTTTCAACCCGTAGTTTTCTAGGGCTGGAATCACAGGTTGTGCCACTGTATCGTGGTTCCAAACAATAACTTGGTGATGGGCGTGTAGAATAGACTGTCGCATGGCATCAGGACTAGGAGGCAGCCTCTCTGATTATGCCTGTTTCCTAACGAATAGCCACCATCGCAGCTTCGTCGTGACAATCTGGGTTTGTGGTTGAATGTGCATATGATTTGATCATAGAAGCAACTGTGTCATCCTGTAGCTCATTGGTAGCTCCCAAGTTGATCAGGGCAGTGAAGCCCTCACTGGAGTCTTGAAATGCCTTCCAGAAAGCATGTTTGCCTTTTCCCGCAAAACTGCCAGTGTTGTCACTGCCGCTCATGGTATGCAGGCTTGGTAGTGCCGCTGCCTTCTGTGACCCCAGGGCCTCATATATAGGACCCAACTGAACGGTCGTACTCTTTCTTCTTGGTGCTATGGAAAACGTTGTATCCTTACACTGTTCTGGATGACGTCAAAATATAATGATTGTTGCACCAGAGGCATCAGCTGCATGTAGAATCTTTGTGGTCACTGTTCAGGTATCTCATGTCAGTATGGGTTGCTCTGCACTGGGTGTCCCATGCCACATCTACAGATTATCATAAATCATGGGCTTGCAGCAACATCTTGTTTGCTAAGTATCCTGTTAAATCCATATGAGAGAGCAGTATCTTCATCAGAATCTTGATTATGTTAGTGAAGTCTGTAATGTGACTCCCTACTAGTCTTCTTTCTCTGGTAGACTGATCCAGCGAATGTTGGACATCGTATCAGTCGAAAATGACCCCCAATTATGCATTGAGACGTACTTGTCCAGGATATAGGAGAAATGCAGCGTCAACTGAGAGCGGTTGAGTACCCAATGAGGATTTCACCCATTAACTCAATTCTGGTATTCCATCGACCACAGCCATTCGAGATGCATGGTCCATTTCCTGGCTGGTTTCCATTGGCAGTTCTTCACCGTGATCACTCTCTAGATGATCCATATCATCGTCAGTGCTGCCAGAGAGACTCTCCAGGATAGCCATCAGATTGCTTTTTGTGTTGAGTGCTTCCATGTCTGCCAAATAGACTGGAATCATCCGAGCGTAGTTCAGCTTGCTGTGAGCAAAGCAATACCTGACAAATGTATTGGTACTTAGGAGATAAAGGTTTCAATCCCCAGATTGAACTGACCTGATGAACTTGAACATGGCCAACCTGGGAGTAAAACTGTGCAATCTTCTCAATGACATCCAAAGGCTTATCACATCTACCATCCGTGCATGTGCTTGCTGAACTATCTCAGAGGTGCAATGTGCGCATGCTTGCCTGATGTTTTCTGCGTCAGCCTGCTAACCAGCTCTAGATAATCTTTGAAAAAGGTTTCTTGGTATGGCAGTGTTGTTGTGACGACATGTGTCTTGATTGGCCTTCCCACATGTCTTCCTTCTAGGATGTGTTTGACTGTTGTTGATCCATACAAATCTGCCTCTGTCCAGGAGAAGTCCAGGCCACTGTTTTCTATATATGCTGGGCCATTTCAATGTGTAAAGTACCAGGTAAATAATGTCACTTCTTTCTATCTAGAGCTGCTTTACGGGTTTGTAGAGGCCCATATCAAGAGAGATGGCTGTCTATCTGTCAAGCCCCACTACTTTGCCGTTGATTCCCTGAGCCTGCATTAAGATGGCCAGCAGTGTTGGCCATTCATGTGCTGGAGCAGCAAACAGTGGTATTGTGCCTGGAGAAACCTCCAATAGACTTCTCCCCAGCAGCCAGGCTGCATCTGACAGGCTAGCCTCTGTTATGTGCTGCTGCTCTTCCTTTGTCCTGAATGTAGAGCAAGCGGTGGTTGGTCTGGGACTGCTGGTCTGGGACGATGTAGAGTGTGTTTCCGATCTGGGGTGTCTTCTGCAAAGTCTACATTGGCAACAGCACCAAATAAATAAAATCGGGAGGCAGGTGGAAGCCATCATTGTCCAGCATTCTCTTCGCCATGCTTGTAGAGGGATGTGCAACAGTCTGTTGTATTCGACAGACATGCCAAAGCCATGTAATATGTTGATCGCCTTCTTACTTCTGATAGCTTGACGAATGGCTACCCCAACTGCAAGATGCTTTATCCAGCTGTTTTAAGGGTCCTAGTAGTAGTCTTCCTGGTAGGGGCCAAGCTGATGGAAGATTTGGCATCCTTGGATTCAAGGTCCAGGGGCCCATCCCACGAATTTTAGGATGGTTCGTGGGATGGGCCCCTGGCCTGTCAATTTTCCAATGCGTTTGCTGACTTCGGGATAGTGTCAATCACCAAACATTGTCCTGTCTCTTGTGAATTCCAGAACCTTGTAGTGGGCAGTTGGCTTCTCCACATGCAGCTCCTCTGTTTGTTTTGGGCAAATGATGCAGACTGTGAAGTCTGTGTTGTATCTTGCGGCATGTGCGGTTGACATGCCCATGCTAGCCTGACTCTCCATTGTAGAAGCTGTATGATTAAAACTATGGACATAAATGCAAGCACCACGACCAGTACTACCTACACCACAGTACAGTTATATCATGGGGGTTAATAGCAGCTTATTCTGCATTCTGTGGGGTTGATCTTCAACCTACAAAATAGCTAGGATTATGGCAACACTTGATATCATTTCGATGTGAACAATATAACATGTCTTTGAAACAATTGTGCATCTGGGTTCCCTTTGCAAATTAAGCTGCAATTATGTGGAACCTGAATGGTATTGGTTGATCACTCACGCGACGCACATAGAAAACGCATAAAATGCATCTATTTGTGTCGGCTTGTAACTCTGCATAGACCAGTATCTCAGACTGCCAACAAGTGTTTTTTCATTATTTGGGATCAAATCAACATTTCTGGATGGGTGGCTTGCTTTCACCACAAAATTCACACGGGACTTCAGTTTGGTGCAGATGCTTTATGACTATACCTATGTTATGGGTGTACGGCAATTATAATGCTTTTAATTCTTTCAGCGCAGGGACCGCCTTTATAGACGTCTGACGTCTATGACGTTAGATTCAGACGCCTACAGACGGTCCCCGCGCTGAAAGGGTCAATACATCATTTATTATCTCAGATGTTATTGTGCGTCATCGAAAGTAAATATTAATTCATCCAACCAGTTATTTACAGATCGGCATAGAATAGGAGCTACTGACTACACAAACGTGTCAATTTTCATGCGATATTTCATGAGCAGCCATCTATTCGACTTTAGGTACGCACACAACTAGATCGATTTCAATTCCCACATGTGTTTTCAAGGTGGTACAACATCTATTTATAGAATATCTAAGCAAACAATAGAACACTTTTAACATAGTTAAATATGCGAAAAATGTGAATTACTGGTGCGTCATATGCGCTTGTTGACGGCTCATTAGAAAGCAGGACACCATGTTAAAAAGAGTATCACGCATACTATGTTAGAAAGAATATCTGCACGTCAAGTCTACAGAGGCTATTACTATTGACTAAAATATTCATGATGCAAAACATTTCACATTTCTTGGAACATTATCTATTTTAGTGTTTTTCAGCGGGAAAAACGTGATTGACACCAATAAATCATATGTCACTAATCATAGGTTAAATGTAGCTTTTTGGGTAATTTTGTTCACGTTATCAGATATATACATATTATGTGAGAGCTATGTTTACTAGAAGTGCAGTATTTTGAATATGCAAATTACCCATGTTAATTTATTCGAGAAAAAAACAACCCAGCCACTAAATGGTAACTGTTCTAAATCAACAGATTTTTAAACCTCACATCTTTGTTTTTACATTCCAGGTATGGCATTATGGCAATCTTTCGGGCAATGATTACATTGCTACTTTTTAATAACCAATACCACATGTATCGTCAGCCACGTGTTTTACGATATAAATCACAAAATCGATTTTTTTCAGTACTTAAATGGTGAATTTTACATGACAAAATAATAGGTATTTGATCTTTGATCTATTGACTTTTTTTCAATTTCTCAGTCAATTCAATTAGCAGGCATGTTTTTCTGGTTCTCTTCCATGTATAAATTGCTTAATACGAGTACAATGTACATCTATAATTTTTAATATATATATTAAACTTAAACACTGTTTTAAGCCAAGTTTGTGTTTTATGTTGTTTCAGCCGTCCGGGTGTTGATAGGGGACGAGCATCACAGAGTACGAAATAACAGTGTTCTAAGAGACGCTCTGATTTCAGAAGTGGAGAGCCCAAATCAGGACACCGGACTGTGGGAAAAACTGCTTCGGCTCTACGAAATAGAAAACATCCTGGCCTACTATAAACGTGCAGAGGACATGTAGGTTAATCTAACCGATTCCGAAAGATTACAATCTGGCGACACATCTGGGTTTCCACAGTGACACACTAATCATACCATAATTGAAACATAAAGTAATTGACATTATTGGATTGTATACCAATAAGGTATTATCGTGTTTATAAAACTAATCTCCGGCACTGTTAGTGTGTGTACGTTTGTCAAAAACGCCAGCTCACATAGATTCAGTTTTCTTGAGTACTCAAACTTTTTAAAGTACTCATACTTGTACTCAACTACTTTTATAAATGAAAGTACATTTAACGAGCACTTGCGAGTAGAAAAAACTATCATCAGTTTAGCTATTATATTGCAATATAATTTAAATATTATGCCTACTGTGAAAGTATTTTAAAACTAGACAATGAGTCAGTCAGAGACTGCAAACCTCCGCAGAAATTATTGAGCGTAATTCGGATCCTTGGTTGTCCAGATCATCTCCAAAATGTAATGGATTGGTCTTTGGCCCGAGACAATCCTCCTGTAAAATATTCATGCAACTCCGTGCGATCTGGATCGGATCCTGGATCCTGATCGTAATCACCACATAAAGACCAACCAACAAAACCAAAACATACCTTCCTAGCGCAGGTAGATGGGGCCTGCATGTAGTTCAATTACTACATAAACAATACCATGGTGTTAATCTTACAGTTCTATAATGCAGGACAACGCCGAACTCATGGAAGAGTAGCAAAGAGATGTGCATAATAAATATAAAAATAATGAACAATATGTGACTGAGTCCTGTACGATTAGGCCAAGCATCGTTAGTGATCTGATAAGTCGCCTCAAACGATGCTCCTCTCCGGGGGTCGATGGCATATGTAGTGAACATTTCATCTATGGGAATAGGTCCACTTTGTGTGAGATACTTGTATCTATTCAAGTGTCCTCAATTGAGGCTGTGTACCTAAGTCCTTCCTGACAAGTAATTTAATTCCAATTTAAAAAAAGGCCACTCTCAATCCGAGTGCGTCCGAAAATTACAGACCCATAACGCTAAGTTCGACTCATTCTAAGCCGATTGAGATGCCGAAGGATGAGCTCCATGATACACAAATCGGCTTTGGATAATCCAGTGGTACATCTACATGTATGCCTTGTGTGCTTATCAATGACATTGCGTCGTATTTTAATGACAAGAGCTCCCCTTTATATATCTGCAGTCTGGAGGCTGAAAAATGTTTTGACTCGATATGGCACGACGCCCTATTGTTCATGTATAAACTTTGGGAAAAGCTTCCACTACACCACTGGCTTCTTATGTATAGATGGTACAATAATTTAAATGTCGTAGTCAAGTGGAATGGTGAAATGTAGCTATACCTTTAAAGTCACACGAGAAACTCGACAAGGCAGTATTTTATCTCCTCATATATTTGGAACATTCATCAATGACCTCTTAATTGACTTATCAACCAGTGAACATGGTGTGCGGATAGGCTCAAATAAATCTGCTTATGCAGATGACTTAAATTTGTCCAGTGCAACTGTTCCAGGTTTACGGAAAATGATAGATAAATGCCTAGTTTATTCAAACACTTGGAGGTTTAAATTCGGTATTAAAAAGACTTAGTCTATATCATATGGGCAAACAATATTGAAGTGTGAGCCAAAATGGTTGTAAGACCAAGTACCTATGGACAATGCTGATAATATTTAAATCTTAGGCATGATTGTATCCGGCGATGGAAAATGCATCAACCAGTATATTGACTCATTTTTCCATCCGTGTGGGGACTATTATTTATAGTAAGCCCCGATTGTCATAAAACTACTCTCACGGCCTTCGGCGATAAGGCTCCATCATCATCAGTGTTGTGACTGATAATGATTCAAACATGAGAAAGGCATTAGATTTTTGTTTGCCTGGATTTGATAGCAGCACGCTGGTAGATGATAGTGTAGAAAGTGATGAAGACAATGACGACATATCTAGTGAAGAGTCAGAGACACAGGATGACTTACATGACCAACTGGCATCAAATCACAGTAGTTGTTTCTTACATACTATTCAACGGGCAAGCAGGCTCCCCAAACTAATCAGCAAGCCTGTCAAGATAGTGCCTTATGATTCGGTCATCCACAAAAGCACCGATATTCTAGGACGAGAAGCGTGTACAGTCTACAACACCAACAAGGTGGAACTCTGAAATAAAAATGATAAGATCTCTTTTGTATATATACCTGTTGACAATCTGAGACAATTGGATACTTCCACTCTCTCTTCATAAAAAACTAACCGTCTGAAAGACATAGGCTTATGCATATGTGCAATCCTAAAACCAATTGAAAAGGCAACAATGTTTGTCCAGCACGAGAACTGTTCCACGGTCAGTATTTTAATTGCTTGTGTGCGGGGACTCAAACATAAGATATCAAATGTATCATCAACGTTTAATAGCAGCATTCTAAAGGCACTTGAAGCATCACTTGTGAAAAGCCTACCATACGAGGACAATGAATTATTTTTGGTGGCATCAGTTCTTCATCCACGATTTAAACTGAAATGGGCTCAGGGTAGCGATGAACACTTTACGAGAGCAGCTAGTTATTATATGTCTAGTGTGTAGTAAGATGAATGGTGGACGCATCTTCTTTTGACTTTACCTCGCCACCAACCAAGCGCAGCAGTGTCACCAAGGATTCAGATGACGTGTTTGCCTTTATGGATGACTCACGCCCTGGAGCCCAAGTTCATCCTTTTTTGTGTTAATAACTACACCCACCAATGCCAGCTTCCTAATCTAGCCCAGCTAGCCAGCACACACCTCTTTATCCCTACTTCGCCTGCCCCAGTGGAGAGACTATTCAGTGTCGCTGGTAAAGTATTTTGACCAGAACGTTGCTTATTGAAAGACAATACGTTTGAAATGTTAATGTTCATTCGTGCAAACTGTTGAAAGAACATGATATGATACATAAAATATGAAATTAGAATTCTATAATGCATGTAATATACTGACTGTAGTGAATATGATTATATTGAGGTGTAAATAAAATATCAGATATACATGTATATTATGAATGTGTCTTGTTATATTTTTTGCTCATTTTGTTCTACATGTATAGTTCGTTAAAATGAGAAGGCACGTAACATAACATATATTTACATGTTTATATATTACTTCTTTGATTTATTCTTCAAAGTACTTGTACTCAATTACTTTTGAAAATGTAATAATTTTACTTGTACTGGAGTACTTTTATTCAATAATCGCCCCAAGCCTGTTTCCAGCAAAGGGCATTTCTGAAGACACGTTCAATTTTTAACTGTTGAATTCAAAGTCATGTTCACACATAAATTTTAATACCTACTTTAACCTATTTAGCCGCAAAATGATTTAATTCGCATTCTCACCCACTTGAAATTATGTCTAGCTGACGCGATCCACAACTTCAAGTGAAAGAAAAAAACTCAGATTCGATAAAATGATGGCAAGCGATTTAGAAATCTTATTTATTGTTGTCGCGTTTTAAACATATTCAAAAGTTGGTATATAGTGTGGTGTCGAATATAATCGGGACCGGCGGTTAAAGGGTTAAACCTTAACTACAAATTTCCAATATGGTCAGCTGGAGGGCGTAAGTGTCTATTTAGCCTTGTCATTTTAACCCAATAGGTCAAATCCATATACGTAGTAGATTTTAGTGTTTAAAACGTAATTAATTATAATTTTAACAACTATGATATGATAATTGTATTATACTATTAGTTATGTGTATTTGGTCCGGCAATCTGTTTATTTGTTGTCGCCATTGAATGGTTTTAATCATACCAGGGTCATTTTGTTTGTGCCGTCCCTCTAAAAAGGTAGTCTAGATTAGGCATGCCTCTCCTAATCAGTTAATATATTCATTGATCAGATAGATTAGATATATATAGGGGAGAGATGGGTATATTAGGCAATGTTTTTTGCTGGTTAGCTTCATTTTTATTAGTTATGATGCATATTTAAATACCATGTGCTTGTTCAAATATGAGAATGACGAGCCTGATTTAAGTGTACATATCATGTCGATTTCTATGTGCTAATAAAGAACTAACCCTGTTGTACGTGTTGTATATACATGTATATTTTTCATGACAAATAAGTCAGAAATAATTTCTAATTATGTCAAAACAACAACTATCTATGATCTCCAGAGTCTCAAAAACAAGACATTGCTCTCCAAACTTACGCCAAAGTTACATTAACCCTTCAAGCGCTACATTATACAATTTATTTTTCACCCACTTGAACTTGTGTTTTGCTACCGCGACTTACGACTTCAAGTGGATAAAAAATACTCACATTTGTAGAATTTGAATCAAAACATCTGGTAATCCAGTAAATTTTAAGCTCCTTTTGTATTAAAATCACCTTGTTTGAAGGAAAAATCAAATAAAAAGGCTAAAACGGATATAGATGTGATTAGCACTATAACCCTTGCAGCGCGGGGATCGACATTAGACGTCAGAGTCTGACGTCTAAAGTCGATCCCCGCACTGAAAGGGTAAATATATTTATAATGGTCGCAGACCCATAAAGCGAGAGTTCGTTGATTAATCGGTCCTCAAGACCGCCGACTCACGATAATGGAAAATAAATAAAATTGATATTTCGTCTTATCTAATTTTATTATACTGCAGACCCGCTATTTATCGATAAGAACTGCTATAAATTAAAATTATTATGTAAATTATGCACATTTTCAAAATACATTGAGTAGACACTTAAAAACAAGTTATTGTTAAATTCTCCGTAAGAAAATAAAAAAATATATAGATTTAATTATTTTTTTCTTGACCGCCTGCACTGAATCTTGAACGAGAATTATTGAGAACCAAAACTGTGGCCTCACATAGATATTCAAATGAATCAGAAAGAGCTAACTAAGACATTTATGATGATTTCAAATTGAAAAAAATCTTTAGTCTCCAAGGTTTAAACAAAAATAATTCAGCGCTTCAAGGGTTAGGGTTGCCAGACTGAACTAATACTGTGTTTTATATATTTTTTAATTATAGGACAACGTGACGTTCCTGGACACCGTTTTTGACACGACCTACATCTACACGTATTTTCATGACTTTTTGTGTGGCAAGCAATTTACAGGGGGTGAATACCTTATCGTAGGCAAGTATAATGACATTTATATTATTTTTCAGGTGACAATATTTGTAAGCTATTTGTATAGGTTCTAGTCCATTTCCAGATTGTAAAAGTCTATGGACTCGATGGAATTCGCAGGTCATATACGAGAGTGAAGTATTTTAGGCTATCCAACCCTCCGATTATTTGTCTCATTTTGTTTCCTATACCTCCCGAATAACTTGTCGGGTCGTCTTCATAATTTTACAAATCAAATTATATTACCATATTATATCCGTACAGGATTCAAGGTATAATAAACTAAGAGCATAATTATATCACATTTACATGCTTATGTATAAAAAAATTGTTTACATTCAAAATATATTATGTATAGCGTATATACATAATATGTTTACACATAAATACAAATAGGGCCTATAATAGTCGACAAAGGCATGTTGATTTTTTTTTAAATTAAAGGGGAGGGTGTTACCCCCACGTCGTCCTCCTGGTAACTTCTTTTAGAAGGTTAAACACACCCTCAACCTGATTGCCGTGGGTTGCATCCCGTATAGGTGGAAGAAGGGATCCTGGTGGTTGAGGGCGTAGGAGCCTGCGGACTCCATACTCCCAGCACACCACTTTGGCCCTTATCTCATTGATACGGGTACCCTGGTGGGCCCGGCCAGATCAATCGGCTGGTCTCGGTGATCTAGTATCCATACTTGTCGACTATCGTCTCATCTCATTTTTAATCATCCAAGACAAAGTGAAAGGTAGCGCTACTCCCATTTGTATATATATACGATTGTGGACACTAGATGGCAATGGCCCGTGGGCTAATCAGGTGAAAGAATGTGTACTGCGGTTATTGCAACTGATGTTCTTTTGCTATGAGTATATCACCCTGGCAGCTCTGACAATACTTCCTGCTGGTTACCGCGGGAAGGTTGCCCCCTTGTAGGGCTCTGTGGTGGGTGGAGGGCCAGGGTGATGAAAAAACAACACAACACACCATGGATAACGGACATCATAAACCGAAAAAGCGGAAAAATAGCGATGAAGAAGACTGTGATAGTGACCAAGCATACCTTTAGAGTTATAAAAAAACAGGGAGGAAATTCTCCAAGAGAAAAAAAATTCGGAGATTTTTGATGATGTCTGGAGATGATTAGAAATCTCTCTCCAGACTCTCAACATTTGCCATCCAGAAGGGAATCCAGGGTTTAGTAGGAGAGCCTAAAACCATTAAAAGGCTGCGCTCTGGCGACCTCTTAATGGAGGTAGACAGAGAAACGTATTCTACCAAGCTTCTGGCAATTACGGAATTGGCCCAAGTGCCTGTGAAAGTATCGCCACACAGGACACTAAACACCTCAAAAGGAGTTCTCAGGACTCCTGAGCTCAAATATACAACAAGAGAGGAATTATTGACACAGCTCAAAAAACAAGGAGTCACTGATGCACGAATGGTTACCATTAAAAAAAACCCGTGAAGTCATTAGAGTAAACACTGCCATCCTCACTTTCAACCGGACAGCTCCACCGGCCACCTTAAAGGTTGGATTTAAGAGAAGTACCGTCCGGCCATACGTACCTAGCCCTTTGAAGTGTTTCAAATGCCGACAGTTTGGACACCACCAAGATAACTGCAGTAGAACAAAGGTGTGCGGGAAGTGTGCACAACCTGACCACCAAGACACCGCCTGCACATCTGCAGTCAAATGTGTCGACTGTAATAGTAAACATACGGCCTATTCCAACGATTGTCCCCGATGGATTACAGAGAAGGAAATCCAACGTGTTCGCACAGAGCAAAAGATTTCCTTCCCTGAAGCTCGGAAAATTGTTGAAGGGGTTAACAAACAGCCATCATTGTGTTAACTAGTGTTGTCGCGAAGCAGGTTGTATCAGTTGGTTGTCAACCTGATGCAGTAGAGATCAAATCTGCAACTGGTGCAGCAAATGCTTCCGCAACACCTGGATCCTCTTCAGCAAAACCTAATACAAGTAAAGGCACCTCCACTGCACAAAACCAAAACTAATAAACAAGAAAAGCACAAATAATGGCAGTGATCGAATGCCCAATGTCTCTGATGACCCAATCGCTACATATAACAGAAATGAGTCCATGGAGTGTGCAGATGTAAGGACGGCAGCGATGATGGGGTAGGCCTTAAGTCTACTGTCGCTGCAATCCACTCACAGTTAAATCCAGGGAGAAAAAATAACATAAATGGCCCACAAAATAATACAATGCAACTGTCGAGGTTTAACGTCAAATTACAATGACCTGGCTATTCTTCTGCAGGAGCACAGCCCGTCAGCTGTGTGCCTGCAGATCACCGACTGTCCAAGCAGGCAGCTTTAACCACTGTACCAGGGTCCCCGCCCTCAGTAGCGTCAAACCACAAATAAATAATACAATTGTGCAAATACATCACCGCAAAATTATAGCTCTATGATTTAGATGCATTTATTATGGAAACTGGGCAGCCATTACCAGCCACTAGCCAGCTCATAACAAAAAAACACATTTACAATTGTCCATTTCACAATAAATCTCAGCCGTTACATCTATATTCACACGATAGAAACGGCACATGTAGCCATGGTGGCCCATGAATGATAATGATGATGACATGATGAAGACAGTTCTGCTGTACAAATCCAGCGGCAACATATTCCAACCTCACAAGCAAGCAGATGTCGCCCTTTGGATTCTCAGATCATTGATGATGTTATGATAAAGAGTATTAATACTCCACCAGAGGATTTTATGCAGATGTTAGCTCGAAACTACGTGTTTGCGAGATATATTTGTGAATCATTGGGCAAACATCAGCAATTTACTTTAGCAACCAAATAATATTATGTAAAAGTTTTTCTTTATTTGTGATAAAATCCACTGGTAAAATGGTGGCCAGATTCCGATGGAGCTCATTTCGCGGAGCAGAATATGTGGGACATATCAAGAAATAATGACTAGGATCTTCAGGCCCACTTCCACAACTAGAACATTTTGTGTCTGGTATTTAGTTGTACGAGAAGTGTTGGAATTTAAGCGCACTTAATCCCAGGCGCAGTCTGCAGTGATGAACAGAGCCATGACCATTACAGCTCGGGAGTTGATGGAGCAGGTCCAAATTTGTTTTTTTACTCAGTTGATGTTTAAATAAACGAAGGCTTTTACTATTTTTTATACCGGCTTTCAATTTATTCCATTTGTTGACCATACTGGGAAAAAAAGATTTAAAAAAAAAGTTTATTTTACATTTGCAAGGAACAAAGTGCCCAGTTTGACGAGTGGCCCGATAACAGTTTCGCACAGTGGGTAGTAGATCGACCAAGTATGGAGAAACGTTCATGTGAAATTTTTTATAAAATCAAGACATTTTATGAACATTTTTCTAATTTCGAGGGTTTCCCATCCTAATTATCGTAGTAATTTTGTATTTTCAGTAGTCTTGTATGCCCCAGTACAAACTAGGGCCACATTTCCCTGTATTTTATTTAGTTTGTTTAGGTGGATGAAATCTGAATAAAGCTCTATGACTGGTTTTATCGTAATCCTTGTCCAAATAAATGTCGGATTGCATATATTACACGATTTTATACGACAAATACTTTACTAGTTATGATATAAAGTCTACTTTTTGTAATGGCGTAATTTTTGTGAATTTATGTAAAAGACGACATATGACGCTACGCTATTACATTGTGCTAATAATTATGACGTCACAAAGTCAGGTTATATTACATAGCAGCAAATAACGTTTATCACGTGTTATGTGTGCGAGCGTAAATTAAGGATGACTTACAGCTTATGCAAATCGTCCTTTAAATGTAGATATTTTGACATAATCATGGAAATGAATATGATATAGCTGGAAATGAATATGATATAGCGGTAACCATGGTAACGTAAATAATTAGAACACAATTTTAACTGGAATAATTGAACGGTGGATTATCAAGCATTAGAAACGAAGGTAGTTGTTCTGTGATAGTATCACTATAATTTTTATAAGGACACGAATAGCCTGGTAATACAGGTGTGAAATGGACCATATTTTCTCGTAAATGTCGTGAACAGCATGCATTTCAGAACGGTTGTCATGGTAACGGTGACTGACAGGTCGCGTGTAAGCATATACATATTTCTGGGATATATTGACCTTCAACATAGGGCAAATCCGTGTAATACTTTTAAATATTCCGTGCATGACAAAAACTGTAATATGTTTTAAAATCCATAAAAACGTTTGCAAATGTTAATCTTCGTGATAAATGTAAATTTGACCTTGCCGTGACCTTCAAAATGTTGCAACATCCTAATTGTGTATATAGTAGGGCCTACAAAGCCTTACTGATTCCAGCAAGTTATCACAAGATAGAATATATTGATAAATGCCATCGCTGTGTACTTTTGACTACACCACCCACCTTTTTATTCACACTAAAAGGGTTAAAATAGCTATTCGTTACCATGGTTACCAACGTCATTTACATATCTTTTGCAAGAGAGTTGGCAATGACGACAAGCATTTCTATACGCCCAAGAGACAACTCTATCAGAATATATATGTATCACGAGCAGGGTCACGAGTATAGCAGAGATGGTCTCACTATCCAATTTTACCTCCTTGCCCCTCTGACTACTAACACTAACATAAGTTTTAAGAACTATTCAATAATCAATTGTTTTGGCCCTGCCAATAATGAAAGGGCTTGCTGGGGTGTTTCCGTCCTTGTAAGAATGGAACACCACATCAATATATCACGTTGAATACAAACTTACAGGCTGTGGCGGTTAACATTAACTGTCACAGGCCGATGAAGATATGCTCTGTTTATTTACCGCCAAACCGCCCAGTAGATATTGGGGAATTGAGGCAGCTGGTAAAACAATTGCCCAAACCTTTCATGCTACTGGGCTATTTTAACGGCACCACACAATGTGGGGCTGTAGGGACATCAACCCACGTGGCAAAATAATTTAAGACCACCTCTCAGATTATAACCTATGCATTTTTAATGATGATACCACCATATTTTTGCACCCTGCTTCAGGATCTGCAACAGCCATTGACCACCTTTGTGTGATCCCGATTTATATTTGGATTACACTTGGAGGGTCAACGAGGATCTCTGTAGCCAGTGGCGGATCCAAGGGGAGGGGGGGGGTAGTTAGGGGGTTCACCCCCCCCCCCTCAGAAAAAAATCATCACCTAATTTAGGGGTGTCCTTATGATTTGGTGATATAGTGTGTGAGCAGCAGTGCCCAATATGCCTAGATTGCACAAGAAAACTGTTGGAAATCAAAAATTTCCCCGGGGCGGGCCCCTCAACCCCTTTACGGTATTTTTTTTTGTCAACTTTAAACCCCCCCCCCACTCACTGAAAAGCTAGACCCGCCCCTGGTAGCAGTGATCACTACCCATTATTTATAGAGAGCAACAACTCTGTTGTTGAAGAAAGAGTGCAGCATCGGTGACTGTACAGAGCAGATTGAGAGGCCTTCCAACAGTCTTGTGGGGAAAGCCTCACAATCTCTCAATTTGAGAGTGAAGAGGGGGTTGATGATCCTATAGCCCTTTTTTTGAAACCTCGACAGTTCCCAGAAAATCGATAAACCCTGGTTCGATGAAAATAATTGCAGAAAGGCAATTAATAAAAAAAAAGCTTTGTAAAAATTTTGAAAACATCCAACTAGACAAAACCTTGACGGACATAAAAAAGATTACGCTATTGCTCGGCGCACCATCAGTGAAGCCAAGCTTCAATCTTGGAGAGCGTATGTCCCCACACTAAATAATAATGCATCGGCAAAATATACGTGGCAAATGTTGCGCAGAATCAGTGGCAAGAGGAAAGATAAAACTATCAAGTATCTTTTCACTGATTCTGACACAATAACCAACAAAACGGATATTGCAGAAACGCTGGCGACATCGTTCGCTGCAAAATCATCGCCAGATCATTATCATGAAAAATTTCAAGTGATTAGGGACAGGGAGAAGGAAAACACATTGGACTTTGAATCAGATAATGACGAAAAGACAATATTGATTTCTCAAAACAAGAACTAGGTAAATCTATCCCTCAGGCAACTGATTCGGCAACTGGCCCTGATGAAATTCATTACCAGTTTCTGAAACATTTGCCTAATGTATCACTTGAACTACTGCTTCTACTTTTGAATAATCAGTGACAATCTCAGGATTTCCCAGATGGATGGAGAGAAGCAACAGTAATCCCTGTCCCTAAACCTGGAAAAAACCGAACGGATCCTAATAATTACAGACCAATAGCATTGAGAAGTTGTCTTTGCAAAATCATGGAGCGTATGAGCAATCATCGCCTCACATGGTTCTTGCAAGACAATAATATAATAACTAAATATCAATGTGGTTTTCAAAAAAGCAAAAGTACCAAAGAAAATTTGGTTAGATTGGAGTCTTATATCCGTCAAGGTTTTGTTAAAAATCAACATACAGTTAGAATATTTTTCGATTTAGAAAAGGCCTATGGTACCACCTGGAAAGGTGGTATCATAAAAGATCTCCATGAAATTGGCCTGAAGGGTAGACTACCCTTATTCATTGACAGTTTTTTGAAGAGGAGAAAATTTAAAATCAGTTTGGACAACAGCCGCTCTTCACTAAATCCACAGGAGGAGAGTGTCCCACAAAGTAGTAGTATTTAACCATTTACCGTTAAAATAAACAGTATAGTTGATGCTCTACCAGAAGGTATTGTAAAAAACTTAAAATATGTTGATGATCTGCTGTTTTCTGCCAGTCCAGCAATATGGCAATAATCGAGCGGCACCTGCAAGGTTGCCTTGATAATTTGGTGACTGAGAACGGCTTTAAATTTTCTCCAACAAAAACTTTGTGTCTATTTTTGTAAGAAAAATGGCTTACAGCTTGAGCCTAATCTATATGAGCCAAACTATATGGAGAACAGCTTCCTGTTGAAGAGCGGGGTACTGGGATGATTGCTAGTAGTAGTACTTTTTGCCCCCATCCAGGGAGGGTCATTAGGGATCTGTTCCGTCAGTTGCATGCTGTATGGCATGGTACGGAAGCACTAGCCTACAGAAATCATCCAAGGGAAGCTGCAGCCTTCTCGTATCTGGCCATAATCTTCGGGCGGACTGCCAGTGGCGTACCATGGTTCCTCCGCTCAACTGCAGTGCTAATGCAGCTCTCGCATCAGTGCTGGCACCGGTGTAGGCTGTGGCAGCCTTAAATAACCGGCAATAACGTGTTTGACGTTAGGTCTCTCACGTGGGGTGAATGGAGTTACCCAGAGGGAGTTATCCTTTCTATTGTTACTCTGTGAACTATCCGACCCGAGGATAGCGGAGCTGCGCGAAATGCCACAGAGTTTCAGCATTAAATTGCACAGGGAAAGTCTCCGGCCGTCTGGGCATGTCTGGGGGTAGATCCCCTAGACATGCCCAGAACCCCGGGCGAGCGAAGGAAAACGCTCTCAATAACCCACCATGCCCTATCACCCCCACCCACACATCATAATCTGTACATCATTCATCTCATCAATTGACTACAACGTTTTTTATTACAATGTCACTTAAAAGACCATTTGTGCCAAAAAGTGACGTAAAGCAATGATTTATTACTACTACAGTCCTCCTCTGGTTGGATATATCGTTGAATTTTGCTCTTAGAATCATGAGAGCATGACCCAAAGGGTGGGTTGAAGCCTAAGTGACTTCTCTATGTGTTTCCATGATCCTCTCCTTGACAGGACCCTTCTCCGAGTCGTTGACTGCTGACAGCAAATGATTAGAAGCACGGCGTGAACGATGGTGCCCAGGTCATTTTGCCCCAGTCTGAGAGTTCCATCAGCAGCTTGAAATTTGGTATTCGTGGGGATTTCTCGGGTGCCTCGGCGTCTAGGAAAGGCTTAGCCGCCGGATCCCCGGGAATAAATCATTTCTACCATGTTCGTCTTGATAGATGGGTCCATTACCCTGCCGCCTCTGGCCTGCCTCCGCAGGGACAGTTGCCTCACCGACGTCGTCCTTATTCATTGACAATTTTTTGAAGGGGAGAAAATATAAAGTCCGCTTGGACAACACCCACTCTTCACTAAATCCATAGGAGGAGGGTGTCCCACAAGGTAGTATCCTTTCACCAACTCTATTTACCATTAAAATAAACAGTATAATTGATGCTTTACCAGACGATATAGAAAAATCGTTATATGTTGATGATCTGGCTGTTTACTGCCAGTCAAGCAATATGGCAATAATTGAGCGGCGCCTGCAAGGTTGCCTCGATAAGTTGGTGACTTGTGCGGATGAGAACGGCTTTAAATTTTCTCCCACAAAAACTTTATGTGTACATTTTTGTAAAAAAAATGGCTTACAGCCTGAGCCCGATCTCAAACTATATGGACAACAGCTTCCTGTTGAAGAGCAGGTCAAATTTCTTGGTCTTTTTTTCGACAAGAAGCTCAGTTTTATTCCACACATCAAATATATGAAAGATAAGTGTAGGAAAGCATTACAATTGCTACGAGTTATATCCAGCAAGGATTGGGGTGGTGACCGGACAACCTTACTGAGGATTTACCGGTCTCACATCAGATCCAAACTGGATTATGGTTGTATTGTTTATGGTTCAGCGAGACGATCGTACTTAGCAGCACTTGATCCAATCACGAACCAAGGTTTGAGATTATGCTCAGGGGCATTTCGAACATCACCCATCGAAAGTCTTCAGGTGAAGACCGGTGAGCCCTCTTTAGAGACTCGCCGGTTGAAGCTGAGCCTGCAATACTATATGAAAATGAAAGCAAATCCTGAGAACCCGGCATACTCGTGTGTTGTCAACCCTGAATACAAGAGATTGTTTAATAACAAGCCAGGGACTATACCTCCTTTGGGTATAAGACTCCAACCCCATCTGGAGGACATGGAGGTGGAGCTCGACGCAATTAGCGTTGTACGCTCACCAGAATGTCCACCTTGGCTCCTTCAACAGCCTAATATACTTTTTAACCTCTCAGATCTCAGGAAGGGAGACACCTGTCCCCTTGTCTTCCAGAGCATGTTGCTTGAGTTATTTTGTAGATTTCCGAGGCACCGGAAGGTGTATACTGACGGATCAAAGGAAGACAAGAGGACAGCTATGTCCTTTGTCTGTGATGATCATGAATTTAGCTGCCGCATCAACGATGAGGCTTCAATTTGCACAGCAGAGCTGTTAGCTATTGAAGCTGCCATCGAATACATCTGGGATAGTAGTGACGAGGAGTTCATGATCATCACAGACTCGCTATCTTCATTGCAGGCTCTTAAGAGTCAAAAACTCAACAACCCAATTGTTTCCAATATTTTGCATATGTGTCACTACTTGTCTGGGCACAAGGACATTATTTTTTGCTGGGTACCCAGCCATATTGGAATACAGGGCAATGAACGGGCTGATGTTTTGGCCAAGGCTGCCCTGGATAAGACGAAACAGTTTTATTATATACCATATACTGATTTCAAGTACAACATCTCTGTCTAGCTTGACGACATTTTGCAATGTGAATGGAACATCAATGTCACCAGCAAATTGTTCGAGGTACAACCAATCATTAAGCGATCTTTTACACCAATGGAACGCCGAAGAGATGACGTTGTCTTATGCAGGGCCAGAATTGGCCATGCCTATTTCACAAACGGCTATTTATTGAGAGGAGAATTGCGACCTATGTGCTGCAATACTCGTCTCACTGTAAGACATGTCCTTCTCAGTTGTGCGAAATATGCGCACATCAGAAGGAAGTATTTTGCATTTCATTCATTATTTGAGCTATTCAGGGACACCCCTGCTGGTTTTATTATTCAGTTCCTTCGGGAATGTAACCTATATTCTATGTTTTAATTATTAGACTAAGACTTGTAGTTTTTACACAATCACTCCAATTTCATGGAGATATAGTGACTTGAAAAGTCGTTCATTTTATAATAACTTTTTATTTTACATTATTTATAGTGATATTTTTATACTCATTAAACTGTGTTGTAGTGCAGGCGCTACAACATGTCATCAGACTCGTTACATATAGGTGCCAGGAGCATCGTCATCTTATCATATCAAACACTTTAAGCTGAATATTTTCGTACGATCATGCTTTTATTGGCTTTGGCTTTCCTTTACTACTGTAACTATACAATATGGGATATTGTAATACCTGGAATTTTCACTTAAATGGCCATACTGGCCGAAAAGTGAAGTAAAGCAAATATTTTACTTACTTACTTACGTCGTCACCACCACTTTCTGCCTTGATAGAGCAGAACCTAGACCAATCAGGCTGTAACCGTTTGGGTTCTCGATCGCCTGGAACGGGTTATAGATCCCCTCCTGGTCCTCCACTATTGGATCTTCATGTTATTTTGGAAGTCCTTCCTTCCCAATGACGTGCGCCCTTACGGCTACCGGGTGCCCCACTAGAAGGGCATGCCCCCCAGTGTGCAAAACTGAGGGAGCCAAGCGAGGCTCCTCGGCAAACAGTTCGTGATGGGTCGTAGCAGGGACGTCCCGGGGCGTCAGACAGCGGACCCTGGGTCCTGAGTGGCCCAGTTCCTGGTGTGGGAGTCAGCGGACCCTGGACCGTGGGTGGTCCAGCTCTTGGAGCGGGGGTGGGTTTACACTCCGGTAGAGGAGAGAAATACCTGTCGAACGCAGCTGTATCGAACACAGCGTTTTCAACATCCCCAATGTGATCGGGGATAATGAGAGCATTCTGGGCACCAGACCCATGTTGTCTCCAGTCACTTAGAGTGACTGTAGCAGCTGGAGGTTGCTTCTTCTCCTTCTACACCTTCTCCTGCTTCTTCTTCATCTTTGCGTTGCTAGAGATACAGGGAGCACTTCTGACAGCAGCTAGAAGTTGTACTACTATGGAAGGAAGCTTAGATTTAGTCTTCTCTTCAGACTTAGGTCTGCCTCTTCAATCGTCTCTGCTGCTCATGCTGAAGGTAGATGAAATTTTGAAGACAAAGCTTAAAATCAATGCAGCATGAGAAATAAATTTCTCGAGCTGGAAATTGACAATATGATATGGCATGGATGTGCTTTATGTACACAGATACTTTGCTCTTATCACGTGACAGGCCTCCAAAACGCTCCAATCAGAGGCCCGCTTAAAGAGTCAATCATGAGCCACTTAGCCAAAGTTAATGAGCAAAACGAAATTCATGACTTTTTGGCCCAAATTTGTATGTCAACTCTGAAATTTGCATGTGAACCCTAGGTGGGCGTGGCCAAAGTAGATTGTTTTGGAAAATAATTTCGTTTTTAGAAATCATATCTATTGGCTTAGTATTCACTACTTAATATCCAATAAGCTCGATTTGAGTTGGAAACCCCATTTTTGTCGTTACCATTGAAGGCACAGACCCTTTCATTCAAATGCTCAATATTCAGTAACTTTGAATCGAGATTCCAGGCATTTTCCCTATTATTTCCTTCAAGAGTGGTTCTAATGAAGGTCGACCACACTTTTTTCTTGGATTGACTTAGCTCTATATCTTCCATGTAAGCCTTTTTAATATGTTGTCATTTGAAAATGTAGGGATTCTGTTTTCTCAAGATTTAAAAGATTTAAAACATGTGGATAACGCGTACTATGACTTATCCATCGAAATGGAGCTCAAACCTCACAATTATATGTTAAAATATGTTTTGATGTAAGCGTCCAAAAAGGAGAATGATGCGGGTTTAATTGCAAAATCACAATTCCTTAGAAGTCCCTTTTTAATGGGCTGAGATGGATTTTTGTGCTTGTCGACTCTTCGTGGGCGTATATACTCCTTTGGTGACGAAAACGATTCCTAGGTAGACAAACGTGTCTCCCCTCCTCAAGGTAATAGTGTTGTATAAAAATGTCTCTTCTGATAATTTTCCAGATTTGTTAAAAATCTTTGTGTTTCATTGGCTTTGACTACTAATCCCCACTGCAAACTAAATGCTGCCATACCATTGATAAGACGCTGTATTTTAAAGGCCCCTCGTAATTCCCAGAGCGGACTGGTTTTTGTGTGTGTAATTTTATCGTATTGTGAGTTTTCTATGTCTTGAATCAGCTTCCCTTTAATTTGTCTTTTGAAGTTGCGTACAGCTGAATAAAACGTTTAACAGCTTTGAAATAGTTTCCACGTATTATAGGATCTTTGAGATGTTTATCAAATAGTATCTGTAAGATTTTAATCCATTTTTTATTTATCTACACTTTCTCGTGTAACGGTATTTTCGTTATTTTATTAGGTTTAAGCTTTCGTGAGTTGATTTGCTGCGTTCTCTCAGATTTTTTAACTGTGTGACTGTCACACTCGTGTTCGCTTGCTTGAAGGCATAAATCACTGATAGATTTGTGTCAGTCTGATCGCATTAATGTTTCACCATATCTAGCTGTAGATTTTTCATCCCAAAATATGACTGGAGGGAGAGGGATTGATTTATGTTCCAAGTTATTTTTGTGATTTGGGCGATGTGTAGTTATAAAGATTTCAACTCCAATAGGACAGTTATCGCTGATTGAAGCTTTGATATCTGTTCATATGCTATACACCCTTAGTTGCTATACAATAATCTACTGCGCTAGGCCTACTACCCGGACTTTCATCGCGAGATGACACATCCTGGTAAAAATTTGCCACAGCCCTGAGATGAACTCCCGTCTGTTAAGCACGCTGTGTCTAGTTTATCATTGTCCATGTAGTGCCAAGAGTTAAGCTGACATATTTATGATATGTGACGATTTATTTAACATTCCATTCCGCACAATAACACTAGAGAGTGCTACATGCTGAGGCTGATTCACAATAGGTTGCGCTCAAGTCGCCTGAGCTTCCTGGAGATACCGTCCACCGTCTCATTGATAACGTGGTTCGTTCCAGTGTGTATTATAATCCCGTCACGAGCTTCTCTGGACATGTTTTGTACATAATTTACTGCAGATTGACAAGTCGCTGCTTGATTGTCCACGAACACATCATGTTGCTCTCACTCGACATAAGGTTCTGTGTAAGTGAGTATGGTATGGAATCACATAGAATGGTGAGGGACACATTCTGGAATGATAGCTTCATTTTCGATGATCATGTCTGTTTCTTGTCTTTTCTTCCTTACATCTGTCCTTGCTTGGCCCAATGAGAAGGAGTAGAGTGCTCAGGTGGTGTAGGTTGCTTTACTTCCTCTGAATCACTGATTATCACTACTGTCATCACTACTAGTAAGATTAGTGTCCAGAGGATGACATCGATTTTCAGCAAGAGCCGCACGACGGTCATTGTAAATTCCTTCCGGGTGACACCTTACCGACAGCCATAATATAGCCAGTACACATTTTTCCTCCAATTTTAGCCATTTTAATCGCGGCAGGCTTTTGTCGAGTGTGCTCTTGTCCCATTTGTTTTTTTCCCTAGCTACATGCAAATGATGTAAATGGTATTTTATTAGGAAAAATCCCTCGAGCCTCCGTCGCTTGAATCTGACTTTGCATGCAGGGCCTGCATGTAATATCCCAGCAAACGTGAGACACTGATCCAATGTTGTTTTAATGTTGTGCCACCGTCTGCGACGCTGGCCCAACTTAAAAATTGGCTCAGTGTCTCATGTTTGCTGGGATACATGTGCTTCTTTTATCTCTCGGTGACCCTGACTTTTTACCATGGGTAACCCTGTCTATACTGTGTGGGCGCGCTTGGACTTCCGTGCCTCCTGGTCGCATTGGAGCATTGGTATTCTATCTTGCCAATGGAACGACGTGCAATATTTAGTTCCAAGGAGAAATGTAAAACTACCCAATCGTGCTAATTTATAGAGTTATTTTCTGTCAAACAGGTAATTTTCATGAGGTGCTTGAAGATCCCGAGAAAAAATACCTCTGGTCAACCTCATGCTGGTACAGTGCTAAGTGGGATGACGTTCCAGATGAAGTACGGGAAGATCTTGAAAGTGGCAAATTCGTATCCCACTGCAAGTGCTCGGTATGCTAATTGTATTACTTGTATCTTGTATAGTGTAATGTATAATACAGGGTCCGTATGCTCGTACAAGTTACGATATATTGTAGGCTTCTGATCGGTTGGTATATGGCCATCTCGACCAATCAGAAGCCTACTGAGGGCAGAAAAACACGCTCAACTATCCGCGATAAAATATTGGCTTACTTGTATTGCGCCAGTATCTCTGGTACAGTATCTCAATTACTTATTTATTAAATTACATTTATTTAATTAGAACTTAACAACCAAAGTAGGTCGTACTTGTACTTGAAATCGAGTACTTTCGTCCAGTACTCGCCCTAAGCTTGTTATCTTTTTAACAAGATTGAGACTGAATTCATGTTGAAGATTGGTTTCAAATAACATATCAATTGCCAGAAAAACAGTTTTGTCATGTGAGGATGTGTGTATGATCAGACTAAGGTGGTAATTAAGGTGTGTTTGTAAACATAACGAAAAAATCAAAAAAAATTAAAATGGTGAATAAATAATGCCCTGTTAGTTAGAGAACATTTTCATATTTAGCGTATTTTTCATTTAATAATTTCAAACAAACATTTATAAATATTACTACATTTCAATATAAATTTACCAAAAATTCAGTGGATGCAGTAGATTGAAAAAACTTTAAATTACCATTCACAATTACTATCATGATTATCGTTCCGTTAATCTGGTAACAAGCGTGTTATTATATGGACCCGGCTTTATTTTTATTTTATTGACATTATTTGTATTGACTACATATTTCACATCAGGAAATTCGTCTTTAATATCTAAACAGCTTTCTAGTGAATAGTAGCTCTATGATAAGGGGCAAATATAGTGGAATTTGTAGATCAACAATTTTATTTATTTTTTGTCAAGAAATATTAATTTTATCTGCTTATTTTTAAAATGTCATTCAACATGTTCCGAAGCCACGTCTCTTTGAACCGGATAAATTATTCCAGCGTTATTATAATGTTGGTCCACTATCCACAATGCTGGCCCAACATAATAACACAATCGGATGAATGTATCGTGTTTGCTAGGTATGTGAATCATCATTGCAGGTAGAGCCATGCTACGAGCCTCTGTGCGCCAGGCGGATGAGGCAGCACATGTACCACTCCTGTAAATGGAACCCAGACGAGGAGCCAGACCAGTGCTACATGGACGCACTTTGCAACAAACTGGAGGACGAGGATGGGGTGACCTTCTGTCGCTGGAAGAAAACTGATCGAGTCCGTGCCTGCAGACATGATGGGAAGGAAGAGATGAATCCAGGGCGATACCTACAACACACCAAGCACCATACACCAGCCCAGTGATGCCTGTCTGTAGGCCACCCAGCAAACACCAAATATTTGTACAATGTTGGACCAACGTCGAAGAC
This sequence comes from Flabesymbios commensalis, assembly GCA_964017125.1. NCBI lineage: Eukaryota > Metazoa > Annelida > Polychaeta > Terebellida > Flabelligeridae > Flabesymbios > Flabesymbios commensalis. The sequence goes on from OZ024917.1 coordinate 44,006,678, forward strand.
GTTGGGCCGATGTTGTACAAATGTTAAACAAATGTTTTTGTGTTTGCTGGGCAACTGCTGTCCCAATAAATACGCTTGTATCATTGATACCAACTTGTTCTATTTTATTCTTTCAAAACATAAAAAGTATAACCTTTTATGTCTTTGAAAATGATATATGCCCTCCAGAATTTAACCACACGATAACTATAATCAAAAGTTAAATATTGATGACTTTTTCATGTTTATAGGCGACTTTATTTCCCGGCTTCCCAATTATCAATGCAGTCCAAAGCTCCCTTTTTTACTTGAGAGTTCATAAGTCAACACTATATTCCCAGTTTTTTGTTAAAAGGCAGTAGGGGCCTACGGAGCTGCGCTACTTCTTAACAAATATGTTTTATTCAAAGCCAAAGAACACCATACTTGTTCTGTAGTCCTTGTTCTTGCTGGTAATGCCGAAATTATGTCTTTTTGCATGATTTCCAGAAAGAACATTTGTGTACATTTCCTACACTGTTAATCCATATAATCTGATAATAAAGCAGCACTCGTCAGATGCAGTTTATTTGCTGTAGGCCCAGCCTATGCCAGACGTAGTTATTTGGGGGTTTTTTAACAGCCAACACACCAAAGAGCTCCAACTTTGTATACGTCACTTATAGCCATCACATACCGCTGGGGAATTTGATTGGTAATCGACGAGCTGTTCATTAGCGCGTTTAAGAAGAAAAAGTAACTTTTGTGAATAATCAATTGAAAAATGGTTGTGCAACGTGTGCAGCAGCAATTTTGATAATTATGCAGAATGCCGCGATATTTACGCATTAAACAAACAACGCAAACTAGATGGACCGTGGATGATCTCACACTGACAGCCGACAATGAACAATTACTATTAGATTTTGAACATAAATGGTGTAGAAAATGAAGAAAGAATATAAATTGTCTAAAATCTCATGTAGTACATTTTCGTAAGAAGAGATCAGCTAGAGTCCTGGGGCTGATTCTGAAAACTTAGATTTTGTTGCACCCCTGGAAGAATATAGGTTTTATGGTAGGCTATGTTTTGTTTCTTTGGCTTTCATTTTAAAAACATTACCCCTTTCAAAATGTGTCCGAAAGATCCTTTGAGGATCATTTCCTGCAGTGGGTCATAGTGCTCTTAGAATATTGCCATTTGTAGGCCTACACTTGTAACTGACAAAAACCATAACAATTATTGCAAATTTCATTTTAACAGTATACTTATATAATCAAAATATTGCAGTGAATAATTGGTGATTACCGAGGCATAAATTAAAATTGAAACTTTTTTCTGCAAAAAATGAGAAATCATATACATTTTTAAACGGCGATTTTTTTCTTTTGGACACATTTTTAGAAGGGTAATGTTTTGAAACTAGTTACATAACCAAATAAAGATAAAAAAGTGAGTTACCTTTGTACTTTGAGGGGGTCCAGCAAACTCTGGATTAAGACTAGTTCTCAGAATCCGCCCCAGGAGTATTGTTGCCATCCACCAAAACCTTTTTTTTTACTGAAATGCATGTTAAATTTGCTCAAAATTATTTGCCCCCCCCCCCCCGTTTCTCTAGTTAAAATTCCATTGAAAACGTCGACAACCATCAATTTAAACCTTGAAAATCATTGCCTCACCACGACACCCCCCACTCAATACCGTTCCCTGTGAGAAATAATTGAGGTCAAATAACTACTTAATCTTGTGTCAAATCCATTGGTCCGACCTGACAGCACAATGCGCCACCTGGTGAATGTGATGACTTAAGAAGACCCTGACATGTAGGGCCCCTGAGACCATACTTTTGGTGATACGTCAACGAAATTCGATAGATTCGTAGATCTGAATGTAGGAGGCGCGCATCGCCGAGGATATTCGGATCTACGAATCTATCGTAATTGAGTTCTTTCTTCGACTTAAAATACACAACATAGGTACATGTGTCTAGGATTTTATATAAAAAATTCAGTTTTTATAGTCAGCATGGTTAACTATAAAACATTAGCCATGCAGTGTCATGCTGAAATATGTATATTGTGCGCTACCCGGCCAATGTAAAAAATAACAGTAGATTCGTAGATCCGAAACTACTGTTTTAACAATAGCTGCTATGAATTTTATAATCAAATGGTCAAACAATCTTCATATACAGCGTCTAGATGGCTATGTTTTCTGTTTGTCCTGATTTCATTAAATAATGGTGTGTAATATATTGAAATTAAAAGAGTTAATGTGGATATTAGTCGAGGAGCTTATTAGGGCTCGTGGGAATTTTTATATGATGCTAAGCCATTCACCCAGATGTCTCAAGGGCATACCAAGTAACACTAAAAAACATGTTGGCAGTCTGAAATATGAGGGGGTGATGGGGGGTATATAAGAAAATTATAACATTTTGCTTGGCTGACTTTGGGAATGAGCATTAAAAAAAATCCAGGGGATATTTTTACACATTTTTGCCACAGTAATGCTATCATGTGATACAAAACATAAAATACTACTATTGCTGTGGTTATTATCTCGATAATTTATGAACACTAATGATAAATGAAATATTGGGTGGGACAAAATGTATAGTCTGGGATCCAAGTTTCAAAAGACCCCTAGTTTTTTCAGTTAGCTTCACACAAAAAGTGGTATAGATATTTGTGTGTTAGAGAAATATCTCCGGAACATTGTTAGGGTGGGTGTAGACGTTTCAAAGTACTCAACATGAGGGATGTTCAAGGGTACCCTTGAGCCCCAAAGACTGTACATATTTAACCCCAGGTTATCACAAAATCAAAACCAATTTTTAAATCATTGTCGATCCTATTGATCTTTCATCAAAGGTAGGATGATAAATTATTAGAGTTTTGATTTTTTTCACAGAACCCTTGGAGTGCTGAAAGTCAATATTTAAAAAGAAAATAGCGCAGTTCGTGGAATGTAATTTTGCCGTTTCCTGTAAATTTGTATGATTATGATAATGTTAATTTATGCTGACTTCATTTGGTACATTGGTCATCTGGTACCACTGTATGAAATTAGAATAATCCCACATTGTTGCATGGAAGAATTATTTGTCAAAGAGTGGATGGGGTACTCTCACTAGTTACATTTTCGACCCCTTGTCATAACACTATCCTCATTGCTATAGTTATAAACAATTTTAATACCACTCTGGCCACATTTGTTCATGGAATATATTCAGGATGAGACGTATGTGAAGTTTAAATCTTTTCTCGTTAAGCGTAAATCCACTTTTAGAGCGCTGAAAGTTAATATTAAAAAAGAAAATTAACACAGTTAGTAGTATGTAACGTTTCCGTTTCCTGTACATTTGTATGATTATGAACATTCTAATGTATGCTAACATTAGTTGATACATCTGTCATCTGGTACGCCTACCTACATATCAAATTATAAAAAAGCTACCTTGGTGCATGAAGGACTTATGAGGTCAAAAGTCCGGATGAGATAATCTCACTAGTTACATTTTTTCGGCCTTTGTAGTAACAAAATCCTATTTTTATAGTTATAAACAGCTTTAATACCAATATTGTCACATTTTGTAATTGAATACATTCAGGAAGTAACATATCTGATGTTAAGGTATTTTTGACGATATAAATCTAACCTTAGAGGTCAATAGCTGCTGGGGTGTTACAATATTTCCACTGCTCACAAAGACGTTAAATTTCCGTCCCATGTGTAGTTGTACGGATATGCGCATTGTATCTTGTGTTTGTTGGATTTGCTGCAGCATATATTTGAAATACCTATGTGTCTTATGGGAAACCATGACCTGTTACCTTGAGGGTGTATGAAGTCAGAAGTCAGGATGGGATACTCTCCCAACTACGTTAAATACGCATCAGCATAGTATAGGAGTTAGCCTACAGGAGATCAGTGGTGTAACTATAAAAGGAAATGAGGGGGGGGGGAGCGGGTGTAGGCTAATCTAGTGCCGTTTCCTTCATGTATAGGTGCATTATAACTCTTCTGATATAAATATGTTTTTCTGGTGTAAGCTTAATTATAACCATTATGATGTTGTCATACCTTTCCTTTTTTATACTTTTTTATCAGTATGTGACTTTACTCTCTTGTATATATGATGTCTGAAAGCAACTGTTGCTTTACAGAACCACTCTATGCCAATACATGCTACTTTAGAAAGTTTATCACGAGCATCGTCTCGACACTTTAACATTAGGAAAAGTCAGTGATTGTGGTCCCCATGTATTTGCTGTTGGTGGGGAATGACTTCTCAAATTTAGCAGACTTTCTAAGCTGATAGCTCACTGGTTGTCTCCATCATGGGTTCACAGTGTCATATATTTTGCAAATGCTAGCAAGTACATATACCTATTATGAGACAAAATATATGGAAATATCTCGTAAAATCTAATTTGTTATGATCAAATTTTATCATGTACTATATATATACTACTATATATATGAGTATATATTTTTTAAAGTAACAAAACATTATCCGAATTATTACACAACACTTCAACTTATCACTTGTTTGGCTTGTGAGTTGTAGATAATTATTTATATTCTATAATTATTTATTTAGTATTCCAAGACGCAGATAACAATGCAGTAATATGACAATGCTAAAGACCACATCAACTCATTTTGATGGGTTTGATATGATGAGGTCATAAAATAAATTTACAAACAGCCTTCCCTTTGCAGGCAAATTACCCAACTATGTGTCTTTTGTCCATTTTAGCAAGTCATCATTTTTTATTGACCTCAACAAACCTCATAATGCCTATTCAAAGCAAGGAATCTAGATTCCTTGGTCAAACCTATCAGTGCGACAGATTTGCATCTGTTACAATTGACACCCCTTCTAATAAAATAACTGAAATATTGCTAACATTAAACAATCTAAGTATATCAGCATGTGGTCCCACACAATCCACAAGACATTACTGACAAAGACAAATTTGTGTGTCACCTGGTGGTGAATAATGTCTTTAAGGGACAGCTGGCAGTGTCTGTAGAGATAGTTGACAGTGTCTACAAGAAAAACTGACTGTGTCTGCAGGGAGAGGTAATAGTGTCTACAGGGAAAACTGACATTTTCTACAGGGACAACTGACAGTGTTTGCAGGGACATCTGACAGTGTATTTAGGAACCGCTGACAATATTATGCAGGAACAGCTGAGAGTGTCTGCAGGGACAGCTGATAGTGTCTGCAGGGACAGCTGACAGTATCTGCAGGGACAGCTGACAGTTTCTGCAGGGACAGCTGATAGTGTCTGCAGGGACAGCTGACAGTGTCTGCAGGGACAGCTGACAGTGTCTGCAGGGACAGCTGACAGTGTCTGCAGGGACAACTGACAGTGTCTACAGGGACAACTGACATTGTCTGCAGGGACAGCTATGTGCCCTCCAAATAACCACACTTATTACATTTTATGGTATGGTAATTACATATTCTTAGATATGACAACAATATTGCTCATTTTTTAATCTTAAAATTTAAAACGCTAGACATGTTTATGCCTAATTTACGCTAAGGGGTTTCGTCAAGTTTAAAAAAAACAAATCCGAGAAAAACTCGGATTGGTCAGACGACACCCACCCACCCCGCTATCCATTTTTTTTATTTTCTGGGAAACATGAAAATAACACGAAAAACGCCAAAAAAAATCCGAGTTGGGGCTTGACATACCCACCCATTCCCGAGTTTTTCTCGGATTTTTGATTTTTTTTTGACTTGACAAAACCCCTAAACTAGCTGCACACATTTTTCAAGTTAAAGCCATCAGTTAACAACTTTATCTGTATTGGTTTTTCATCGGTAATTTTATGGTATGGTAATTACACTTACTAGTAATAAAGGACCACTAAATAACTTATTTGAGAACCTTAATAATTAACTTTTTTACACATGATTTTGACTTTAGACATCGCGAACACCTTACATATTTAAAATGAAGTCTTTAGCTATATTTTTTTTTTAATATTTGTTTTCCATTGGTTTTTTTATGGTATGGTTATTGATGTCTTCAGTAATGACGCTTACCACCATTCCTGGGAGGGAAGTCTGAGTCAAAGTAGTTTATCGCTATAAATGCGGGTCTCCATTGTCACTTCACTCATTCTTAAAACAACAAATTATAGGCCTATATTTCCAAGATAATAAAACTTACTCTTACTATTTATGTGAATTGTCTGACACAAACTTTTTTATTCGATTCTTGCTAATCAATCAAATCGTGTAATGTTTCTCCTCTAGGCCTGCTTACTGAAAAAAACTGTTATCGCCTTTATTGCTTTGCACGATAGTTGTAATTTGTGATCAATGAGCTAATGAAAATAAAACATATCAGCTAAACATGCTATTGACCGTTTAAATGTAGCTCAAGTCTCAACAAATTATTTTTTTAAATATTTTTATATTTATTTCTTATGTGGTGTTTGCTTATAACATATCTCCCCCTCTAGAGCTATAGGTTCCTATCTGCCACTCATTATAATGTCAAATTGGACCATTTAGTCAACAGCTACTTCTGTGGTGAAATCAGTAGTTTATTATGAATCTTTATCATCATTATGTATAGGCCCACCCCACCCAGAAAGCAAAAAGCACTGCGTGGATAAGAGATAATGTCAGTATAAATACCACCTGGTGAACTAGTATAAACAGGTACGGGGAGTAGACCATGCCCAGCAAACACGAGACGTTGGCCCAACTTTGGTTTACTGTTGGTCCAACAGTAAACTAACGCTGGGCCAACGTCTCATGTTTGCTGGGGCACCAATCACCCTTCTTCTCCAAGTTCGCAATAATGTCTGCATTAAAACAGCTTATTAGACCTTGAAATGACCTTGGTGTCATTTTACTATGAGAAATATACTTGTTTCCCCTCCCACTTTGACTTGCGGTAGGTGATCAAGTTAACGGCGGCCCCGTCGAGTCAAGGTTGAGACTAGTGTATCGACGTTAATTTGGCGCATGGCCACGCGCTGTGCGCTCCTACAAACGACATATTCCGATCCTGTGACCAAAGCACTGCCTGACAGCGAGTATTATTCCACGTGGCTATATTAAGCTGTTTTTGTTGTGACAATCATGCATGCTAAAAAATAATCAGGGAAACACCGGTATTAACGTGACGATCGCGTGTTCATTCACATAAACGCCTTTATAACATATGGTAGCAGCACCAGATGTTGATACAATGCTGTTTTAATGTTCGGTTAGTTTCACAGACTGTATGACAATATTAAAACACTTACAGTGCGGGGATCGATTTTACACGTCAGAATCTGAAGATCTGTCAGATTCTGACGTGTAAATTCGATCCCCGCGCTGCAAGAGTAAAATATTTATAATGAACGTATAGACCCATAACATCAGACTTTCTAAAAACAAAATAATGATATTATTATAAAGTTACATGTTTTTAAAAAGTGTTCTGCTTGTAGTTGTTTTATAAGTTTCTACGCTTTCCAAAGAGTTTTTTGCTACTATTAATACTAACATGTAGTTATTTTATCTCTGAATTTAGCGTGTGAAACAATAATTATGTACATGTATAGTACATTTTTACTTAATTTTAATTTTAAGTGGAGGACTAATTACGGTGTAAGTAAATTTATCCCGGATGTCAAACTTAGTTAGGGTGCTGTTCACCTCTTTTTGACAATCTGATGTACACCATTTTACTTACAATTGCATTTTTGTACGATTATTGTAAATATTTATTTATATTAAGCCTAATAAATAAACAAAAAACATAGGTATTTAAATAAAGCGGAAATAACTAACTTGGACATTTTTTATGATTTAAAATTGATTTTTTGTAATTGGTTTGTATAAAAAATATTTCAGCGCTTTAAGGGTTAAGACAATCTGGAATGAGCGTTTCGTGTTTGTGGGGATAGGTGTTTGTTTTCGAAAGGCAGTAATCACTTATTTGAAAAGTAAGCAGTTACTGTTTTTGGGGGTTTGCATTGAAGTTTTGTACTCCACTTCCGCTTTGGAGATAGATTTCTGCTTATTTCAAGTTGATAATCACCATCCTCTTGACAGCAATTAGCAGGCTCGAGGTCGCAGACCGAGTTTGTGACCCAGGAAGCAGCGAGCCTTGCGTGGGAAGATAAGAATCTCAGATTCTGAACATAAATTTGGTGGAAATTATTATACAACTCAAAAGCTACTTTGTTGTGATTGTATACCAAGAAAAACGATTCTGCCGAAATGCACATCTTTTTGTGGAATAAAGCTGACTGGGGTCTGTTCAGTCAAGTACTTTACTAATTACAGTTCATAGCATATTTCATAAATCGTCCAGTTAAGACAAAATGAATCTGCCGCTTGCAAAGTGGCAAATACGTCATTTTAATCCCAACATGACGATATATCGTCGCCTCGGAGTTAAAGGATCCTATCTGACACTCGTCAGAGTGGCAGATAGGATCCTTTAGCTCCGAGGCGACGATATATACATACATATATATACATGTACTGTATATCATATTTTTTCACATACCATCTTGGTCTAATTCTTCACAATTCTGAGGTAATATTTCGTGTCAAATTACCAAATAATAAAGACTGATGAAGAATATTTATCTTTTTCTTTTTTTCTCTTCATTCATAGCAACGTCTATCTGTGCACCCAGCTTTAATAAAGTCGTTCTCCAGTTTGAATGACCCCCTTACGGTAGATTGTCTACGTGGTTTGTTAACAGCACTAGTTGCAGATTTACATTGGAACAACATTGCAAACGTGTAGGTGGTGGGGGGAGGGGGTGTATACTGCTCTGGAAAGCCAAAGAGCAACCGCTTACTTGTAAAGTGAACAGTTACCGCCTTTTGGCTTGCATCGTGCAGCATGGGCGTCCCTATTGTTTAGAACATATCATTATCATCATGCTCCATGAATGTGTCCGTCTATTTGATCGTGTTTCAAAATACAAATTATGTTATTCATTATTTTATGTAAATACAGTACATGTCAAATGAATAAACATGTTATGTTTTGCCTAAATGCCCACCATGCTGTATTTTTCATACCATATTAAAACAAACACCGTTCTCATATCTTAGTTATATTATTCACGTGTATTTTAAACTGTGTCCGATGCATTACACTAACAAGAACAGTTTTGTTATGGAAAAGAATATTAGCCAGTGGAAAAAAGTGTTTAACACTGTTTAAAGATGTAGATATTTAAAGAACTGTTGCTTAAGGCCTCAAATCTGTTTATATACTGTTTTATAACCTCCGCCAAAGGCAGCTAATGTTTTTGGTTATGTTGGTCTGTCTATTTGTTTGTCTTCCTGTAAGCAGGTGTGTGTATCGGATTAAGGTCAAAACCATTTATTTTGGGCTGATCCGGATTGTCACGAGACAGAGGTTTGCTGTCTCAGACTGTCTGGTTAGTATTGTTTCAATACATACAATACATACGTACGTATCAATTTTGAAAAATGGCTTTAGGTTTCTATGTTTTTCCAGAGACAATACCAAGATATAAATCAGTTTGTTATGGTTTTGCTGGGGAATGTGAAAACATTGGTGTTATAGCATTATAAAATTCAGTTAGGCCTAGAATCGCTTGCTTTTTTAATATTTACACCTGTCATTCGCATTAAATTCACTAATCACTGCTTTTTTTACATAATTATAACAGATTTTATAATCATGTTCATTTTAGTGATACATAAGCCTGCACATACTTCCTGCCGCCCATAAAATAATTATCTATCCGTCCATCAACCAATCCCACCCATCCATCCATCATAGATATTCATAGCAGTATTTGTGTTGCATTCGGAATTCCAAATACAGTTGGCTGGGTTAAGCCTAATTCTTAGGACGATAATATTCCATATATCCATGTATTTTCATATCAGTTTATTAAAATTATGTAGGCTTATACATAGGGCGACGTTGTTTTAAATTCACTGTTAAGTCACATACCTGGATTGCTAGGCTACTATTTATTATTATTGTAATATTTTAAATGTAATACGAGTATTAAAACAGCCTCAAATCCACACAATATTCCACCTCCATCTTTGGACTTATCATACATAATATGTTGCGAAATGTCTATGATGCGAAACGTCGAGACGACAAAGCGTCCTCAGGTGGATGTGGGGCTATCTGCAGATTATGTAGAAGTTATTAGCAGATAAAGTTCCGACTCTGATAACATACCACTAACCTAAGAGTAGCATCAACTGGAGTAGCACAAACACCGTTCTCATATCTATGAATTGTTATTACCTGATCAGATATACAGCAAACACAAAAAAATGCATAACATTTATACAACGTCGGCACAACGTCTGCGACGTTGGCCCAACATTGTATAAATGTTATACAAATGTAGTGTTTGCTGCGCATGGTGGCCTACGTGAATGATCATAGGCATATATATCACATTATAATTTATTATGGTCTATATATTATTATAACGATGATGATGTAGGCGTAACTTATCACCCTGTTCATAAGTCACGAGGTATACCTCCAGGCTCCATGCTTTGCCCAAACAGTTTTATTATGTACGACCAATGAAAAAAACACATTGCATATCTATTATAGGCCTACTAGAAAAACGGAACATGTATGTCATGAATATGCAGATCACCTTACCACTGATATTTTTTACAAGCATATCGTGAATTCCAGCGCTACTTCATCACATTTTGCTTTTTTGTTTTGTTTTGTTTTGTTTTCTCAAATAGTTCATAGCTTTTAAACATTTTGTTATTGTGTTGGCTTTATTCTTCTTATTTGCCATTTGTGCGCAGTCTGGCTAATATTTATATGTAGGCCTATCCTCAATCCCGTTTATGTATTTAACATAGCCATACAAAATTACTGTTACGTAATAACGCCAAATTGAGATGTTTTTAAGGTAATCTGCGTTTTGATATTCCTATTCATACTTGTGCTTCTGTTTATCTAAATGTGGTTTTTTTTGGAAAAGAACATTTTGGCGCTATGCTGGAGGTTTCTTTATTCAATGTGACACCATGCAATTGAAATACTTTGTTACGTGATCACTTTAAGACGACAGAAATTCCTGATTTCTAATTTTGGACAACCATGTCAAAAATAAGAAATACGGGAATTTCGTCTCTAAATCTAGCCTAACTGGTGAATGCGCAGCAGAAAAATTTAGGACTTTTGCAGTTCTAGTCTATGGACATGTTTACATAATATAGTCATATTAAGAAGCCAAAAAAACACCGATTTTTTTATGATTTTAGCCTGGGCCAGTCCCTTTATTAATGTCTACGTTACTCGTCTCGATCGTAAGCCTTTGGTTTATATCACAATGTTTATCGATATTAGGGTGATCATTTTTATTGTGTATGAGAAAACTACTTGGGATAAACTTGTTACGTGATCACAGTTACGTGATCACATAATAATTGAATGTTCATCGCGTTAAAAAGGTAAGTAATAGTTGAAGTGTTTCATCGAATATATATGGATATATCAAAAAGTCATCCAATAAATGAACATTATTTGTATTCAACATAAAAAGAAGTTTCAATTACGTATGTTGTTTATAACACAGCAATATTCGTTACGTGATAACTGGCTATCTATTTTCGTCTCACATATTTCAAGTAAAAGTGTAAATATTTTGGTCTATGTGATTTTTTATTTCATTCAGTGTATTAGGACGCCTTTAGCGCTGGATACTGGCCATTCTTCAAAATATTCTTAATCAGGTGTGTAGCTTCGCATTCCAAAATTTATCAAGTAACATTTTTTTCAGGATAAAAGTGTGATAACGTAGCGTAATTCTAGCGGATATAGGGCACAGTACGTCCAAAATATTTTGCATTTGAATTGACCCATGAAAAGAGAAAAAACGATTATTATCTATTTTCAATGTAAATCAATAAAATTATAAGCATTTTTCAAGCAACAATGGTTTGTCATTAGACTTGTAAGACAGATAAAAAAGTTAAAATAACTAATACATTGTGATTATATGTACATAAACTGTAAAAAGTATATGTTTGCTGACAATAGTCCTTTACCACGTTTAGCACGTGCTTGTAGCAGTTATGGCGGTAAAAAATAGTGTATCATGTCGTATAATATTGGTGAATACTTTTGCTGTTAAATGAATCCTACGTTATTTTTTTTTTGAACTATTTACTATGATATGTTATTCATGCAATATAATAGTAAAAAAAGCTAAATAATATTTTTGACATTTTTGGTAGTTTCCACGTGGTGTACAACCCAGCAAGCATGAAACATTTACAAAATGTTGGTTCAATGTTAGCCCATAGTCTACGACGCTGGGCCAATATTGAACCAACAATGGGTGAACGTCTCGTGTCAATCACGATACTGGCGTACGTGATCATTTTAGTGTAGGCACAGACAAGTGATCTATTACATGCAATATAGGCCTATTTAATTACTATTACCACAGGACATGTGATGAATTACATGCAATATAGTACTATTACCATTAATTTCATAATATTCATTATATTACTATTAATAGTAAAGAAATAGAATAGTAATCTATTACTATTACTGTTAAAATTGATTGATGAGAGATCCAATACTAAAAAAATTGACTTTTATGAGATAGTGGTATAGGTTATAGGCGCTATGCTATTAAACTTTCATCCACACTTTCCTCACTACCGCGACCCTCAACCGCCAAGTGGATGACAATTACTCATATTTGGTCAATTTGAGACCAAATATTTGCAAATATTGATGATTAAACACTCATTTATGCTACAACGCATTTTTTCTGTATATTTAATTGCAATTTAAATATCAGAATAAATCATTATGCATTGTTACATATATAGCTTTAACCGCACAGTTATTCAATTGGAATTTTTACCCACTTGAAGTTGTGTCTGATTATCAACCATTTATCGGCTAAGTTATCTGATTTGAATTTCCATTAACTTTAGGTTGTGTCTCGCTGCCGTGACCCACAACTTAAAGTGGGTGAAACTTACTCACATTGTTTAATTTCAGACCAACCATTTGCAAATATTAAAGTTTAAACGCTCATTCCATTCCCAATAACAGTGATTTGATCATGATTGGCTAATAAAAACTAATTAGTCGTGTAGTCGTGCTCACCGGTGTAAGACTTTAGCATTGTGGGGAGCCTATGTGATCGAAAGGTAGGGTACTCGACCTCAGCCATACCGGCCGACCAGATATGTGTACTATCATATGCAATCTATTACTAGTACTTTGAAATAATATTCTATTACCATTACAATATTTGAGTCTTATCACTATTACTATTACTCTGCCATCTATTACTACTACTGTTACTTTTCATCTCCATTCCCGATAACAAGCTATTCTGTGAAACTCAATGACCTCGACCTCCTTTGTTTTCACCGAGCTGGCTATTACAATGAAGTATGGGGGAGAGTTTTATATGACCTTGCTTTCAACGAGTGACGTCACTACGTTTCACAGAATGAAGTATGGGGAGGGGGTGTTATATAACCTTGTTTTCACCGAGTGATGTCACTGTGTTTCACAGAATAGGCTACTGATATCATAAATTGTCCATGACTCAATAGACATTTTCTAATAATAAACATCAAATTTTGCGACAATTTATATATCTGAAGTAAAAATTTAATGTATTATTGGCAAATTTTCAGCTATCCTGCTATCTAGCCACTACGTATGCTTTATTACACAACGTTATTGCAATGTGATCTGATAACCATGATAACACTATGCGTAGATATCAGATTAAGTCTAAGTAGTATCTACAGATCCAGATGACCAATATGTTAGTTAGACAATATAATTGGCTTTTATGATGACCAAACATTGTGCGATAAAATATAATGGTTATTTCTTGAAATAATATGTTTAAGTAATATAATATGTTTAGGGTGTAGGTCAGTGCGGTTCTAAGGCCGTAAGGGTCAATTATTATGTCTCCCCTCTGTAAACAGAAGGGGAGACATATAGCTTTACTTTTCACCTCTCATTTTTATGTCACATCAGTTTTGTGTCTGTGCGTTCTGTTCTCTCCGTCTATCATGCAGGCGGTCAAACACGAGACGTTGACCCAATGTCGGGCTATTGTTGGCCCACCGTCTACGACGCTGAGCCAGCATTAGCCCAGTACTGGGTTACCATGTCGTGTTTGACGCCCCACTGCATGTGGGCCAGCGTCACAGACGGCGGGCCAACATTAACCCAGCTTTTGTTCAAAGCATCGTGTGGTATTACAGCCAGCATGAAGTAGGCCTACTGACTACGTTGGAGTGGATACTAGCCAGCACCGGCGACGCTGGCCCAACATTTACCAGACATTGGGTCGGTGTCGGCTTGCACTGCCTGACCCCCAGCCCAGCAAACACAAGGCTTTAAACCAGTGCTGCTTTTATGCTAGGCCAGCATCGCAGACGGTGGGCCAGAATTGGACCAGCATTGGGTCAACGTCTCGTGTTTGCTGAGAGTGTTGACAAGCCACATTTGTGTTTTGCACATCACCGGGTGTGAAGATATTAAAACTGTTGCCCAACTGACACAGCTAGGTCTCAGGAGTAGCGAACCTTGCGGGGGAAGATGCTGTAGATATAAAAAACGGGTTCCACCACATCAAAATACATAGTCTCTGCCTGTCTACTGCCCAGAGGAGCTATTTAGTAACATTAATTACAAATGCCATTGACACAACATCATATAGCTGTCAACTTTTATGGTTACGCTGCTGGAGGGGAGACATATCCAGTTTTTTTTTACAAAAAAACTAGCCTCTTCTAGTTATGTTTCGTCAGCGAGTGGTTATCACAGTCATGGTCTGTGCACAATACACTTGCTCTGATCACCAGTACCAAAAAAAACAAAGGTGTTTGACCAAGACAGCCTGTTTAAGCATGTTTAAACATATGTTTAAGCACATATTAAGCTGTATCAACAAATATATTAAGGGAGGGAGGAAGGAGGGAGGGAGGGCACCTTTAATGATTCTGTAACTAGTTCACCTGACTCATGACTTAACGTGACAAAATATTAGAAATTTATTTCAGAATGTCATGGATTGGGTATACATAACCATTTTCAGTTAAACACTGGTGCTGATACATTCTATAAAAATATTGACGGGTATACAATACAAAACCTGTAAAACTATGAGTAAGAAACTTGTCTCAAATTGCGTTTGTTAACCGATTTATAACATTGGGAATATTGTGAGAAATACATTTGGTAGCAAATACTGATTTTTTTTCTAACATTATTAAATTGAACAAATTGGTGTACTATTGCATAAATAAAAAGGATTATTAGTTATAGTAGTGTGTCGAAGACAGCTAATGGCAGCTAATGTTTTTGATTGTGTTGGTCTGTCTATTTGTTTGTCTTTCTGTAAGCAGGTGTGTGTATCAGACTAAGGTCCAAACCATTTTATTTTGGGCTGATCCGGATTGTCACGAGACAGAGGTTTGCTGTCTCAGACTGTCTGGTTCGTATTGTTTCAATACATACAATACATACGTACGTATCAATTTTGAAAAATGGCTTTAGGCTTCTATGCTTTTCCAGAGACAATACCAAGATATAAATCAGTTTGTTATGGCTTTGCTGGGGAATGTGAAAACATTGGTGTTATAGCATTATAAAATTCAGTTAGGCCTAGAATCGCTTGCTTTTTTAATATTTACACCTGTCATTCGCATTAAATTCACTAATCACTGCTTTTTTTTACATAATTATAACAGATTTTATAATCATGTTCATTATAGTGATACATAAACCTGCACATACTTCCTGCCGTCCATAAAATAATTATCTATCCGTCCATCAACCCATCCCACCCATCCATCCATCATAGATATTCATAGCAGTATTTGTGTTGCATTCGGAATTCCAAATACAGTTGGCTGGGTTAAGCCTAATTCTTACGACGATAATATTCCATATATCCATGTATTTTCATATCAGCTTATTAAAATCATGTAGGCTTATACATAGGCATACGTTGTTTATATTCACTGTTAAGTCACATACCTGGATTACTAGGCTACTATTTATTATTATTGTAATATTTTAAATGTAATACGAGTATTAAAACTGCCTCAAATCCACACATTATTCTACCTCGATCTTTGGACTTATCATACATAAAATGTTGCGAAATGTCTATGATGCGAAACGTCGAGACGACGAAGCGTCCTCTGGTGCATGTGGGGCTATCTGCAGATTATGTAGAAGTTATTAGCAGATAAAGTTCCGACTCTGATAACATACCACTAACCTGAGAGTAGCATCAACTGGAGTAGCACAAACACCGTTCTCATATCTATGAATTGTTATTACCTCATCAGATATCCAGCAAACACAAAAAAATGCATAACATTTATACAACGTCTGTGACGTTGGCCCAACATTGTATAAATGTTATACAAATGTAGTGTTTGCTGCGCATGGTGGCCTACGTGATCGTTCATAGGCATATATATCACATTATAATTTATTATGGTCTATATATTATTATAACGATGATAATGTAGGCGTAACTTATCACCCTGTTCATAAGTCACGAGGTATACCTCCAGGCTCCATGCTTCTCCCAAACAGTTTTATTATGTACGACCAATGAAAAAAACACATGCATATCTATTATAGGCCTACTAGAAAAACGGAACGTGTATGTCATGAATATGCAGATCACCTTACCACTGATATTTTTTACAAGCATATCGTGAATTCCAGCGCTACTTCATCACATTTTGCTTTTTTGTTTTGTTTTGTTTTATTTTCTCAAATAGTTCATAGCTTTTAAACATTTTATTATTTTGTTATTGTGTTGGCTTTATTCTTCTTATTTGCCATTTGTGCGCGGTCTGGCTAATATTTATATGTAGGCCGATCCTCAATCCCGTTTATGTATTTAACATAGCCATACAAAATTACTGTTACGTAATAACGCCAAATTGAGATGTTTTTAAAGTAATCTGCGTTTTGATATTCCTGTTCATACTTGTGCTTCTGTTTATCTGAATGTGGTTTTTTTCGGAAAAGAACATTTTGGTGCTATGTTGGAGGTTTCTTTATCCAATGTGACACCATGCAATTGAAATACTTTGTTACGTGATCACTTTAAGACGACAGAAATTCCTGATTTCTAATTTTGGACAACCATGTCAAAAATAAGAAATACGGAAATTTCGTCTCCGTATCTAGCCTAACTGGTGAATGCGCAGCAGAAAAATTTAAGGACTTTTGCAGTTCTAGTCTATGGACATGTTTACATAATATAGTCATATTAAGAAGCCAAAAAAAACACCGATTTTTTTTATGATTTTAGCCTGGGCCAGTCCCTTTAATAATGTCTACGTTACTCGTCTCGATCGTAAGCCTTTGGTTTATATCACAATGTTTATCGATATTAGGGTGGTCATTTTTATTGTGTATGAGAAAACTACTTGGGATAAACCCGTTACGTGATCACAGTTACGTGATCACATAATAATTTAATGTTCATCACGTTAAAAAGGTAAGTAATAGTTGAAGTGTTTCATCAAATATATATGGATATATCAAAAAGTCATCCAATAAATGAACATTATTTGTATTCAACATAAAAAGAAGTTTCAATTACGTATGTTGTTTATAACACAGCAATATTCGTTACGTGATAACTGGCTATCTATTTTCGTCTCACATATTTCAAGTAAAAGTGTAAATATTTTGGTCTATGTGATTTTTTATTTCATTCAGTGTATTAGGACGCCTTTAGCGCTGGATACTGGCAATTCTTCAAAATATTCTTAATCAGGTGTGTAGCTTCGCACTCCAAAATTGATCAAGTAACATTTTTTTCAGGATAAAAGTGTGATAACGTAGCGTAATTCTAGCGGATATAGGGCACAGTACGTCCAAAATAAAATATTTTGCATTTTGAATTGACCCATGAAAAGAGAAAAAAACGATTATCATCTATTTTCAATGTAAATCTTAAAATTATAAGCATTTTTCAAGCAACAATGGTTTGTCATTAGACTTGTAAGACAGATAAAAAAGTTAAAATAACTAATACATTGTGATTATATGTACATAAACTGTAAAAAGTATATGTTTGCTGACAATAGTCCTTTACCACGTTTAGCACGTACTTGTAGCAGTTATGGCGGTAAAAAATAGTGTATCATGTCGTATAATATTGGTGAATACTTTTGCTGTTAAATGAATCCTACGTTATTTTTTTTTATAACTATTTACTATGATATGTTATTCATGCAATATAATAGTAAAAAAAGCTAAATAATATTTTTGACATTTTTGGTAGTTTCCACGTGGTGTACAACCCAGCAAGCATAAAACATTTACAAAATGTTGGTTCAATGTTAGCCCATAGTCTACGACGCTGGGCCAATATTGAACCAACAATGGGTGAACGTCCCGTGTCAATCACGATACTGGCGTACGTGATCATTTTAGCGTAGGCAAAGACAAGTGATCTATTGGGCGGGGGCCCTAGGGTAGTGGTTAGCACCGCTGCCTTTCACGCCAGAGTCCGGGGTTCGGTTCCCGGTCTCGGCGGTTTGAAAGAAACAAAATTGTTTCTTCCCCATCCACGTGTGAAAGTTAGTATTGTGGGGAGCCTCCGTGACCGAGAGGTAGCGTGCTCGGCCTCAGACCGCCAGGGCGCGAATTTCGAATCCTGTGTCTGGAGGACAGTGTCATCTCACCATCCTCAGGAGGTTCTCCTGGCCCAGTTTAACCTATATGTGCACAAAGGTGGCCTAAAGCCCGATTCATTTCATTTCATTTACAAGTGATCTATTACATGCAATATAGGCCTATTTAATTACTATTACCACAGGACATGTGATGAATTACATGCAATATAGTACTATTACCATTAATTTCATAATATTCATTATATTACTATTAATAGTAAAGAAATAGAATAGTAATCTATTACTATTACTGCTAAAATTGATTGATCAGATAACCAATACTAAAAAATTGACTTTAATGAGATAGTGGTATAGGTTATAGGCGCTATGCTATTAAACTTTCACACACACACAATTTCCTCACTACCCCGACCCTCAACCGTCAAGTGGATGACAATTAGGCCTACTCATATTTGGTCAATTTGAGACCAAATATTTGCAAATATTGATGATTAAACACTCCTTTATTTCCCAATTACAATTATTTGAACTGCTACAACGCATTTTTTTCTGTATATTTAATTGCAATTTAAATATCAGAATAAATCATTATGCATTGTTACATATATAGCTTTAACCGCACAGTTATTCAATTGGAATTTTTACCCACTTGAAGTTGTGTCTCGCTGACGCGATCCACAACTTCGAGTGAGTGAAAATTATTTAGATTTGTCAAAATGGGGGTAAATATCTTTAAATATTGCTGATTGATGTCAAGTTTGACCTTTAACATGTCTGAAAGGTGGTACCTGATGTGTTAATAAAAACATGAAAACCCGACTATAATCGGGAGCGTCGATGTATTGGTTAACCGGCTAAAATAATACGTGGCAGTACGCACTATTGCGTTATTTTTAAAGCGATTCACCTAGACCGCATCGGCATCATTTGTCGAGATGGCGAATCACTTGCTTGAGATCTGAGTCAGTCGCTTTGAGAATTCCGACCTAAAACAATTTTGTGTAAAAATACCAAGCTATTAGCCCTTTCAGTGCGGGGACCGACTTTATACGCAGACGTCAGATTATGACGTATAAAGACGGTCCCCGCACTGAAAGAATTTAAATATTTATAATGGCCGTGGACCCATAACATTATTAGCTCCCGCCGTCACCGTAGGTGAGACGGAGGGAGCTATGGATTCCGCCTCCGTTTTCTTCTTTTGCCTATAACTTTGTAAGAAAATAAGCTAGGATAACAATTTTTGGTATGTGGGTTACTGGTGGATAATGGACAGGTTAAAATATTTTTAATCTGAATTCAATACGCAAGGTCCCAGAGGAGAAAACATGATGTTACGGCGTTGGGCCGTCGGGCCGTCCGTGAACATTTCGTTTCCGGAGCATATCTCTGAAAGTACTTGTCCGATCGTCTTATAAGTTTACACACAACACCTCTAGGGGGTCTAGTTGTGCCTTTTGGGGTATATGAACTTTGACCTACTTTTGGTTCAGAACTATGACCTATTTAGACGATTTGACGCACACTTCGTTTCCGGAGCAGATCTCGAAAAGTACTCGATTACAGTCATATTGCACATACATGTTCTCTAAGGTCCCTAGTTGTGCCTTTTCAGGTTTTTGGACCTTGACCTTGAAGTTGACCCAGCACTTTGACCTAATTTATGACATCGGTAAATCCGACTGAAATATTTTGCGGAATATCATGAAAACCGCTCAAGATAGCTACACCATTACTATAAAACAAATTGTAAGGTTTCAGGAGAGGATGCATCTTGAAAAATTTCAAGTTGATAAAATAAAAAATGGCCGCCCATCGGCCATTATTCACCTCGACAGGCCTGATTTTGCGGAATATCACGAAAACCGCTCAAGATAGCTACACCATTACTATAAAACAAATTGTAAGTTTTCAGAAGAGGATGCATCTTGAAAAATTTCAAGTCCATAAAATTCAAAATGGCCGCCTATCGGCCATTATTCACCTCGACAGGCCTCATATTGCGGAATATCATCAAAACCGCTCAAGATAGCTACAACATTACTATAAAACAAATTGTAAGGTTTTAGGAGAGGATGCATTTTGAAAAATTTCAGCTCGATCAAATTCAAAATGGCCGCCTATCGGCCATTATTCACCTCGACAGGCCTGATATTGGGTAAACCGTGCTAGATAGCTGAACCATTACTATAAAACAAAATTAGAGTTTTCAGAAGATAATGCATTTTGAAAAAAATAGACTTGATCAAATTCTAAATGACCGCTTATCGGCCATTATTCACTTTCACATGGCCGATATTTGGTAAGCCGTGCTAGAGGGCTAGACCATTACTATAAAACAAAATGTGAAATTTCAGAAGAGGATGCATTTTGAAAAAAATTGCCTTGATCAATATCAAAATGGCCGCTTATTGGCCATTATTCACTTTCACATGGCTGATATTTGGTAAACTGTGCTAGATGGCTAGACCATTAATAAAACAAAATATGAGTTCTCGGGGGAAGATGCACCCTGAAATGTTTTAACTCTTATCAAATTCAAATTGGCCGACAAATGGCATTATTTACCTCGATAGGCCTGATATCAGGTAAACCGTACTAGATAGCTAGACCATTACTATAAAACAAAATGTGACGTTTCCGGAGAGGATGCCTTTTAAAAACTTTTGACTCAATCGGATTTAAAATGGCCGCCTATCGGCCACTATTTACTTTCACATTGCTGATATTTGATAAACCGTGTTAGATAGCTAGACCATTACTATAAAACAAAATGTGAGATTTCAGGAGAAGATGCATCTTGAAAAAAATTGACTCGATCAAATTCAAAATGGCCGCCTATCGGCCATTATTCACTTTCGCATGGCCGTTATTTGATAAACCGTACTAGATGGCTAGACCATTACTATAAAACAAAATGTGAGATTTCAGGAGAGGATGCATCTTGAAAAATTTCGACCTGATCAAATTCAAAATGGCCGCCTTTAGGCCATTATTCACTTTCACATGGCCATTATTTGGTAAACCGTGCTAGATGGCTAGACCATTACTATAAAACAAAATGTGAGATTTCAGGAGACGATGCATCTTGAAAAATTTAGACTCGATCAAATTCAAAATGGCCGCCTATCGGCCATTATGCACTTTCACATGGCCGATATTTGGTAAACCGTGCTAGATGGCTAACCATTACTATAAAACCAAATGTGATTTTTCGGAGGAGGATGCACCCTGGAAATTTTCAACTCTTATCGAATTCAAAATGGCCAACAATCGGCATTTGGAAGAAATTGCCACTGAACATCAGGACAATTCCCACACTGCAATCTTTTAAACAGACATTGAAAACACACCTATTCCAATCTGCATATAGATTACTCTGATTGTCCCAAGTTTTTAGCCTTGTTTTTAATAAGATTCTAATTTTTTTAGCACACATGACTTTTTATTCTGTAAGCGCTGTGATCGGCTATGCAGCTGGATACAAGCGTCTAAAGAAATACAATAATAAAATAATAATAATTATTTACCGCGATAGGCCTGATATCAGGTGAACTGTGCTAGGTAGCTAGTCCATTACTATAAAACAAATAATTAGTATAAACAAAATGTGAGGGTGAGGGGGAGGATGCACCCTGAATTTTTTTAACTTGTCTATATCGAATTCAAAACAACCGTAAATTAGCCATTATTTACCTTGATTGGCCTGATATCGAGTAAACCGTGCCAGATAGGTAGACCATTACTGGGATACTGATTAGGATCATTAATTTCAATGGAGGTTTGCAATCTCTGACAGACTGTCTAGTATTATCTTACTCTTAGACTGAGCCTCCTAGACCTAGTTGTCTTGCGTCTTGATTTTTGACCTAGCCTAGGACTACATTAATAACCCTACACAAAATTGCTTAAATCAAATTATTATTATTATTATTATTATTATTATTATTATTATTATTATTATTATTATTATTATTATTATTATTATTATTATTATTATTATTATTATTATTATTATTATTATTATTATTATTATTATTATTATTATTATTATTATTATTATTATTATTATTATTATTATTATTATTATTATTATTATTATTATTATTATTATTATTATTATTATTATTATTATTATTATTATTATTATTATTATTATTATTATTATTATTATTATTATTATTATTATTATTATTATTATTATTATTATTATTATTATTATCATTATCATTATCATTATCATTATCATTATCATTATCATTATCATTATCATTATCATTATCATTATCATTATCATTATCATTATCATTATCATTATCATTATCATTATCATTATCATTATCATTATCATTATCATTATCATTATCATTATCATTATCATTATCATTATCATTATCATTATCATTATCATTATCATTATCATTATCATTATTCTTATTCTTATTCTTATTCTTATTCTTATTCTTATTCTTATTCTTATTCTTATTCTTATTATCATTATCATTATCATTATCATTATCATTATCATTATCATTATCATTATCATTATCATCATCATCATCATCATCATCATCATCATCATCATCATCATCATCATCATCATCATCATCATCGTCATCGTCATCGTCATCGTCATCGTCATCGTCATCGTCATCGTCATCGTCATAGTCATCGTCATCGTTATCGTTATCGTTATCGTTATCGTTATCGTTATCGTTATCGTTATCGTTATCGTTATCGTTATCGTTATCGTTATCGTTATCGTTATCGTTATCGTTGTCGTTGTCGTTGTCGTTGTCGTTGTCGTTGTCGTTGTCGTTGTCGTTGTCGTCGCCGTTGCCGTCGCCGTCGCCGTCGCCGTCGCCGTCGCCGTCGCCGTCGCCGTCGCCGTCGCCGTCGCCGTCGCCGTCGCTGTCGCTGTCGCTGTCGCTGTCGCTGTCGTTGTCGTCGTCAAGTAATGAAAGTAATGAAAGTAATGATAAGGATAATGATAATGATAATGATAATGATAATGATAATGATAACAAGTATTGTTAATGTTATTGTTATTGTTATTGTTATTTTTTATTAAGGTTTCTATAAGTACAAGTACATGTGTATAAAATATACATTAATACAACTGTACATATAGAGGTAAGTGGCGACAGGTGACCTGCTGTTTAGACACTATTAACATGTTTAAACAATTCGTCAGATATAGTTAGGCTGAACAAACAATGCTTGAAATAAAATTTTAATTAAAAATCAGCATATCTAATAACAATTACCAAAGATTAATATAGTTTAAATGTTAATAAATATTTTAAAATTGCAAAATAATGTCACAGAAACAGATTGTTCATTTTATTGCACACACACGGCTGATATCTGCAAGTAGACCTACAAGAACACATATTAACAGTAAATGCCTGTTTTAATTTTAATTTTAATAATTTTAATTTATTGTGAAGCACTAGCTGGTGTTTGAACGAGTTAACATAAATAATACATTAACATAAATAATAGTTCAAATAAATCAGGTATTCAAATGAATTAAAAAGGGATAACTAAGACAATTATGATGATTTTAAATTAAAAAAACCTTTCAGCGTTATAAGAGTAAATAGAAATAGAAATATTTTTCGTTATTTGAAGCTGAAAAATTTGGCTAGCAATTCCAGCTTCAAATGAATGAAAAATACAATATAAACTATTAAGTTACAGTTAAAATATAAGTTGCAGTTAAAACCCTTTAAGCCCTCTCGATGCATTAAAGCATCATCTTACATCCCTGAAAACGGCCTTAATCTTCCCACAACTAGGGGTTTAGAACGAAAATTCTCATGAAACTGATTTACCAATACGTGGTAATTTTCTTATATTTTTAAACCACATCGCATCATCTTCATTCACTACGCGGCTTGTAATGGATGGAGAAGAGAATGGTAAATTCAGGCTTGAAGGGGTTGAAATATAAGTTACAGTTAAGATACGTTTCAGTTTTAGCCAGAATTGATATTTCATAGGCCTGATCAGAGATCATAAGTCACTATCTTAATTTATTATTGTGTCAATAAAATGTAGGCCTGCAATTGAATTAATACATAAATACCCGTATGTTACGTCTCCAACATATTCGATTTCCCAGAATAATAAAATATTCGAGGGCTTAACTATTTATACACCGATTGACGCCCTGGTGTGGTGGTTACGCCGAACGCCTGTCACACTGGAGCGTGCTGGTTAATCACCCGCCCTGGTATTCGGGTTTTGAAGAAACATATTTTTGTTTTTTCCACGAACTCGTGATTATCAACCATTTACCGGCTAAGTTATCTGATTTGAATTTCCATCAACGCCAGGTTGTGTCTCGCTGCCGTGACCCACAACTTAAAATGGGTGAAACTTACATTGTTTAATTTCAGACCAAGCATTTGCAATCTTGAAGTTTAAACGCTCATTCTATTCCCAATAACAGTGATTTGATCATGATTGGCTAATAAAAACGGATTGAAAGCGACTATAATCGTGCTCACCGGTGTAAGACATGTGTATTGTGGGGAGCCTATGTGATTGAAAGGTAGCGTACTCGACCTCAGCCATACCGGCCGACCAGATATGTGTACTATCATATGCAATCTATTACTAGTACTTTGAAATAATATTCTATTACCATTACAGTATTTGAGTCTTATCACTATTACTATTACTCTGCCATCTATTACTACTACTGTTACTTTTCATCACCTTTCCCGATAACAAGCTATTCTGTGAAACTCAATGACCTCGACCTCCTTTGTTTTCACCGAGCTGGCTATTACAATGAAGTATGGGGGAGAGTTCTTATATAACCTTGTTTTCAACGAGTGACGTCACTACGTTTCACAGAATGAAGTATGGGGAGGGGGTGTTATATAACCTTGTTTTAACCGAGTGACGTCACTGCGTTTCACAGAATAGGCTACTGACATCATAAATTGTCCATGACTCAATAGACATTTTCTAATAATAAACATCAAATTTTGCGACAATTTATATATCTGAAGTAAAAATTTAATGTATTATTGACATTTCTTTAGCTATCCTGCTATCTAGCCACCACGTATGCTTTATGACACAGCGTTATTGCAATGTGATCTGATAACCATGATAACACTATGCGTAGATATCAGATTAAGTCTAAGTAGTATCTACAGATCCAGATGACCAATATGTTAGTTAGACAATAAAATTGGCTTTTATGATGACTAAACATTGTGCGATAAAATATAATGGTTATTTCTAGAAATAATATGTTTAAGTAATATAATATGTTTAGATTTGTTTTGGGTGTAGGTCAGTGCGGTTCTAAGGCCGTAAGGGTCAATTATTATGTCTCCCCTCTGTAAACAGAAGGGGAGACATATAGCTTTACTTTTCACCTCTCATTTTTATGTCACATCAGTTTTGTGTCTGTGCGTTCTGTTCTCTCCGTCTATCATGCAGGCGGTCAAACACGAGACGTTGACCCAATGTCGGACTATTGTTGGCCCACCGTCTACGACGCTGAGCCAGCATTAGCCCAGTACTGGGTTACCGTGTGGTGTTTGACGCCACGCTGCATGTGGGCCAGCGTCACAGACGGCGGGCCAACATTAACCCAGCTTTTGTTCAAAGCATTGTGTGGGTATTACAGCCAGCATGAAGTAGGCCTACTGACTACGTTTGAATGGATACTAGCCAGCACCGGCGACGCTGGCCCAACATTTACCAAACATTGGGTCGGTGTCGGCTTGCACTGCCTGACCCGCAGCCCAGCAAACACGAGGCTTTGAACCAGTGCTGGTTTTATGCTGGGCCAGCATCGCTGACGGTGGGCTAGAAATTGGACCAGCATCGGGTCAACGTCTCGTGTTTGCTGGGAGTGTTGACAGGCCACATTTGTGCTTTGCACATCACTGGGTTGCCCAACTGACACAGCGAGGTCTCAGGAGTAGCGAACCTTGCGGGGGAAGATGCTGTAGATATAAAAAACGGGTTCCACCACATCAAAATACATAGTCTCTGCCTGTCTACTGCCCAGAGGAGCTATTTAGTAACATTAATTACAAATGCCATTGACACAACATCTAATAGCTGTCAACCTTTATGGTTACGCTGCTGGAGGGGAGACATATCCAGTTTTTTTTACAAAAAAACTAGACTCTTCTAGTTATGTTTCGTCAGCGAGTGGTTATCGCAGTCATGGTCTGTACACAATACACTTGCTCTGATCACCAGTACCAAAAAAACAAAGGTGTTTGACCAAGACAGCCTGTTTAAGCATGTTTAAGCACATGTTCAAGCACATATTAAGCTGTATCAACAAATATATTAAGGGAGGGAGGAAGGAGGGAGGGAGGGCACCTTTAATGATTCTGTAACTAGTTCACCTGACTCATGGATTGGGTATACATAACCATTTTCAGGTAAACACTGGTGCTGATACATTCTAAAAAAATATTGACGGGTATACAATACAAAACCTGTAAAACTATGAGTAAGAAACTTGTCTCAAATTGCGTTTGTTAACCGATTTATAACATTGGGAATATTGTGAGAAATACATTTGGTAGCAAATACTGATTTTTTTTCTAACATTATTAAATTGAACAAATTGGTGAACTTTTGCATAAATAAATAAGATTATTAGTTATAATAGTGTGTCGAGTCGGTACGATAACTGCTTACTTTTCAAGAAATAGAGATCCTTGGTTACATGTCGAACTGCGTGACGCAGAGGCCACGCCCACGGGAAGATGGCGACATTCGCAAAATACAGCAGCGATGTTGACTCGAAAAACGAAACCATTATCATTCTGTGTGGCGGGTCAGCAGAGTGTTTGTTGGTCACACCGTGTTGTACAAGTTCCAGTAGAACTGCTTGTCAACCCTAAAGCTTCCCCAGCAAAATAATATCAATACATTTCAATACATTTACGAAGAACAGGGTAGGCGACATAAAAATTTGATTAAAATTAACCTGAGGGTAGGCTACAACAGTTTGATTCTATGGGCATATGCGATGTGCATTGCTGGCTCCCATAGGCCTATATCGTCCCCTTGGGGTTAGGAGGTGCTAAACTGCCACTTTGCAAAGTTTAGCAGTTTAGCACCTTCTAACTCCAAGTGGACGATAATAAAATTATCAAATTAGTAAATAAATTTAAAAGTTCTGCCGCCCTTCATTCTATGTAAGCCACATATTTAAAAAAAAATAAGCACAGAAAAAATACCTCCCCTGGCCTTTATTGTCTTCAGAAGAGACCCAGGCGATCAATGCCTTATGCAGCACGTCCAAAAAATGGCTATACATAATCAATCCTGGCGACATCTGCTGATCATTATCTGGTTATGTTTATGCACATGATTATATTACAGATTTGTTCAAAGGCAAAAGGCAGTATCCGCTTACTTTACAAGTAAGCAGATACCGCCTTTTGGCTTTGCAGAGCAGTATACAGATGGTTATGATCATACAGAACCACAAGAGCTGTTAGGTATATTAGCATATTATCAGTTTATTGTTAACAGGTTATAATTACTGCATTTGACGTCATTTAAAATGATGGTTTAAATTGTAAAATATTGCGCTAATATTGCGCTATATATATTTTTTACAATCGGTTTATTTCAAAATCTTATTAAATGACGTCCCATATTGCATGTATTGTAATTATAACAATAGACTGCACTGATAATATATATAAGTCCAATACCCTGCACGATAACAGTTCTTATTATAGGCCACCACAGTGACACGCACTTTGTACTCGTGCAGTCAGCAGTAAAGGCTCTTCTGCAGATGGTGCTGTAATTTTCCATTCAGTTTGCAAGCGAACACGCCGATCCGCATGCTCTCGAGCATGCTTCGTCGATAAATGTGTCTTCAACAAAAAACAGGGGGGTCCTAGAGAGGGGGCGCGGCGCATTGGTAGAGCGCCTGACTGCCACGCCAGTGACAGCCAACCTGCATATCTGACTGACTTACGTGTTCGTCCGATGCTCAAAATATCTACGCTCCATAAATTCAAATAGATTTGTTGTTTCTCGTAAAAAAACTAAGACTGGGTCAAGAGCATTCTCTATATTTGGCCCAGCCTTATGGAATGCCTTGCCTGTACATGTGCCAATACGTAAGGCCAAAACAATTTTAATTTTTCCGGAAATTACTTAAATCTCGCCATTTAACCTGGCTTTCCCCACCTGGCTCCTCAGCAGCCCGGCTCCCTGTTGACGAACCTGCTTTGGCCTCGATTATGACACATGATAATGCTAAGTATTTGTGCGTCTCTGAGCTCGGTCCGCCGAGGATATAAACGCTATAAAAGTTGTATTGATTGCATGCGTACCAGGTTCAAACTCCGCTGATCCTACGTGGGATATTCCAGAGAAAAAACCTTGTTTCTCCCCCACTCGAAGTGACTATATAGGCGTTCACATTGATGGCGGCCTCGTCGAGTTAACTGGCTAAGGTTGAAACATCGACGTTAATTTCGCGCATGGCAACGCGCTGCGCGCTCCTTCACTCACTCACAGGAGCATAGGTCGTTGAATGGGCCAGCAAGCACAATGCTGGCTTTATGTTGGCCCATGCACTTTCAGCAACGCTGTTCCAACAATATACAAACAGTGGCTGATATCATCAGTATATTATAGAGCTCTATGTATACGGCAATACTGCTGTACAACGGGGAATGCCGGGATGATTTCCGGGCATATAGGCCCACTTGTAAGCCATATCTGAACCATTTTATCATTGGAAGATAATCATTCCCACTGGGCACACGACATTGTTGCGACGTTGAGTCATCGTCATTGACGTTGATTCAACGTCACAGCAACGTCGTGTGCCCAATGGGTTGTGATGCTGTTTTAATAAGCGCCATACCCAGCAAACACAAAACATTTGTATAACATTTATACAACGTCGGCCCAACGTCTTCGACGTTAGTCTAACATTGTATAAATGTTATACAAATGTTTTGTGTTTCCTGGGTATGGCGACACAGGGTTTAACCCACGTTGGAGAACATATTTCTAAAGCTGTGAGTCAGAGCCATCCACTACGTTCGAGGACGAGGGGGTCGGATTTTAAGGAGAATACCCAGTAAACACAAACACATTTGTATAGCATTTATACAATATTGGACGTTGGGCCGCCGTTGTATAAATGTTATGCAAATGTTTTGTGTATACTGGGTGGGCAACGAGTATAATTGTTTAAACGTGACAGATCACGTTGGCGATAAACGACTGGACATTAGCTTTAACAGTTTGCTGTTTTTGATTTAGTGTTATTTTCTGTTGTTTACTTTGATAAATTCGGTCGTTCGGGTAACTGTACTTTGATTTACTTTTGGTGCTGTACCCAGTTTAGTGTTTTTTTGACTAAGTGATCTCTTCAGGGTCATATCTTATAAACTATTCCATGGATTGCACCCACATTTGGCTTCTTTAAATACATGTACTGCCAGATGGTCATAATACCGAAAACTGTAGGCCTATATACTTGGTGTATTTTATTTTATCCATAACTATGTCGTCTATAGCTTTCAATTAGATCAAAGCCAGACGAGAAAATATGGGAATGGGGCTTTAAAATGTTGTTTTGACGCTGGACATACGTTAGTCCAATGGGAAATCAACTCACTGTGATGTTATCTTAACGCAGCAGGAGGTAATTGCGACATTGGGGCTTTCCGAGATTAAAATCTTCAGATTATTCCAGTAGGCCTATAGGTTACAGACTGGTGAATATAGGTCGACACCAAGTCCAAGTGTTTTTTTTTTAAAGTTGAATCCACGCTTTAAACGTTGGTCCAATGTAAAATCAACGTTTGCGATTGATACCAGTTAACTGGCAGTCAATAAACGTAATCGATACCCTGTAGACTGTAGATGACAGTATTGACTATACACTACACAGCGTTACTGCCATCCGTGTGGATTTCTAAGACAAATTTTCTAACACTATAACGGCACAGCTAAGAATATCAATTACATCGCTGGCTTTCTGGTGAGCCGTCGAATATGACGTTTTTGGGCAAAAACGAATTTTTTATTGAATTATAAGCGTATAGAGAGACTATTTCATCTGCTTTCATAATATTTATCGATTTTGTATTACTAATAGGGGGCCTACGTTCAATTCGATTTTTATTTTTTCAAGCGTGCGTCGAATATGTTCAAATGGACTATACAGTTTCCAGTGAACTGTCGATATCTGTGCATATATCAGAAACATCACCTTCCCTGTACGCAATGAGGGTCAAACTTGATGACGTCATTTTCACGAACATCTGGTTATATTATTACTGCAGATCTGGTAATATTCGCGAGTTTTTAATTTTCGCGAATTTCGCGTGGACAAATTCGCGAATTAAAGAATAAGGTGAAAATTG
This sequence comes from Flabesymbios commensalis, assembly GCA_964017125.1. Lineage (NCBI taxonomy): Eukaryota > Metazoa > Annelida > Polychaeta > Terebellida > Flabelligeridae > Flabesymbios > Flabesymbios commensalis. The sequence continues at coordinate 44,037,730 of OZ024917.1, forward strand.
TTATGAGTGCTACCTATCCTCGAAATCGATAATGCGCGAATTCTATACTTCGTAAAAAGTCCCAAACAAATTCGCGGAAATCTAAAAGACGAAAAAGCGAAAATTACCAGATCTACAGTAGGCCTGATTATTTATTCCCTACGATATCGCTATGGACTATTTTATTGAATTTTAGCGCTCAGTGTTGGCTCTTTGTTCGTCCACCGTCTACGGCACTGGTCCAAAACTTAGCCAACACTGGGTCTATTTGTCGCAGATATGAATTAGAAAGTGATGAGCATTATCCCTTCAGGGCTATTTTTATCTTGCACACTGTGCATGCACCCGTCGTCACGGTTTATAAATCTCTGCTGAGGATTTATAAATACGTTCATTGATATACCGTGGGTTAAAATCCTATGTCAGTTGATGTCAGCTTATTCATTCATTCAGCATGAACAATTAATCCGTTTGCTAAATAATAATACAACATAATACAAGATGCAGCATTTTATGCGTGCAAGCAGGTGACTAGTAGAAACAAAATTAAATATTTTATCTTCGAAAACTTAAGCTATGTATTACTTCCTGACGCTGGGATGACATTAATTCTACATATTTTTATATGGATGGTCTTTCTTGGTGATACCGTGCAATAAATGTTGTTTTTGTTGTTGCTGCTGCTGCTGCTGCTGCTGCTGCTGCTGCTGCTGCTGCTGCTGCTGCTGCTGTTGCTGTAAGTTGTTGTTGTTGAATGACAATTTTAATCATACCCCTAATTAGCTTATTATGCTTAGTCCAAAGCCTATTCAGCGCAATGTTGTTTCAAAAACAGTGGGCCTATCTGACGATTCATATGTGTAGACCAAGGTGAGGTGGGATCACAGGCCACCTATGTATTTCAACCCTTGAGCCGCCGGTCCCGATTATACTCGTTTTTTACATTTATTATTAGCACACTACATGTCCTACATATCAGCTTTTAAACATGTTAGTGATAAAACGTGACACCAATCAGCAAGATTTAAATATGTTGACCGCCATTTTGTCAAATCTGAATAATTTTCAACGACTTAAAGTTGTGGATCGCGTCAGCGAGACACAACTTCAAGTGGGTGAAAATTGATTAATTTGGCGGTTAAAGGGACTGGCCCAGGCTAAAATCATAAAAAAATCGGTGATTTTATTTTGGCTTCCTAATATGACCATATGATGTAAACATGTCCATAGACTAGAACTGCACAAGTTTTTTAATTTCTGTGCCGCGCATTCACCAGTTAGACTAGATATAGAGACGAAATTTCCGATTTCTAATTATTGACAACCATGTCAAAAATAGGAAATACGGGAATTTCGTATCTATATCTAGCTTAACTGGTGAATGCGCAGCAGACAAATTAAAAAACTTTTGCAGTTCTAGTCTATGGACATGTTTACATCATATGGTCATATTAGGAATCCAAAATAAAATCACCGATTTTTTTGTGATTTTAGCCTGGGCCAGTCCCTTTAAGGGGTTAAACTGATAGCCTGGTGGTGGCCGATGGGACTACGACGAGATGTAAAAGCAGCATAAATATAGCAGACACGTGTATACATACATACATAGACTATTCTCTAAATTCCACTTGTTATTCATTGGTGCGTTGTCATGATAACCAGATAAATGAGCCTGGTTGTAGGTCTAGTCATGTATCATGCACGAGAATAAAAACGACACATTACATACAACTTTTTCCTGGCATTTGTATCAGGAAGAAAATGTCCCCGATATAATTTTGTTATTTTGAATTGTTCGAATGAGGAATGTGGCCTTGCAGTGTGTCGCTAAGATTGACCTAAATCCGACGTCTATGATTGGCTGAGATGGAGATATCAGCCAATCATACACGTCAGATCTAGATTGAGTTCCCATCACGTAATCACGTTACTTTCTCCTACACTTAATTTCGGCGTATTTAGAATTTCGTTGCAACTTTCGCGCGAATAGTTAAATACATTTAAAGCAGCTCCTTGGGATGACATCGATTTTCGTTTTTAGTTTTGTAATGAAGTAGTGTATCCCCCAGATCATGATTTTTTTTCAGAGTTTTTAGATTTTATATCAACATGTCTATGGAACCGCTTAAAACCCAAACAAACTTTCTGTACACCTAAACACTTGCTAAAGGACGATTAAATGTTCCTACAGCATTGGGCCACATGTTGATGTCGTCGGCCCAGCGTTGGGCAGACAATCAGTGTTGCAGGTGTATCACCCCATGTCCTGACTACAAGACACCAATTAGCGGCGATTGCTCTGATCTCACCGTCCTAAGCGTGGGAAAATGTGGTATAAGGAAGTGCTGTATATCGCAGACTTGTTTTGTTTACGTGGCAATATACGATCTGGAAATATAACTATTTCACGCTTTTTCAGTGCTTTAAAATTGTTTTTTGACTTTTTTGTATTTTTAGTTAAGATCAGTAGGCTACATAGCTTCATATAAATTAAACTTTTCAAATTGACAAAATTGAAAATGTATCATCCCAAGGGGCAGCTTTAAAATCACATTAATTGTGTTCACATAGGATAAACCTGGTCAAATATAGATAGGTCTATTACATTGCAACACGGATGCCGTCTAGCAGAGGCCTATCGTCGCCTCGGAGCTAAAGGACCCTATCTGCCACTCTGACGAGTGTCAGATAGGATCCTTTAGCTCCGAGGCGACGATATACCCAGTAAACACAACACGTTTGCATAACATTTGTACAACGCCGACCCAACGATACAAACGTTTTGTGTTTACTTGGTAATCATCTGGGTGGCCTTAAAAGAAATCACTCAAATCACATTGATTAATCATGTTGATCACGTTGAGCTGCGCACCGGGAAGTTGCTTTCAAACCCTTTTTTGCCGCTAATTACGCGTCGATTATCATCTTTCTAAATCCGCCCGATTTATCATTATTGTGAACGGAATGTGTGTATGAACAACATGATTTGCAAAAGTGTGGTCTGAAATTAATCAAATAAATTTTGCGAGACACAACATCAAGTCTTGGTGGGCAAAAGCTTAAATTGCACAACGCTGCAAGGTTTTGTTTAGTTAGACTCTGTGTGATGGCTAATTTGATTGTCACCTCAACATTGGCAACTAGTAAGACATGAAAGAGCTACTGATGATTTAAGTTTTTTTTCATCTCACAAAAAAAATTAGGCCTATAATTTCAACCGAAATAAAATGCGTGTTAATGACAACAGCGATAGTTATCCTTGTTTCTTGAGCTCAAACTAAAATTAATCTAGATCTCGAAACAAACACTTCACATTTCCTATGAATCGTCACTTCTTGACAATAACCCACAGATATAATTGCATGTAGCCTACGCTTATAATCTAAGCCTAGATATGCCTACCAAATACTTGTGACAAGTTATAGGTCCACACTCGAGATGTATCCATATCATCCGGCGATAAATCAGATAATTCAAATTTTCACCTACCTGAAGTTATGTCGCTGGCGCGATTTACACCTTCAGGTGTAAATCGCGCCAGCGACATAGCTTCAGGTGGGTGAAAGAGGCTGCCCATAGAGTTACATTATAAAGAATCACGTACGATCAGCCACTGCCTTTTATATATGCTGACTTTAAAACGAAAAATATCCACCTGAAAAAATAACATGAAAATAGCCTTAAAAACATTTTTTTGAAGTTCAGTCAAAACATATTCTTTGTCAAACATCACACTTGCACATAAAAACACATAAACATACATGGATAGGTGTAAAATTTTCAGTTGTTAATTCACACTATTTCATTCACGACCGAGATGGTACCACATATGCGACGTAATACATTCCCCACCTCAGAGTATCCGACCGCGATGGCCGGCCCCGAACCTGGATATACCAGGCTCGAATCCCGGTCGGGCCGAATATTTTTTATCGTGGTTGTGCATATACAGTGCTCCAAAGTTCAAAGACTTGGAGTGTACAGTGCTGTCTATGGTACTGCGCACTACATAGAATCCTTGAAGTCATTCGAAATAAGAGTAGGGCCTAGTTTGCGGCCTCGGGCTTCCTTCTGTCCCGAAATTGCCATGATTGCGCAGAAAGCACAAAAGATAAGCAAAAGATGAGGCTCTCTGAAATAAAACAGGAAATGATTCCGAGAGTAACTATTCGACGTTGGTCCAACATTGTACAAATGCTATAAAAATGTTTTGTGTTTACCGGGATACTGTCATTGGCAAAAAACAATGTCACATCCACTGCTGACAGGATGACCATGGCAATAACGCAATCGTGTCTACTGCTGACAGGGGACCCTAGCATAAGACATCAACATGCATTACTGACAGTAGGCCATGGCCATTGGGACAGAACCACCCTACGTGCACCACCACCCCCCCCCCTCCCACCAGCACTAACTTTTTTTTTAAACCTTGATATGTCCAAAACATGAAATGAGATGTTACCAACAAAAAAATAGGGACGAACTTTATATTTTGAACCCTTCCAGGGGGGTACCCCCAGACTTGTTTAAAATTAGGGGGCAGCTTGGTTACGCAAACGTCTGTCGCTGCTATTCTAGTTTACCAATCTACATATGCAATATACCATATAAAAGTTAATTAAATTTCTGCTCTAATCGTGTATTGCATGATTTAGGGTGGATTGAAGGGTTATCTCTAGAAATATGTTGAGACATGTTTTTCTTATCTCAAAATAATCAAAATCGACAACAAAACAAGCTAGTTAACATAGTCAATGGAAACGACCTAATAAAACATAATTATTGGCCATATATATATATATTTGGTTTATGTTTTTTGAACCCAGATGTGTAGGCCCCTGTATGCTTAAAACTGGGCGGCATTTAGATTTGTACATGGCATATATATTTTTAAATGCGAGAATATTCAAACCTTTTTTGAAAATGTGTGTATTTAGCATGAGGCTGAAATATGAAACATTGAACATAAATTATTATTACAACAGTTCCATGAAAATTAAGTGATCTTTCAGAGATGCAAAATGATCGCAATGTTGATTTAAGGTTGGGTCAGCGTCGCAGACGGTGGCCCAACCTTAAATCAACATTGTGATCGTGAGGGTTTAAAAGGGTATTTAAACATGCTGTTGAAATGACCTGTCTGAGGCGCCTCAGTAATCAAATCGTCGCCTCGGAGCTAAAGGATCCTATCTGACACTCGTTAGAGTGGCAGATAGGATCCTTTAGCTCCGAGGCGACGAAATGTTAAGTAAAATTGTTTTAGGCTTGTAATCAATATCAATAGATATATTTAGTTTAGCATTAGTTAACATAGGGTATATCGTAAACCCAATCGGGGAAACGACGTTGTTGCGACGTTGAATCAACTTCAATAACGTTGATTCAACGTTACAACAACGTCGAATGCCCTGTGGGAAAAAGTTTTAAAGACGTAAATGTAGTTTTCTGCTATTTTAGTTATGTTTTATTATGTGTTCAAATTTTAATTATTATTATTATTATTATTATTATTATTATTATTGTATTTCTTTAGACGCTTGTATCCAGCTGCATAGCCGCTCACAGCGCTTACAGAATAAAAAGTCATGTGTGCTAAAAGTTCCAGTATCACGGCTAAAAACTTGGGCCATCAGAGTAATCTATATGCAGATTGGAATAAGTGTGTTTTTAATGTCTGTTTAAAAGATTGTAGTGTGCAAATTGTCCTAATGTTCAATGGCAATTTGTTCCAAAGTTCTGGGGCACGTGTTCCATACGCCTGTTTACGAAGTTAATACATTCTCTGATATAACCATTCTCTGATATAACCAATATGTGTATACTAGTATATGTGGTGCCTAGACACTCCACTTTGTTTCTAAACATTTATATATATCTGTTAAAAATTGCATTAATTTATGTATTTACATCCGGGGTATACATTGAGCCATGCTTGTCGGGGTACGTTGAAGCATGTTTTAATAACTTCGAGAACCAGATGAGTAAGAATTTATTATTCTAATAAGTTATTTAATTCATGTTTACATCAAACATTATAAGAAAAGTGATGAAAATGAAAATGAAATATTGTAATGCATCCAGCTGATACATAAGCTGAAATCAAATCTTCACATGTACGCCGTAATATCAGTGAACCGACTTAGTTTTATACAACGAGCCATTTTTTATTATTGAGCTAGAAGCTATGCTCAGCTAAAGTCGCCATATATAGTATACGACTCCATCAACTAGTAGGCCTACATGTTTTTTCTGGTAAGGTCTCACTAAGCAATTATTGTTTGTTATAAACCTAATGTTTTGATGTCCATGTTACGGTGTTGTGAAATGTGTTCGACAGAGCATACAATTTAAGTTAATAAGTATAAATAACGTCAAATGGTATTTGCTATCCTAAAATATCAGATTGCAGCATAATTTTATGAGTAGATTTTTTTCTGTAGGTAATGTAATAATATAATTATGTGGTGTATTGTACAACAATAAATTAATTACAGCCTTGGACCTGCGGTCACAACTCTTATCTGAATCGTTACACGTATGAATCGTTGTAATTATTCACGAAAGCACTTCAAATGTAGACCGACTCAGCATGTTAATTTGATACCTTACGATGTCGTGTGACCTCTTAGCTGTACATAGGCCTACTCAAAAAGATGTAACAAATGATAATTTACTTGGCACTATTTATTTTTCTCATCGCTTTGCACACCACTCGGGCGCCGGCCCCTGGTGCAGTGCCTTCTTGGAAAGTCGGTGATCGTGGGTTCGTCCCCTGCTCTGGCATTCAAGTTTCAAAGGAACAAAATATTTCGAATCCTGTGTCTGGAGAGCAGTGTCATCATTTTGCACACCACTTAATGTTATTGTAACTGATTACACTGTATTATTTATTGGTTTTGTGTAGCTCAAATTATTATCAATTCAATTTTAGGTTTACATGTACATAGCAGTATATTTTTGGTACATCCATTATGGTAGAGAGCGACCATCCCAGCAAAACATGTGTCTTCGACTATGGTCCAACATTGTACAAATGTTATACAAATATTTATGTTTATGTTTGCTGGGATGGCATGCACATAACATTATTAGTATATCATATAACACATGATAGCCCTAGAGCAAAAATAAAGGCGTATCATAGATCACCAAATAAAGGGGATTGATTTTAAGTCCCACATGTAGGCCTAATTGCACTCTGTCACACAATCCATACCAAGTCGCATGCTGGTATAATAGCATAAAACACGACTGATCTGATGTGTCCATCACATTGCTCTACACACATGTCATCCTGGCGAGCACGATGCGATAAACCAATGCTGGTATAATGTTGGGCCAGCGGCCCCGATGCGGGCCAACGTTGAACCGACATGTGTACAATTCATCTTCTTTACTGGACAGGGGCGAATCAAAAGGGGAAAAATGGAGAAAAAATGATCATCTTATTTTCCTTATGAACTGGTGATATACTGAGGGACAAACAGTGCCCAATATGCCTTAGATGCATGAGAAAGCCTCTAAAAATCAAAATTTCCGTGTGGACGCCCCCCGACCCCTTTGCAGTGAAATATTCCTTTGTCAGGTCTTAATCCAGTGATAAGCGGTGCTATTTCCTAACCCTTAAAGCGCTGAGTTATAAGATTCATATTTTTACCTACTTGAAGTAGGTAAAAATACCTATATTTGCAGAGTTTGCTTCAAAACATTGGCCAATCTAGCCGTGCCGGCCACTCCGAAGCCGTGGATTGTTGTATTTGTTTTACGCGAAGAAATCAACGTTTTTCAACAGTGCTGTGACTGAGAGCGATCTCGACCCAAGGTCCGATAAATGTCCATAACTTTTTAATGACTGTGCGGAAAATGAGCTGAGCATGCGATCACGTAGCTGAAATGTTTCTGATTAAAAAAACGGAAAATCGAGCTGATTATTCCAGGGTAAGTCTTAAATAATGATATGACCGTCCAAAGAAATTTCCCACGATTTTGTACGGGGGCAATCTGTGGCTGAAACTAATATATTGTTCATTCCTCCTTCAAATTGTCTCATTTGAAGGCCAAATAAAAAGGCTGAAGACCGCTATACAACTAAGACAGTTATGATGATTTTGAGTTTAAAAAAACCTTTTCTCTCTTGGGTTAAGCCTATATACAAATATGTCAGCGTTGCGTTTCAAGGGTAGATTGGTAAATTGATTCTCATTTATATAATTTTAGCCTGTATAATATGTAGGACATAGTTGATGGCGATTCCCAGTAGGCTATGATAGATAACCTCACTGGAGACACTTGAAAAAGAAAGTAATGTATTGACACCACGAAATGTCATTGAACTTTAACGTCCTTGTATATAGCCGAAGCTCATCGGCACATCATTGGGGAAACATTGAGTAAGAACCATCAGAAAGGACTAATGATGACGTTATCGGATTAGTGGGTACACAGGCACTTGACTTGCGAAGGTCAAGTATCAATATTCAGACATAAACCAATAACAGAAAGAAGGAAATACTGTAAATTACATTTTCTTGTATTTCATAAAAAATACCAAACTAAAAGATTCGGCGTAGATACAAAATGTATGGAAATAATCGATCAATTGCATGATTGATTAACTAACTGACTAACTGACTGGGTTAAACATCCTCAATATTTAATTCACAAGTCACATTTTAAAGATTGTGATATTTCTAGCTGACTGATTTGACCTATTATCATTTATTGACTTACTATCATCCATTAGCCAGCGATTTTTTAATGGATTTACAAGCCTATAGACAGGACATGTACATCTTTTTTAAATGGTGCTGATGTAGAATAAACTAAAAAAATAGCATTTAAAATTGCATGGTGGATGATGCTGTATTGGAGTATATATATTAAAAAGAACAGAAATTAAAGTAAAAATTATAATCAATCATGGGAATAAAAAAAGTCAGCTAGACTAGCAGATAAAACTAATTCGTGAAAAGAATGTATTCAAATTTTTAGTCATGTTCGGGTATTTTTAGGTGTAATACTTTGTAAATTTAATGTTCTTCACAACCCATCTAGCTCGCAACGTTACGATAGGCCCCACTAGGGCTCCAGGTGTAATATTGAATCCAAACGGTTTACCCGAATACATAGCTTTAAAACATTGCTGGTTGGATATATCTTGTGTATCCCTGTTCTGTCATGATGATGCATATCTTTGTATGGTATCCTAACTCGTCTGTGGTAGGCTACTGGACTCGACAATCAACAGATCATCTCTACATAGAAAGTTTGAAATCATTCTGCTTCACAGTTACTTCTCTTCAATTTAAATGTATGTGTTGATTCTGTTGTCCATGTTTTATTTTTTCTTTATCCATCCCCCTGAATATGCAACAAAGAAGAAAATATTTTCTAATATACAACTTTTTTGTTTGCTAGCTGATTGTTTTTGCTGCATCAGAACACGAAACAAGTAATTAAAGGTTTGTCATGACCCATATAGATGCCAGCTATTAGTATACACCCGTATGTAATTTCGTGGAATTGTTTGCGTAATTCTTGTCAGGTGCTTTCTGGTTACAACAGAAAGAGGTATATATAACAACTGCATGTTTCAAACATAGACCCACTTTTAGAGGTTGACGTTTATGTGATATGTAGATTATCTATTTTAAGTCAAAAATGAAGTCTAAACGGTAAGATAAAAATGAAATGAATGGGGTTTTAGGCCACCTTTGTGCACATGTAGGCTAAGCTGGGCCAGGAGAACCTCCTGTGGATGGTGAGATGACACTGCCCTCCAGACACAGGATTCGAAATTCGAACCCCGGTGGTCTGAGGCCGAGCTCCTTACAATATTGAATCTTTACGAGTGAGCAGGGAAGAAACATTTTCTGTTTCTTTGAAACTTGAATGCCAGAGCGAGGTTCGAACCCGCGATTTTTAACGATAAGATAGGAGCGATTCCTATCCTACAGTTCAGCCTTCATTGTTGTGCTTCAAATACAAAAATGTCATACAAATGTTTTGTGTTTACTACCGGGGAACGAATATGCTGCCACACCCAGTTCTAACCACTCGACTATATGTCATGTAGCAATGCTAAATGAAGTGATCGGCGTCGATCAGCTCCTTTCAACAATTAATATTTCCCTAGAGAACTATATCATCTTGTGAAAACTTTTTTTCTGAAGACAAATAAATGAAGGTTCGAGATAAATATCAGTGTATCGCTGGATTTAAACTTATCTTACGGTAGATAACAATTTTGTTTAGCGTCACTTGTCGACAAAGATCTTCTAGTGATTTTGTAATATGTAAAAAATTAGCGCAATCTGTAACAAAAAACTGAATGATACCAAAATTTAATTAGGGACACTGGGTATGGAGGGTTATTTCAAGTCGCCGTGCACTCACCCAATAAACACGATAAAGGGTTCTGGGCAATAAAGGGTCATACAACTCCGTGCTAAGCTTCACTAAGTTCGCTATCGTCGGCCTGGGTGGACACCCTGAGTAACAATAGTTATGGATTAGATCCACTCGTCCCGAGATTTGACCTTGTGTGAATCTGCCTATCTCTGGAATAGTTTAACCCCTTACAGCGCGGTGATAGATTTTAGTCGTCATAATCTGACGTCTGTAGTAACACTATTTATAATGGCCGTTGACCCATAACATAGGTATTCAAATGAATCGGAAAGACCTGACTCAGACATCTATAAAGATTTCAAATTGAGGAAAAACTCTTTGGTCTCCATGGTTTATAAAAAAATAATTTAGCGTTGTAAGGATTAAGGTTTGGTAGGCCTACCGTTGCTTAACGGAGATCATAACTAAGCAAGTTGCAGGATAATATAGAGAACTAGACATGAATTGTGACTTTTCAAGTAACAATAATATTTGGGCTAGGTTTTATGAGTTTTTGTGGTGGCCATTTTGAATTTGGTTGGGTTATTTTTATTATGACAGATCGATTGGCATTTCGCGTTTGAGTTTTTTGGCAGCCATTCTGAACTCTAATTTGAGACTTCGGACTTCAGGCTGCAAATTTCAGAGGGCGGGGGCCCTATAGGGTAGTGGTTAGCACCGCTGCCTTTCACGCCAGAGTTCAGGGTTTGGTTCCCAGTCTCGGCGGTTTGAAAGAAACAAAATATGTTTCTTCCCCATCCACGTGTGAAAGTTAGTATTGTAGGGAGCCTCCGTGACCGAGAGGTAGCGTGCTCGGCCTCAGACCACCAGGGTTCGAATTTCAAATCCTGTGTCTGGATGACAGTGTCATCTCAATCATCTCACCATCCTCAGGAGGTTTTCCTGGCCCAGTTTAGCCTATATGTGCACAAAGGTGGCCTAAAGCCCGATTCATTTCATTTCATTTTCATTTGCAAATTTCAGAAGTCCTCAGTGAGCTTTTTCAGTTTTAAATAGATATATATTTGTTGGTCAAATGGAATCGCATTCAGGGTGCACATCACACACATTGACTTGTCTCTCTGTTGATTTAATGTTGTATCACTATCCGCGACGCTAGCCCAACATTCAAACAACATTGATTCAACGTTCTGCGTTTAAAAATAATTGCAACTGTTATTTTATTTGTAGCATTTGAAAGGTCTCAACTGTCTATACAAAATACACAATATTGGTTCAATACTGGGCCCCCGTCTGCGACGCTGGCCCAGAATTGAAACATTGGATAAATGTATTTTTATTATCAAATCTGGAGACTAAAGGGTGGAGTAGGTCTGGACATAGGGGCACCCTGTTCACCCTCCTGGCAATGAATGGAGAATCACCCGACCAATAATGTACCCAATTATAGGCTTACTGCCGTGCAAGCCAAAAAGCAGTATCTGCTCACTTTACAAGTGAGCAGATACTGCCTTTTGCATTTGAAGAGCAGCATAGTGCGGTATATGCTCACTTTACAAGCAAACAGAAACTGCCTTTTGCCATTCAAGAGTATAGTGATCCAGAAAATCCTGGATTAATCCGGTAGAACACGATGGATGTCTTAGAAAAGTCATAGAATACCTGACTACTCTGGGAATAAAGTGTCCAAATTTCATAATGATTGGATAAAAATTCAGGGAGAAATAGCGTCTTACAAAAACGTGCCAAGAATAATAAGTTTAAAGTTCCGTTGTAAAATTAATATATTTGGGCATAGCCCAAATATAACTAGAGGAGAATTGTGACTTTTCAAGTAACAATAATGTTTGGACTACGTTTTGTGCGTTTTTTGGCGACCATTTTAAATATTGTCGGGCTATTTTTATTATGAAAGATTGATTGGAATTTTAGATTTCTGGATTCTGACTTTTTTGTTGGTTTACTGCTGTATCACTGTCTGCGACGCTGGCCAAACATTAAAACAACATTGCGTCGACGTTTCGTGTTTGAAGCAATTATAACTGCTAGTTCAATGGAAATTTGTAGCATTTGAAAGGTTCTACTGTTCGTATCAAACACCCAATGCTGGTTTAATGCTGAACAACCCTCTGTGACGCTGGCCCCACATTGAAACATTATTGGATATAGGCCTCTGTATTTTAATTGATTAAATGTAGAGGGTGCTTAAAGGGTACAAGCCGGTCGTGTCGCTTCTGACAATGGGCCCTTATATTGACTGGCCAAAATTCATTCATGGGCTTCTTCGACATGTACATAAATGTGCCAACATTGATCCACATAGTGATCCAGAAAATCCTGAACAAATCCCGAAGAACATGACGTATAACTTAGAAAAGTCATAGCACACCTCCCCAAAGCATAAGGATCATTATGCCAAGGTTTGAAGACGATTGGATAACAACTCAAGGAGAAATAGCACATTATAAGCCCCCGACATGTACATCATTGGCCAAACATTGATTAGCACTAAGTGATCCAGAAAATCCTGAATAAATCCGGAAGAACAACTGGGAATTCTTAGAAATCATAGCAATAATCCTACATACCTAAGGATCATTGTGCCGAGGTTTGAAGTCGATTGGATAAAAAGGGAGAAATATCGCACGGACATAAAAGATTAAAAAATCGAGATCCAAACAAAACTCAATATGTTTGGACCACAAGGTCCAAACATAATAATTCATGCCACTTTACACCAGCTTTACCCTTACAACGCTGAATTATTTTTTATATAAGCCATGGAGACTAAAGGGTTTTTTCAATTTGAAATCATCATAAATGTCTTAGTTAGCTCTTTCTGATTAATTTGGATACCTATGTTATGGGTCTACGACGATAAAAATATTTAAAATATTTCAGTGCGGGGACCATCTTTATTCAGTGAGGGGACCGTCTTTATACGGCAGAATCTGAAGTCTACAGACGTCAGATTCTGACGTATAAAGACGGTCCCCGTGCTGAAAGGGTAAACTGCTTCTCAATTCACAAAAAAAATGTAAAACTGATTACGCCTAATTCATCGAAATAAAACAATGAATGAATTTATGCCGTTTTAGGCCATATCTGTGCACCATAGGCTAAACTGGGCCAGGAGAACCCACTGACGATGGTGAGGTGAACGAGATGACAATGCCCTCCAGACTCAGGATTCGAAATTCGAACCCTTGAATGCCAGAGAGAGGTTCGAACCCGCGATCTCCGACTTTCAAAGCAGACAGCTTTAACCACTACATCAGGACCCCCGCCCTTAATCATCGAAATAGCCTAACTAAAAGTGTGTCTGTGAGTGAATACTGCTTGCAACTTATGTTGTTTTTCGCCCATTTTTGCAATATGGCTGATTTCACAAAAACGTGCCATTTTTTCCCCGATGAACTTGCTATCGTGACATAAAGCCATTCTGATCTGGCTAGCAGAAATCACAATAGCAAATATACAAAATGTATGATAAAAACTGAATAAGTATTATATCAAAACAAATAGTTAGTAAACATTGTCGAAATACATATATTTTAGAGGTAAAAAAGCTCAATTAAAAATATTCAATCGTGAAAATGAGACATTTATCATGTATCCAAATGTCACGATAGCAGCAATTGTCCAAATTTGTCTTGTTGTCACAATAGCACATTTAGCATTTTATATACGGTCATACACAGCAAGTGCTTATTTCTACAATTGAAAAATTGTGACCAGCGACATTTTTTTGTTTGCTATCGTGACATACACTTGCTTGCTATCGTGACCTAATTGTGGGTTTTGTGCTATTGTGACTTATTTTAAAAATTGAGACGGAATGGATTAAGTCCTTCGTCACGAAATACTTGGCATGGAATTATTGTTCTGAACTAAACCGCCTGGTACCATTTTTTCTGCTGATTCTATTGTGGGGCAGCAAGACCGCAGCAAATAATTATTTCACCCACAGTGGCCAATATAAAATTGTGATATTGTGACAAAAATATGAAAGAACGTTAATCTAACCACTAGGGTGGCCTACGTGTAAGACAATATTTTTAGCGTTCAAATTATCACCAGTCACCTGAAAATTTAACTGAATGCTGCTTTTTGTTATCAGTTAGTAAGTTTTCCAATAGAGTTCAAGCTCTGCACGTGACACCCTATTTTTTGCGGTGCTATCGTGACTAATTTTTTTAGGACGGAAATGGTCACGATAGCAGTATTTTTTTTAAACTGTAAAAAATCCTATTTTTAAATGGAATGAGCATATAAAGCAACATGTCAAATTAAAAATTAATTATTTTTCTTCAATTATCATTTATTATTTCATTTGTCATTCCATTGCATGTATTTGTAAATTTCCATTGAAAAACACACGTAAATTCACCGGGAAAACTTTCCGTTCTAAAAATCGAATTTTTGAGGTATTATTTTACTTTTTAAGTGTGAAAGGCTATTGCAATCCCTACGATGGTGACTTTGGTGTCTGACACGTATCTAAACTTTCAAATACTAAAAACATTAGGAAGATAGAGTAATTAGTGTTTCTGTTATTCAACTGTCGATTTCGTGCCCCCAAAATGCTGATATTGTGACCACTTTTGTGAAATCAGCCATATCGTGACGCGTAAATATAGGCTTACCTAGTTTTACATGCATAACCTCTACGACAAAACGCCGGGACTTCAGAATTCGAGCTAAGCCGAAACTCATTCTCCACACATAAATGTCGCTCAGGTCAACCCCGCTCTCTCTCTGTAACCACACGCCATGTTTCATTTTGAGCAGTTTTGTTGATATAACAACTGTAGGCTTATAAACACGCTTGAGTGTCCTGAATATATATGGCAAATATAAAGCACCACTACTCCGCCACATATGAGTTTATATTCACATAGAAATAGAAAACATTCAATGGATTACTTTTTCTGCCTACGCGCTGCTGTGAGAAGGTCCATTTTTACGTTTTTCTGACAGAATTTACAATGGGCTTCAAAACACTGGCAAATATAAATTACTGAATGACATGCGAATTGTGCTTGTTCAATTTATCCACTACTAAACAGAATAAATAGCCCTTACCTGTAACAAACTCTAAAATCAAATTAAATATTGAAAAAAGGATAAGTAATGAGTTGAAGTGAACACCAAAATAGTTCCGTGGTTATAAAATCACGTGGTAACGCTCACTAACGGCTGATAAATCTGGTCAATCGCCATGCGTGCATACGGCGAAATAAGCGTGTGGTATCACAGATATAATCTCTGAGGTCAGAATGGCCGAAACTATGAGCCATCGAGACCCCCGTGGGATAGCAATCAGTGGGACAGAATAGACCCAGAAAACAGGAGACTTTCACCATATTTGATTCTAGTGTTCGGCCGGCGTCGCAGCCTTTGTCCCTTCATTAAAATATGGGCCTGCCACCTAGTCACCGTCCATTTATTTCTAAGTAGATCTACCAGAAATTGGGCCTAAATCAATCTAACTGCCGTTTCCAGCTACCATAATTTCTTGTTTATTTTATGGAATCACTCTAGCTAAGACAGACTATATGTGCTTTCAAAAATGCTCTGCAAGGCCAAACGGCAGTTACTGCTAACTTGAAAAGTAAGCAATTACTGTCTTTTGTCTTTGCACATCAGATTAGTGGTATTTGTCCCAGATCTGGATTCTGGATTACTTTTGATCAGTGTTGTTTACCATTTTCTGAACACGCGAGTCCGATGTCCATGGTTGATTTGACGGTCCACGTAGCCTAGCCTTGCTACTCTGCCCTGCAAAGCCAAATGGCAGTATCTGCTTACTTGTGAAGTAGGCAGATACTCCCTTTTGGCTTTGCACGGCAGTACTCTAGTCTCTCGATAATACAATATTTCTGATAATATTCTGAATAAGACGGTTATTTTGTTATATTCTCATGTACCATGTATTTGTTCATCATAGGCCTACCACGAAATTACTAGAGAATCGAAAAAAAACATTAAATTTTAGAGCGCATTTTGTGAGACAATGGTGGCAGAGAGAATTACCGAGCCAGGAATTGCCTCGCTCGTTGTCAGTATTTTCATGTATGTGATTGATCTGTTGATGGACGATTTAATACTAGGCCTATATAATGGTTGCATAAAACACATACGATTAATTAGTTAGTGTAGTGATCTACTTAAATCGTGGATTTCTGGCCTTCACGCTAGCGATCCTTGGATCTTAGTGAAGGTCTCCTGTCATATATTTGGTTTTTTTATGATTTTCTTCAGCTAGAATTATGCTATATATTCTACTATGTACAAAAATATATGCCAAATAAAAGAATCTGAATCTTATAAATCCTGTGTTGTTTTAAAAGGTATCATAATACGAGAATGTCATACTTCGGGCGAGGGGTGGAGGTCACATTTGCAATAAAAGAAACTCAAAGGTAATAATGAAACTGTGTTTCAGCAATGTTTCTTATGTTGTGCTGCCAAGCAATGATGATGATGGATGTTTGTTTGTTTTCTAAAAAGCCTTAAATGATGCACAAGAAGGTCTAACAAGCGACTGATGACTAAGCACAGCACATGATAAATATCCGCGTACAAATTTCAGTCATAAGTGGACTGTTTTCGTCGTCAACTTTTTTGTCAAAAAGGTCAGAGGTCAAAGGTCAGTCAACAAAAATTTGACAGTGAATTTTTCCGTCTCGTTTCGTCGACGACGAAAAAAATCAAACAGCCAATCGAGTAGGATATAACAAAACGTAAACAACGTCGACGACGAAAACAGCCACTCGTATGGGCCTATTAACATTCAATGCCTTGTTTTATATTCTGATGTAACAAAACAAGCAGCTCAGTAGCTTACAGTAGCTTACACAAGGAATTAGAAAATATTACAAGGGATGCTTCATTATAGCAGAAAAGTGAAATAAAAGACATCTCCGACTAAGACAACATTTATAAAAACATTGAATATCTTTCATATTTTATGCTCAGCAGATGTTATCCAGTAAAACGTCATACCGAAATATTCAAATCAGGATTACCCGGTACTCAAACAACAATTATTTCAATATGTTATATACGTATGTAGGCCTACATTGTCATTCCAAGCACTGCTTTGGCCTCCCATAGAGTAAAAAATAAATTCAGTAACTCCAAGAGTGAGGACAGTTTAATGCAATATTGGCCACTGATCATAGGGGAGTGATTACACAACCTTGGGATTATTCGTCATGACAGAAGAATGTTACACAAACTATCGCGGATCAAGCCAAGCTGGACATAAACACTTAAATGTTTTTTTAACATATCATTTGATGAAGTCTATCAGAATAGGTTTAATCAGGTGGCTCGATTATTATACAATTCAGGTGTATTTATATCGATTAAATAGTCGTGGACACTAATTTGCGAAAAAAAACACACACTTATGTAACATATACCATTATGATCAGTGTTACTCAAAGAACAAATTTGTCTTAACAGCTAAATGATGATATATTAATACCCTTTTTGAAGGCATCAATCGCTTAGGACCCCCACGTTTGTCATCTGCACCATTTTTTGTCATCTGCACCATCTCATGCAAAGCCAACATCAACCGCAGTGGGCGCACTGCATCATATTGATACGTACATTCAGGTATCACAGCAATGTTAAATTATGGAATTTAATTGTAATTCTAATTCTAATTTCATGAATTAGAATTTGAGTGGAATTATAAACAAGAGAATTATAATCAAACTCATCATCCACTATCAATTAAAGTTAATAATGGCCTCAAAATCGAAAGTCATAAATCCGGTCAAAGGTCAAACCCTCTAAAAGGCACATCTACACCCCCTAAGAGATGTGTGTGCAATATGAAAACTATCCAGCAAGCGCTTTCCAAGATATCGTCCGGAAATTGAACTTATCATTCGCCATCAATTAAGGAAAATACTTGCCTCAAAATCAAAGGTCATAACCCCGAAATTGCACATCTACACCCCCTAAGGAATGTGTGTAGGTAATTTAAAAACAATCTGGCTATCGCTTTCCGAGATATTGTCTGAAAACGAATGTGGACGCACGGCCAGGCATGGTGATGACACTATCCCCCGCCCCTACTTCCTGGGCGGGGGATAAAAAGTAGTTAGAATTCAAATCGGAATTGATTTTTTAATGATTTATTTTTATTCTAAACAAAAATACCAAGAATTCATGTCACATTATGCAGGGGGAGGGGATCAGTCACATAGTGAAAGTTGCACTGGCCTGTAACAGAGGGGTGTGGGGTGTTACAAACACCTTTTCCAGAGTCGCTGTTGTACTCTGAAAGCGACAACCACTGCCTCGAAAAATTAATATCCTAATATAAATATATCATGATTACCTGCATGTTAAGTGAATCGTTTAATTTATAATTTCAGTTATTGACACGGTAACGTTAGCTGTTGAATATTTTTGTAATAAACATAGGCCTACACATACCATATTTATCTCGTGAAATATTTAGACGAATATATACACATGCAATACGTTTAGCGACGTTTCCGTCACCTTTGTTATCAGACAAGGTGGGGCCTTATGGGTGATTTTAGAGATGCTTTTCAGAGACTTTCTCTATGAAGTCGGGAATGTTTTCGTTCCATGGCAACTCCGATTATGTGGTAATAACTAGGTCGTGAGTGAAATCGGTATGAATTAATCAGCAATTAAAAGCAAGTTGTAATATATCTTTATTATTAAAATGTCATTATAATGTTCAATACATACAAGTTTATCAATACATATTGTGTTTTTACAAAACAACATAGGCCTACTCTAGTTAGGCTATATATCAACTTTTATGTATACTATTGGTTGGAACTACGCTTTCCAGAGTGTCTTTTTTGCTACTGTTTATAGTTATAGCTGTTATTTGATCTATCATGTATATAATACTAACATGTATATGTACTGTTGATCATTTTATTGACGTATAAACAGATAAAAGTTCTCACACATCGCAAAGACTGTCTCGGATTGCTTAGGACGCGACGTTAATCTTAAACAAGCGGTGCGGTGTGGCCAATCCCGCGACTACGATTTTGTTGATTTCAGTCGCGTCGGAAGCTGTCGTTAAGACTGAACATGTTCACTCTTAGTAAGTCGTGGCCCGTCTGAGTCGTCGTGTAACGAAAATGTATTTTTTTGGTCAGGCTTTATCGACTTGAATCCTCGGTGGTCCGGTTGGCCCCGCCGACAAACTTAGACGGTTTTGGAACTATGAGTCGGATTACGATTATGTTTGTCGCTCCTCTGAGCTCGGATAACGGAGGATTTGGGCGCATGGAAGTTTATCATTATTATTATTATGTTGCGGTGTGGCATGTCCTATGATGCAATGGTATTATTTCAATATTGCTTCCGTAACACCTACACGGTCAACGCTAGGATCGCTGCTATAGCTTACGTAACAGTATTTCTGGTGTGACATCTGTCAGGACGGTCGCGTTTTAAACAATCGCGCGAAGTCTTTGCAATGTGTAAGAGCCTTAAATTTACACATAAGACTTCCCGTCGTCAACAAATATCTATCTATCAATATTAATCAGCAGTCAAATATTAAGGCGACAAATCAGAATAATTATCAATTCAATAATATATATCAATAAATAGATTATGGACAATATATATGACGATAAACCCAATACAACAGCGTTGTAATAGGGCCTATGTTTTATCGATTCAATGGTGAAATTTATCAGCCAGGATAGATATTGCAGTAGGTTACTGTCGGCAATATTTCATATAAATACCAAAAAATATTCTACTGTGTATGGCCGATGAACATTGGCATTGTAAGGTGCCCCCAGTCTCCTTCTCCTTCTCGCTTGAGACAACGCCATGTGTTGGTTCAATGTTGGCCCACCGTCAGCGAAGCTGGCCCAACATTGGAACAACACAAGGGCAATGTCACGTGGGGGGGGGGGGGGGTGCTCATGGCGCCAGTCGCAGTATTACTATACAGTTAGATGAGGGGTGACAGACCTCATTGTGTGTATACACCTTCGCCTAACCCTCCCCCTCCCCCAACAACGAGCTATAGTAGTAATCTGCTCTGCAACTTTAGGCAGTATCTGCTCACTTGTAAAGTGAACGGATACTGTAGGTCAACTCTTACAGTTCAACTGCAGGCTTCCCTATAACAAGAACTTTATATGGAACCTCCTTGCATGTAACAGGCAATATGTGTTATCTCGTGGCCGCTAACAGCCAATACCAGATGTTATCGGAAATGGGACACCACCGAGACATTGGCCCAGCATTGAAACAATTTTGGATCAAAGTCACATGCTTACTGGTATGAGGGTTAGTATACTGGAAGGTCCAGCAATATCAGTGATCCAGTGATCTCCTTAAGATCTAGGTCAGCCTATCTCCGAATGTTCTTCACTACAATTGTGGCGTCAGAGGCATATAAACCGAGGGTTAGACTTTCAAAGGCAATATATATTATTGCAAAATATTGTATCTATATCATGATAGATTTGGTCTCAAGAGTAAAACGTCTGCTAGCTTTCCCCAGTTTCAAACTCTCATTGTGGTGTTTTCTTCAGATTATATTGGCCTAGTTTGATCCCAAGGTAGGTATTTTTCTCAGTAAAATCTACTGGTTATCTACAGGGTATAAATCGATAGCCCAACACACAGCTCAAAATTTCGGGACCCCTAACTGTCGTAAAATTGACGACGTTAATCTTAATAATACAGATATTTATGCTTATTCAGAAACAACGTTTGGTTGGCCTACTGTAGGCTATAGAATGACAGAAAAATAAACCTATGCGTTTTGCCGTATTTGAGAAGATGTGAGTGATAGTCATTTGGGACACACATTATATGGACACAAAAAAACAGTGCCCAGAATCCGTTTTGTGAACCATATTAAAACATTATTGGAATGAGTTCCAATAAAGTAAAAACATGACGTACTGACCAACACATGTGTTTTTCTTCCTTAGAACACATAAATTGCCACTTTTGTCACCATGAATTTAAATTATAAAGTTAAACATATGGGTTATCACTTCCTATACTCAACTAACTTTAATTTTCTTACATTCCTCCCGTTTCCCCATGTGTATCTGACTTGTATTATTTTCTAATATAAGAAATATGCATGAATAGCATAATTGTGCAAAAGGTAAAGCAACATTTATTGTTAACAGAATAATAATTAGATGAATAAACAAGAACCCTGCGGTTCTGAACATTATTGAGAGTAATTTTTTTGCATTAGACTGAAGTTGATATTTATATTAAGCAATGGGCCATGTAAAATTGTAATCAAAACAAATATATTTTCCACCAATACAGCCCAGCAGATACTATGTTAAGCTTATGTTGGCTTAAGGCTGGTACAGCGTCGTATGAAGTGGGCCAGCATTGACACAATCTTGACACTGTGTGCAGATGTGTACTGGTAGCTTTAAATCACCGTACCAAATAAAATATCCTTCCACAGATGCGACTTTTTGAAATTAGCTGTTCACAGACTGTGTCACGTCTGCAGATGTCTGCCGGCCCTGCACTGACAAGATACGACTTTTTATGTTTTCACATCGTTGGGACGCATATCAGGCTATAGTAGCTGAAAAATGTTGTCTGGTGATATAACTATTTTTACTGTATCCTTAATACTTTTTCTGTTATTAATTTAAAACGATGTTTAAATTGGGTTTTCGATGTAAATATTTATTTATTTACATGCGCTGGTTCATGGATGGAAACCTTTCTCTGGAACCTCCTCATTTTCTTCAACTTTATGTGATCCATGGGCCTCTTGGTGATTCAACTGTCCCAGCTGTGTACGTCTTCCTGGAGAGAAAGACAGAGTCTACCTATCAAGAGCTCTTTGAGGCCATCTCTGATCGTTGTGGAGCATTCGGTGCAGACTTGGAACCCTCAACTGTGATAATAGACTTTGAACTGGCAGTAAAGCGTGCATTATTAACAACATTTGGATTAAACACTGATGTACGCTTCTGCTTCTACCCTCTCACACAGAGCACATGGCGCAAGATACAAGAACTGGGATTAGTACAGAACTTTCGTGACAATGAAGAGTTCCGCCACTTCTGCAGAATGATCGATGGACTTGCTTTCCCACCTCCAGACCAAGTTGCCAATGGTATGCTACACCTTCGCAACGTGGTTCCGGACGAAGCAGTGCCACTTCTGGACTACTTTGATACGACATATGTCACTGGTCGCTTCAGAAGAGGAGCGTGCACAGCCCGATAGAGTAATTAGAGTGAGAAGGCTTCCACCAGCTTTTTCCACCAGCATCCTGGAATGTGCATGAAGCTACAGTGACAGGTGACCCTCGCACTAACAATGTTTGCGAGGGATGGAATAACAAATATAGACATCTGATTGGACACCAACACCCATCCATTTGGAAATCCATCCAGTGCCTTCAAAAAGAACATGAAGCAGTGGAAGTTGCTGTAATAGAAGCAGAGACCGGACGCCCACCTACCAAGCGCCTTGGTATGCATAAATATAATAACATCATTATGTTAACTGGTTCTTTGTTTTTATTATGTAATTATTAAATATGCATAAATAAAATAACATCATAATGTTACCTGGCTCTTTGTTTTTATAGTAACATGTGCCCTGTTGTCACTGTGCCAAAAATACATTGTGCCAAACGTGCCTTAATAAGCTGTGCCCTGTTGGCACTGTGCCAGAAATGCCCTGTGCCAAAATCAACGTGTGCCAAAAAGACTGTGTGCCAAAATGACAATGTGCCAAAATGACCCAGGCTCAACTAGCCGGCGCCAAAGTGGAATGTGCCAAACTGTCTGGAAACCAACAGAACCATAGCGTGCACAGTGTCAGCCTTGATCTCTCACAGCTATTTTAAACACCTGATGTCGGCACCTGGATTAAGTAGGCTCTACTAGGCTGTACGTTGAAATGTGTCAAAATGACGGCAGCTCGTCAGCATTGCTTACAGCTTAAGTGATGACTGCATGGTCATTGCACTGACTCAGTGATCATTGAGTCAGACAGATTGATCAGCGTTTCAGCCATAAATATTGCTGGCCCAGAATGGAAAACTAGGACTCAGTATTCAGCCTAGTCTTAACTTTTGACGGGTCGACATCAATTGAAAGGAGCTGTCACAGTCAGTGTCACATGTTTTGTACTGCAAAGCATGGGCCTATATTGAAATGTGGAAAAAACATTGCCACGATTCTTATGAAAGCACAAGCCACTTCCAGTACTTTTAAATTACGTGTGTTACCATTAGAACCGGCAATTAACACAGGCTGTCAACTACACTCATCAGACTGTCACAACGAAAATGAAAGTGTTTAAAGGGTGCTGTCCTAAACATCAAATTCGGCCCATTTTACATTTTTTCTGGAGTTTTTTTACCCTTTCTCAGATACGACTACCCTTTTGATGCGACTTTGGTTCTCTGGCAGCATGAAAGTCGTATCAGAGGGGACTACTGTACTGTGCAAGCAAAAAAAAAATGTCTTCCGTTTTGTGGTGTCTAGCTATTTGCGCTTTAAATATAGCTAACTGACTGATTTTGTAATATAATAGCTTTTAATAACAGTTTTTCATCAGATGATTTTTGAAGAAAAAACGTGCCAGATATTACTTAATGGGAAACCACACATGCTGAAAATTTCATGCAGCAGTGTAAGGGTTAATATTCCACCATACTTTGTCCTTTTTCTATGTCAAATCGTCGCAATGGAAAAGTTAACTTATATATAAGGGGCATTGCTATATGTTTCTGTATAACTGCGTGTATTGATTCACAATAACCACTGGGCCAACACTAGCCCAGCATTGGGGCAATGAGTTGTGCTTGCCTGGTGATAGCTGATCAAAGGCATACCACATCTGGCTTTCTGTCTCTGTACAGTTGGTTCGATCCTGACTTAAAAATTGATCATTTCATCAATATTGGTGCTAAGGAAGTCTGTAATATATCAATCTTGAATAGTTTGAGCTGAAAAGAACAAATATATATCTTGAATCCTGATATATTTACAATTTAAAAAGATTTTGTTCACAGTCAGAAGTGAGAGGGTGGCGAGTCCTCATGTATTACATAATCACAGTTAGCCTGGAGCCGGGTGTGTATTATGTGTATACACTGACATACACAGCCACAATTAACAAACACAGTAGCTGCTTACATTACAAGTAAGCAGATACTGCTTTTCGAGTTTATAGCAGTATCAGGTCACTCACGGAAAGTGTGATGGCCCTTCAGTATATGACTGACCCAGATATCGTGCATGAGATTGGTCGAGATGACTTTCTCGACCAATGATGAGCCTGAAATCTAGGTCAGCCTCATTGACATTGCACTGTATCAACGTCACGTGTCTGTCGTCCATGTTGAAATATCCAGAGATGTGAGTGACCTAGATGTTCTGTGTGTGATTGGTCAGAGAAGGCCATCTCGTCCAATGGTTTGCCCAAGATGTAGATCAACAGCACTAAGGATTTTTTAACCACAATATTGGCTGTGGCGCTAGATGCTATTAAGACCAAGGGTTAGATTTTTAAAAGCAAGATATATCATTGCAAAATATTGCATCTATATCATAATATAGTTGCTTTGGAAAGTAGAACATCTGCCAGCTTCCCCCAGTTTCACACTCTCACTGTGGCAATTTCTTAAGATTATATTGGACTAGTTTGATCCCAAGGTTAGCAATGTTTTCAGTAAAATCTATTGGCTATCTACAGGGTATAAACTGATGGCTCAAACCACAGCTCAAAAATTGGTGACCATTAACTGTCGTAAAATTGACAACGGAAATCCTAATAATCAGCAAATGCAGATATTTATGCTTATTCAGAAACAACGTTTTGTGTGCCTACTGTAGGCTATGGAATGACAGAAAACTGAACCTATGCGTTTTGCCCTATTTGAGAAGATGTGAGTGATAGTCATTTGGGACACACATTATATGGACACAAAAAAACAGAGCTCAGAATCCGTTTTGTGAACCATATTAAAACATTATTGGAATGAGTTCCAATAATGTAAAAAGTAATTGAAAATATTTTTTAACCACTTCACTTCCAGGGCGAAGTGCATACCAGGATCCAGGGATCCTGGTGTAATTTTAGTAAATCTGACGATAATTTCCGTCATGTATGGTTATGTAACATGACGAATGACGACGGAAATTTCCGTCATGTATGGTAGTGAAGGGGTTAAGGTGCATAAACTGATAAAAAAGCACATTTCGTAGATGAGGGGGTATTTTTGCTTGGACATAGCTTAAAACTGGATAAGAAAAGAGCTCCAATTCAAACGGCTTCTAAATCTATGCATCTTATTCTTTGAAATAATTTTCCCACTGCAGTCCAGAGCTATAGTTTATTTTTGGTCAATTTTACCAGATCCGTGTACACAATACCTTGCTACAAGCCTATTATGGTCACTCGGAGTTGTGAATAACCACGTGCAAATAGGAACCTGGTGGGACATACTCTATGTGCACAAATAATATAACCTCAAGAGTTGTGAATTGCCTGTCATGACGGTCATATTGTCAATGCGTATCAAACGCTGCCATTTGTGGCATAAACTGCCTTGACCTTTATAGTAATTTTCTTCCAGGAGAGAGGAATCACTTTCGTTATCCCCGTATTGTAAGCTTTGTATGAATAACTGTCACAAGTATTGTGGGGGATTGTAACTGGAGAACTAATTAAGCACCGTCCAAGCAAACACGAGTCCCATTGTTGGATCAATGTTGGACCAGCGTCGCAGACGGTGGACCAACATTGATTCAACAATGGGTCATTGACCTTTGCCTGTTGGGGTAACTCAGAAAAAACGACAAGTTGACCAGATGTTGACACAATGCTGTGTCAGTGTTGAGCACTGTGGACCACCATTATAGGCCTACCAACAACGTGCCAACCTGACGTTCGCCTTGAAATCAATTTTAATCTCCAGAAATACAATTAATGTGTAGGAGCCTAGAACTTTTACGATAAAAACAGGGTATTTTTAATTCATTGCAAGATGATAATCGCGCGATCAGCTCTGGAATGAATAACACATATTCGAAATAATATATCTACCTCCAGTCCTCTTGTCCAGCTCTGCGGATGGAGGTCGGTAATGTTGTCCGTCTGTCATAAATTATTCATAAGCAATCCGACTGAGACGTAAAGGTCTATAAGGAGTGGTGAGCGATCTATCAAAATCGGAGTAATATGACGGAATTGGGGTCGGTCCGTTTGTGTAGAAATAGGTATTAATTTCAGATTGCACAAGATCCCATATACCAGCAAACAAAACATTTGCATAGCATTTGAACAACGTCGGCACAATGTCTTCGACGTTGGTCCAACATTGTACAAATGTTACACAAATGTTTTGCGTTTAATAGAAGACGTTGGGTCGCCGTTGTACAAATGTTATACAAATAATTTGTGTTTACTGGGATAGGTTCTTTGCCAATTTCGAAATAAATAGTGTGGTTCATCGGATTTAGTTGAGCCAGTTATAACGAAATTAAAGAAGTAGGGAGCTTATATCTTATAACTATCGATAAATAGATAGATCAAAGATAAAGTATCGACTCCCCACCCCAGGGCTCTCACACCCTATATATTGCTGAATGTAGTATAATTCCGTTTTAACCCCTATACTGCATTCCAGCATATAACCAGCATATATATCAAGTTTCGTGACGAACATAGTCAAGCAGTTGATAAAACAATAAATTGGCGCGTTAAACATGTTAAATGTTCAGATTTAGAGTGAGACATCTATTTTTTGGATACACCCTTGTCAAATACGGTTGATCTGATATGGATTTAATGTTGGGCCAGCGACGAAGACAGTACATCAAAGTTAAAACAACATTAGGTCCGTGGTATTTAGTAGCACCAGCAAAGTTTCGATATTGTGTGTGTAATACCAAGGAATAATATAGAAAAGACTTGGTAATACCAATTATGCCTCCATTATTAAAAAAAATAAATCTAGTGGTAAAATTCAATATGCAATGTTAATTTATTTTATAATATTGATTTTGATGACGCATCAGTCTGCATAAATTCAATAAATATCTATCCATCTAAAAAATGATTTAATAACCGATTGTAATGTGCACTCAATCACTTAGATCAGATATTGATCTCGAGGACTTTCACTATTATCAGAAATCAATTAGAATTATGTAGCGAACTAAAAATGAAATGAATCGGGCTTTAGGCCACTTTTGTGAACATATAGGCTAAATTGGGTCAGAAGAACCTCCTGAGGATGGTGAGATGACACTGCCCTCCAGACAAAGGACTCGAAATTCGAGCCCTGGCGGTCTGAGGCCGAGCACGCTACCTCTCGGTCACGGAGGCTCCTCACAATTAGCGAACACTGAAAATCGAACAATGAACATCAAATTCAACCGGATACATTTTAATTTCCAAAAATTCACATTCTAATCACATACATACATATTTGAGATTAGACACAGCACGGTTCAAGTGTATCGAGTAGTCAAATGCAATGCATATCTTCAAAAAACACTCTGCACTCTTATCCCCTGCGAGCTGTAAGTAAAGTGAAAGCATCCCAGTAAACAGTAGACGCTGAACCAATTCTGGCGTAATGTTGGCCCAGCGTCGCAAACGCTGGGTCAACATTACTTCAGCATTGGTTCAACGTCGTCTGTCTGCTGGGATGAATGAGTGGAACTTTCTGCAATGAGAACGTCGTCCTCACCCCAGACATCAGTTGGTCACTGATATTTTTCAAATCAAATCGAGAATGAAGGTGAATACATTTGTCATTAGTCGCATCATAGAAGAAAGAAGTAAAAAATAAATAGATATACATAGTGTACAAGCCATTGATTACAATTACTCTATCCCTCCCAATACCGGGCTCTATTAAATCTCATTTTAATTCACCGGTGTCGGTCGACACTCTGCTCCGCAAAAGGCAGTATCTGCTTACTTACAAAGTAAGCAGATACTGCATTTTGCCTTTGCACGGCAGTACTGCTATTCCCACTTTAACCCTTAACCCGCTAAGTGATAGAATTTTCAACCATTTGACGTTGTGCCTCGCTACCGCGACCCACAATTCAAGTGGGTGAAAATTAGCTATATTTGTTTAATTTGAGACCAAACACGTGCAAATCTTGATGTTTAAACACCAATTTCATTCCCAATAGCAGACATTTAATATGCAAATCAAATGGGCTTAATACTACTCTACTCGCGCTTAAAGTGACTGAAAATGCTTTTATTAAATACACAACAAAGTGTAATATTATATCCTGTGAAATGAGAGCCCAGAATGCCTTTTTTATCCATTACATTTTCAACAAATGTTGAACAAATTTTATTTAAAATATCCCGTGTGGTACGCAATGCAGCACGGGTGCTTAAAGCGTCGAATACTGCCAGGGTGGAACATATAAATTGTTAAAGCATATATCGGTCTTCTGGAAGGTGGAAGACTGCAAATAAAACTGCAAACGCAAAGGTTTACACCAACACCGTGCCCATATGAGAGCGATGTCAGCCCTGCAAACAACCAGCAAACACATCACATTGTACCAACGTTGTATTCATGTTGGACCAACAGACGCTAGTCGAAAGTTGACACAACGTTGGTTATCACTGCACAACGAGATGTATTTGGTAGATCATTCAGATGGTTTGGTGTGAACGGATTCAGCAGGCCGGTAGTTATTCTCTAACTAGCCCAGCAAACACGGGTATTCACCCAATGTTGTTTCAATGTTGGGCCAGCGTCGGAGACGGTGGGCCAACATTGAAACGACATTGGGTGAATGCCCCGTGTCTACTGGAGATGCAGTATTCACCACGTATCGGACCAAGTTAAAATAATCTATACATATTTATACACATGCATACGACATCATTTTATCGGTATACTTAAACAAATGTATACTCCGTGCAAGCATTAGTAATCTTACCCGCTAATATATCAATGAAAATTGAACTTTAGGAACAGCATTGTCATAATTATGCATTATTTCGATATCAGCTAAATCAACACATTCCACCATTGTTCACTATAGGTACATATTTCCCCATTTACCCATCGATGGAGTAGTGTACTTGGGTCAACAACGTTTTAGACGTTGCCCAGTACAGAGCCGACATGTAGTGTTAACCAGGTTGTGTACATGTACAATGCCATGTAGTCCCACATCGACAGACATCATTCCTGTCTCAACATTTCTGCTCCGAAATTCTACACTATGTCATAAATAAATGCCACATGGTGTACTATGCTTTGGTGGTGAATAGGATGATAGAAAAATAATTGCACGGTCAATGAAAAACTGACTCGAATTGTAATGCGAGTGGTATTGTCCGATTCTATGAAAATTAATGATTTAGATTAACTTTAAAATAGGGAATATACCGCTCCCTATCAGCTAAAATGTGGTATGTCTTGAAAGCTTGGCATATAGGACACTCTAGCTGCTAGCGGCTGTTACGTAATACTACGAACTGGTTCATAATTATAATTGATATAGAGTGTCAAATGTGCCGGTGTTATACCGGTACGAAATTAACCATACATTGAGAAAATCACATAATTTCCCATTCACAGCAGGCCCCGAATCACAGCGACTCGCTGTGAATCACCAATGGTTATTTGAATTTCAGTAAATATAAACGAGACAAGAAATCCTGAAGTCGTGGCCTGTTCAATAAAGATATACGGCAGAATATTGCAAGTTGCTTTCTCCGTCACTATCCCGTCCATAAAGTGGAATAGAGCACACCTGAGATCTCTAGTTCTGGGGTCCGTAACTATGGTAACCAGCAAATACGAGGCAGGCGACGTCCAAACACTAAACCTCACACTTGTCTACTTAACATTTTAAACCTTTACCTGCTGATCACGACAATAGTCGTTTTTGATCCGTTTTATTGGCCGATTAAATCACTCTTATTGCGAATTAAATGACTGTTTAAGCTGTAAATGTTTAGTCTCAAATTAAACAAATATCAGTAATTTTCAACCACTTGAAGTTGTGGATCGCGGTAGCGAGACACAACTTCCAAGTGGGTGAAAATTAAAAAAACAACTTAGCAGGATAAGGGTTAATACCCCATCCAGTAAACACAAAACATTTGTATAACTTTTGTACAATGTTGGGCCAACGTCTAAGACGTTGGGCAGACGTTGTACAAATGTTTTGTGCTTGCTGGGCAGTACTTCAAAATAATTATTCAGTTTCTGAACAAGTAAAAGTGCTTGTGAAGCGTTTCTAAAATGTTGTCGAACATTTTTTAATTGTGGGTTATTATTACTTATGTGATATCACTGTTTGGATTTGCCTGTTTCAGTTACCGATCAGTTGAAAGGCATCTAGCTTTAATTTTAAATTCCACAGACCTGCAGAAACCATCACCTGCCTGAATGCTCGGGTTGTGGTAGAGCGGGACTCAAACCTTCAACCAAGTGAAAATTACACATTTATTAGGATAGTTAATAACTTATTATTTCAATAAATACAGCAGTTGAAGGGGGCCTAGGAAACACAAAACATTTGTAAAACATTTGTACAACGTCCGTCCAAAGTCTTCGACGTTAGTCCAACATTGCACAAATATTATACAAATATTTTGTGCTTAATGGATACCATCACCTCGACACTGAGATATTCTATTTTCATCAAACTTTGTTGGGGGGGGTTTTTCGGGGGCTACATCCCTGGGACCTTGTATCTGCCGGATGACCGTGCACGATATTAAAGCTTATATAATATTTATATCAACACCTACATTACGTGTAATACAAGTAATATAGCAAGAATGAAGTCACTCACAGGCAGTCACATTAAAGGTTCGTTTTTCTTTTCGCGAAATATCCCTTCACAACATGCTGTGAAGCCATCACAGGTGGACCACCGTGCAAAGCCAAAAGGCGGTATCTGCTTACTTTACAAGTAAGCAGATACTGCCGTTCGACTTTGCACGGCAGAGCAGTCACAGTCCAGTCCCTTAGGAACGGAAGCATCACAGTTTTGATCTGACTAGATCCAGGGGGTGGACAATACTCCTTTCCTAGGCGAGCACTGGCAGCAGCTGTCGCGTCGTGACTGAATCTCAACGGATATAATCTGGAAGGCAAAAGTGCAGGAGTACGGTAATGGCAGACTGCGGCTGGTGAACATGGCTACTGGGGCGGCGGGGCGGGGGGGGGGGGGACACAAAATAATCTCTTGACTGGTGAGTGTCAAACACCAACACGAGCGAGCCAACAAAACACGCGCTGTCAACGATGCTCCATCATGCCTTTTCAGGGAATTGAACGAAATTTCAATCCATTTTCAAGTCTTCGGTGTGATAAATGTAGGCCTAAATATGTAATTTTGTTCAAATCATGGTAAAAAATTAACTAATTTATGCAAATTAAAGTCACGAAAATGACCTGAGGATACTTTTTTATGAAAGTAGTTTTAACAAAAAAATATACTTTCATAAAGTTCCAATTAAAAACTGACTTAGTAAATATTCAATTGCACATAAGGTATAGCTGATGCTGTCAGTGAATTGGCGAAACAGATATCCCAGCAAACACAAAACATTTGTACAACGTCGGCCCAACATCTTCGACGTTGGACCGCCATTATACAAATGTTATACAAATGTTTTGTGTTTACTGGGACATGTTTAATACTAGTTGGGATATAGTTTTCAACATGCGGATGGTTCCCAAGGCATTGAGATATCGCTGACGGAGCGTGACCTTCACTGGCTGCGTACCATTCCAGTCTCCTATCTCTCTCTGTCCAGTCGGTCAATAAAATCACAGATAAGTCGCCGATGTGTCTTGAAAGTAATCGAAACTCCCGAGCTACATAATCCACAGCTGAAATCTACGTCCCCTTGGAAATGAAAGGGTGTATCTGCCACTTCACAAAGTGCCAGATGCACCCTTTCATATCCAAGGAGGCGATACATCCCGTCACATCCGGCCCCAAGCAAGGTTCAGCATTATCACAAATCAGGAGAGGCGCCTTGCTTCTTGACGCAGAAGTTGCGCGGCGCGCCCGCGGGAAGCCTATGTCATCTGAAAAGCTGTTGTTCAGGTGGTGGTGATTCCAGGGGTTGGGCTACCTGTTGTTCAGGTGCCGCTGACAGAGATAGACCACGGCCTCGTACGTGGACATCATGATGGCCGTGTTGGGTATTTGTCGCACTAGCTGTGTGGCCAGGCCTCTGTAGAGACCGCGCACGCCCTCCTCCTTGAACACCAGGCCCAGCGTCTGCCAGAAGCCTCTGTACTTGGCGCCTTCTTCTCGTAACCGTGTCCGTGCCACCTCTGTCAGAAAAAAAACAGATAACACACCATTAACCTTTGCAAAGCTGAAATATTTTCGCGCAAACCTTAGAGCCTAGAAGTCTTTTTTAATTCAAAATCATCATAAATGTCTCAGTCAGCTCTTTCCGGTTCATTTGGATACATGTACCTATGTTTGAATACCTATGTTTGAATGCCTATGATCATAATAAATATTTAAATTCTGTCAGTGTGGAGATCGTCTTTGTACGTCAGAGTCTAACGTCAGATTGTGACGTATAAAGACGATCTCCTCATGGAAACGGTTAACAAACAATCAACTCCTGAATTCGGTTTTACAATAAATTACCGTTTCAAATGGATTTAAATAGTACTATTGAGGGTGGCCTATTTTCTCATGACTATAAAAATTCCCTGACCACTGTTTACGAAAAAGAAAAATTAGAAGATCATCTTCCATTTCCTCTGCCTTTTCCCAGACTTTTCAAAAAATTACAGAATAATCGTACTTTTCCAAAAGGTTTTAGGGAAAAATAAAATTCCCAAACTAGTCCCTGATTTCCAGGTCCCTATTACTATTTATTGTTCATCACAATTTCCATCCATTTAAAACTTGAGATTTTTTACACAATTTCCAACTTGAGATGGAAGGAAATGTTATTTTGAAAACTAGACATCTAATAATGACAACTTAAATATATTGCCCTGGGTATACAAGTTAAAATGATCCTGACGTGCAAATAATATATTTTGCAACCTCATATGGGCAATTTCACATGAAGGGGGCATTTCGGAAAATTTGAAACTTTACACAATTTTTTAGCAAATACTGCTAGATATTTATATGAAACATTTTTTATTTTAGCAGGGGTTGTATGGGGAAGCAACAGACCAAATTTTATGAAGTTTTGTCAATTATTTCTTCATGAATCAGTGGTATTTATGTTATTTTCAAATTGTCGAATTGTCTTTTTCTATTCAAGATATGCATCTAACACACAAATAAAGTTTTATTTGTGGTATGGTTATTGGTCTTACGATTCAAACGACACATGTTTGACAAAAATCGAGTCACAAAATCTGATTTTATGTGTATTTATTGAGTTTAAAGTATTTTCCGTTAAAAGTTTTTTTCATTTTTTCCCGCCAGTACATCACTGCTCAGCTTGAACTATCTACATATATATAGACATTTAATTACTCTTTTTAATAGGTCTGGTGGTTATATATGGCATAAAAATACTTCAAACTGATTGCTGATTAACATTAGCAAATTAATTAGAATTACCTGTATGTATGTGAAAATTCCGTTAAAATAATGTCCCCTCCAGTACATCACTATTCAAGATCCACGCAGGGTGTTTTTCTAAGATATATTATTATTGCAATATATCCTGCCTCTTTGAGCCCCCACGTGGATATTAATTGGAAATTCATGTTAAAACAACCACATATTTATACATTTTTAGATGAAAATAGTGTTAAATTAGAATTGTCCCCTCCAGTACATAATATCAATATTTAGTATTCTTTGTGTGATAAGACCTAATTTTTGTAATTTACGGATCTATATTGGTAATTATGTATTATTATAATAAAGCCTTCGTTAATGGCAGCCACTAGACACCAACAAATTGATATTTATTAAAAATACATATATATGTATTTCATTAATGTAACCAAAAAATATTTTGTGGGTGTTTCCTTTGTTTATTTTTAAATCAACATTAGCATGTAAATGTAATTTCTTCATTGTTCTGACTTACAAGACCTACTAGTACAATATATATACATTTATGGCGTATATATCATCAAACAAATGTGCTATATATTGTCTATAATAGGCTGCCAGTACACTGCGTACTGGAGGGGACAGAACGTATGTAACACTAAAAGTGTATTTACTCAGGGATAGAACTTGTGGTATTTTTCATGCTTGTCAAGCGATTTAAGCGGTCTGTACCAATACACAATCTACTAGACTACTTGAATTAAAAAAGAAATGTGTTTGTGGCAGCTGGGTCCTTTTGCTTCACCAAACCAAAATGGTTTCGCTTTGGCGGCCCCACTCCTGTGGACCTTAACGATGCTGCACATGCGGATGGGAGGATAATGTCTGCTCAGCGAACCATGATGACCCGCCTACTTTAAAATGGATTTAATATTTTAAATGTATGATTGTCATATACATTTTCTATTGCAAAAAATGAGTTTAAATGTCTTGTTGACTTTCAAAATATGACCAGAAATGAGAACTACATACTATCTAATGCCCCTGTTCATGATCCACCCAGGAGGTGGTTTCACTACAGGTTATATGCCAGGATATAAAATTATGTCATGTCTTATAACATGGCCCCAGCCCCCAGATATATAATAGTTGATAGCGCACATGTTAC
This sequence comes from Flabesymbios commensalis, assembly GCA_964017125.1. NCBI lineage: Eukaryota > Metazoa > Annelida > Polychaeta > Terebellida > Flabelligeridae > Flabesymbios > Flabesymbios commensalis. The sequence continues at coordinate 44,072,782 of OZ024917.1, forward strand.
TGGTACATGATGTAGGATCTTACAATGCTCAAGTTGGCGCAGCGTTGTATGGCCTTAATTTACTATGCCTGATAGTGATATCTGGCAAACCATGCCAAATAGCCAGACAATTAATTGATATAATATAAAATGTGAGGTTTTAAGGAGGGCATCTTCTCCACGACAAGGCTAGGCATATCGTTTGATATAGCTAGACTATAACTATAAAAAATTGTGAGGTTTAAGAAAGTGTTACCAGCATACCAGTTATATTCATAAAATATACATGTACGCCTCGAAAAACTTCCAAATCTATCAGGTTCAAAATGGCCAACTGGTGTCCATTATTTAACTTAACATGCTTCATATCCAGTGCCAGATAACTAGACGATTGTTATTAAAGAAAATGTGAGGTTTCCGGGAGGGATAGACCTTATTTCAATTCAGATCACATTCAAAATTGCCAGCTATCTTCCATTTATTATCTACTTTAAAAAATATATATTATGTCTGATATATCTAGCAAATATTGCCAGACAGCTAGACCATAGAATAAGAAAACAAAATGTGAGGTTTTAAGGATTGAGGGAAATGCCCATCAATTTCAAAATTACCCTGCTAACATCACAGTATTGTCCCAATAAAATGGTTTTATTGGGCCTGATTATCATTATGTCTTGAACATTGGTGCTGTTTTCAGCCAATACAGTTTATGATCTATATTCTGCATTGGACCAGTAATGGGCCAATAAAGGCAAAAAAATGTAGTCGCATAATAACAACGGCTGAATACTGGATTTTAACCGCTGTTACTGTCGATAGCATCCGGTATAAAATAGGAATTGGCCTAATGACGTCATGTTTAGGCCTACTTTAATATATGTGATATCTGCTAAAATGTGCCAGATAGTTCAAAGGTCATTATACTAAAACAAAATGTAAGGTTTCAGGGAGATATTTTGGCAAATATTAACTCATCAAATTAAAAATAGCCGATTATCGGGATATATGAAAAAAATCAAATTTAATAGGTCCTGTCATGAATACAAATATATCCCAGATTTGTAGATATAGGCCTAGGCTGGAGTGAGAGAACGGTATTGTTATATAAACATGATAAATCATTATTTGTACCATACTAAAATAGTTAACCAGTAATTGCTTTACCTTAGTAAAAACGTAGCCTGGTGTAAAATAATGGTAGGGCTATTGCTACATGCATGTAAATTTGTAAGTTTGGGGTATGTGTTATTTTTTTTTAAATCATATGTATCGGTACATACAAAACTTTGTATCCAATTATATAGACTCAAGATCGGCTGGAGCTAATATTATTTTTAAACCACTGTACTTAAATATATTGTGTACGGTACATTAGCATAATAAAACAGTTACACTACAACTAAGTAACAAAGTAAAAAGAAAATGCTAGATTTCAAGGAGTGACAGCTGGGACCTAAAAAATTTGAACTTGATCACATTCAAAATAGCAGACTTGTGGCAATTATTTAATTATTGAATATGCCTGATATCGGGCAAACTACGGTATGTTAGCTAGCTAGACCCTACAACAAGCTTATGCTCCTAGCAGCCATGACGAAGTGAAGATAAGGGAGGAATATGCCTTGAAAATGGTTGTTTCCATTTATATACCTTGACAAATTTCAACTCTATCAAATGCAAGATGGCTGACTATTGCCCATTATTTACTATATGCTTGATTTCAGGCAAAGCATCCCAGATACCTAGCCCAGTACTGTAATTTATCCAACTCCCCTCATGAAAGTCCGGAAAGTATTTTGTTGGCATATATATCCCTCCCTCAAACCTCACATTTTGTTTTATACCATAAACCTCACATTTTGTTTTATAGTGTAAAACAAAATGTCAGGTTTGAGGGAAGGATGTGCCAACAAAATGCTTTCTAGACTTTCGTGAGGGGTTGGAATGGATACACTAACTGTCTCTGTGGTTATAGTGGAATAATAGTAATGTAGATGTATGTAAACTATGACTGATGATGTTATTTTATCCCTTTTTAGTAGTTTACTTGTTATTAAGTTGAATTATTGAGTGATCATTCATGCTTACAGGTTTGTTATTGTTGTTAAAAAAAATATGTCCTCTTCAGTACATTTAATGATATTAGCTTGAACACCGTGACATTGTCCAAGTTATGTCACAAAAATCATAATTATTTTCCATTGTTTTTCCTTGATGGTGCTTAACACGATGCAGACAAATAGTTGCGGCCTTTACCCGTGATAAACCACTTAAACATCATTTTATTTTAGCATAGTTTACACAATTATGCTACTTCAGCTCAATTTGAAAACAAAATGTTGATTAATAACAATATATATTGGAGCAAAATTAGAATATGAAATGTTGAGCAACATATCATGTTTTACTGATCTAAAGTATGCATTTATAGCACTTGTGATGTTGTTATTTCAACCGTTAAAAAAATTGTCATACATATAATTGTGCAGAGGATTCTTATGAAAAAGCACTGTAAACATGCACAAAATATGTCATATATATTATTCAGGCTATATGTGTATATTTAGTTAATGTCAAAGCACTAATTTGTTGAGCTGTCGAAGTAAATGCTGTACAATTCATACTTGAGTGTATTGCAAAATTTCATTTGTCACATTTCAAATGAATATCAAATCTATATACATGTGAAATACGGGTACAACACATATAGTGATCTTCCCTTTAGAAACACGACAATAAAAAAAACAGCAAATTTAGGGGGTTAGGATTTTCAAATCACCTACATTATTAGCATTTTAGCAGAGACTAATGATTGTTAAACAAATGTCCCCTCCAGTACAAGCAAAAACAGCATACATTTCACAAGTCAATATCTTCATTCGTGGGCATAATTAAACTCTGGAAATTTAACTGATGTTGGGGAATGACATCTCGTTTTCAAAAGTTGTGAAATTATCATACATGGAAGGTTTTTATTTTTGACATGCTACGAGACTTTTTGTGTGCCCTTTACGTGAAATTGCCCATATACATGAAATATGTATTACAATGATGAAGGTTACCCAGCAAACACGAGACGTTGAACCAATGTTACTTAAATATTGGGCCGGCGTCGACAACATTAAAACAACATTGGCTTAACGTCTCGTATTTGCCGTGTGATATATCTAGTAATTTTTCAACCATTTCCCATACTATATACCCTTACTAAAAATAGACTGGTTAAAACTACATAATTCTTTGTAACATTACTGTAATGTGGACAGCCTCGTTTACGAAATGAGGAGTTCCCATTGACCGCCGTTGTAATAACTCTGTAAAAACTCTGTAATGGCACAGATAAAAATAGGAGAGTTGGTCAAATTATCTGATTATGAATTTTGTGAAAATCAAGTTATAAACGAGCTAACAACACGGGCATCCACAAAGAGACATTTACACCTTGCTGGTTTAATGACGGGCCAACGCCAATCACGCTGGTCCACCGGTAAACCATCACCTTGTGTCCTGTAATCGAGTGGGAGGACGATGCACACTTACCGTGGGGGTAGGCGACGCACGTGGCGCAGGTTTTGGACACCGCTCCCGCGCCCATGAACTCCAGAAAGTCCACCGCGTAGCGCTCGTCGTCGTCACACCTTCCCTTCATTTCACGTAGTTTCGACTTGATAGCCTCGTAGATCACAAAATGGATGATGGTTTCTGAGATGCCAAAGTATGACGCCGTGATGCCTTTGTAGAAGCCGACCAGACCGTCTTGCCGCCACACAGTTCGTATGCATTCTGGAACTGTCAAGCTTCCCACACGCCTGGAAATGAAATGAATGTGGTTTAAGGCCACCTTTCTCATGGTGAGATGAATAAGATGACAAGGGCTGCCCTACAGACACATGATTCAAAATTCGAACCCCGGTGGTTTGAGGCCGAGCTCGCTACTTCTCGGTCACGAAGGTCCCCAACAATATTGAATCTTTACGGGTGAGCAGGGAAGAAACAATTTGTTTCTTTGAAACTTAAATGCCAGAGTGGGGCTCGAACCCGCGATCTCAGACTTTCCAAGCAGGCAGCTTTACCAACTGCACAGCTTCAACAAACTAAATTCATCACAAACTCTTGTCATAAAATGTGATATGTGTCGTTATATCAAATATGTGTCAAAATATCTAAGTTACAGTTAAATGCTATTTATATTTACATCAAATATTACGACCGATAGAAATATGTGTATTCTTTCAGTACGGGGACCGTCTTTATACGTCAGAATCTGACGTCTACAGACCTTAGATTCTGACGTAAAAGGACGGTCCCCGCGCTGAGGCACTTTATAAAAATACACAAGTGAAATAAATATATAATGAATAAATGAAAGTCGAGTACCCCTTTCTTTCAATTGATTAAATAAAATTTTGTCCGAAAGAATTTATTCAAATAATGCCATATAGATGTTTTATGAGATAATCAAACGGTTAGAAGTGAAACATGACTAATAAATAAGTTTCACATTTCATTTTTCATGTTGCATATATCTATAAACACAACTTACTTTTGATCCAGCTGTAATCTAGTTTTAATCAACCAGATGGGATTCGTGCATGTTGACGCCATAAAACCTGCAACCAAAAATCATGTGTCTTTGTGAATAGTATTCAGGACCCATGTTCAGTAACTGTTCAATGAAATACTTACAAGACGTAATTCTTAGAATGTAGAATTGTTTACCTATTTACCATACATATTGCAGTACTGGGCCATATAAATTTGGCCCAGATTCAAGACAATGTTCAATAGTTATCAGGGCTAAACATATTTGTATGCTTACAAATATGTTTAGTAACTGTTCAATGAAATACTTTCAAGACGTAATTCTTAGAATGTAGAATTGTTTACCTATTTACCATACATATTGCAGTACTGGGCCATATAAATTTGGCCCAGATTCAAGACAATGTTCAATAGTTATCAGGGCTAAACATATTTGTATGCTTATTATATGATTAAAGATAAATATATATCATTATGGGAGAGATCGTGCTGCAGATAAAACAAAAAAAGATAGATCGCTACATTGGCTTCCAACACAAAAACTGTACTTAACCCTTAAATCGCTAAATTAAATAATTCAGCTTTTTAACAACTCCAATATATCTAAGGTGCGTCTCGCTACCGCGACCCACAACTTCAAGTGAGTGAAAATTATCCACATTTGTTCAATTTGAGACAAAAATTTCAAATTGTGATGTTCAATCACTCATTTCATTCCCAATGACAGGGATTAGATTAGCTAATAAAACCAACGACCACAAGTGTGATCTGGCGATGCAAGGGTTAATTGTACCTAGCCGGTAGGCCATGTTGGCACAATGCTGGGACAACATCTGAAACGCCGGCTGAATCACGTGATCTACGAGCAGGGACACAGCAAACGCGACACATTGAAACAATGTTGGTTTAAAGTTGGACCACCGTCTGCGACGCTGGCCCAACATTAAACCAACATTGTTTTATTGTATTGTGAGTGTGGTAAAGTACAAGTACTTATAAAGAGATACTTGAACTTCGCCCGTTCTACCAATACACACACTGTTTAGTATTTAAAAGTGGACCATCTTTAGTTCAGCAAAGTATTTTATAAGTGAAAATTGCTTTTTCTCGAAGCCATGTTTCACTAACGCGTTCCACAATTTCAAGCGGGTTGAAATTATTTTCTAATATTCGACCACGAGTATTGCGTGATACATACTTCACTAATGTGAATACAAAATGTCAAAACGTCTGTGGACACACCTAGCATGTCTAGCACATAAAAGGTTTACAGATATGGTATAATATACATGTAAGTTGAATTGGGCTAGAAGAACATCTCGGTGCTGTGCAATAAAGTACATTGTTGTGTGCTGCATTTGATGTATAACCATAAATTATCTTGGGCCTATTTTATGGTAAAATTCGATAGGGTCCTACCGCTATAAGATTATTATAGGAATTTCTCAAAATCACATAATTGACAAACGGTTTATGTAAAGTAATATCTCTTTATCCGACACTTAAAACTAACTACATACATGTGTATTTTTATTTGACGATAATGATGTGGCATTTCTTTATGAAATATGTGATTGAACAAGTACCAGTAAGCGGGTTAAGAACAGGCTGGGTGTGAAGCATAGCAGCTGTTGTAAAAATTAACCTTTAAAACGCTTTAACCCTTTAAGCCCTCACGATGCATTAAAGCATCATTTTACATCCCTGAAAACAGACTTAGTTTCCTACAACTAGGTGTTTCAGAATGAAAATTTCTATGGAACTTGCCAATACATGGCAAATTTCTTCAATTTACCACCCACTTCAAGTCATCTTCATCCACTACAAGTCGAGAATTGCGACAGCAATTCGCGGCTTGTAGTGGATGAAGATGACAATGGTAAATTCAGGCTTGAAAGGGTTAAGATAAATAATTTACATTTTCACTCACTTGAAGTTGTGTCTCTCTACTGCGACCCACAACTACAAGTTGGTGAAAATTACTCAATACTTGATTATTTTAAGACCAAACATTTTCAAATCTTGATGGTTAAGCACTCATTTTGTTCCGATAATAATATTGTGACTTAACCTGCTGATAAAACAGATTAACTAACAGTTAATATTAATTAACAGTTTTTAGAAAAAGGTTTATTTTAATAATGATATTTTGCGGTATATCATTGTATTACTCATGATATAATTACCACCGCACTGACAAGAGACGGTCTCTCATTTACTCTTTATCATAATGGGTTATCAGCTAGAAATAAATGCCAAGGGGCCGTATTCTCGTACAAGTTACGATATATCGTAGGCTTCTGATTGGTCGAGATCTCGACCAATCAGAAGCCTACGATATATCGTAACTTGTACGAGAATACGGGCCCTGACAAGTGGCTGGATAAGAGAAAGATTGCCAATTAGTATTGTGAAACCTAAAGTGTCATCAAAGCACAGTTTCAACGTGTGTTTATTTCCAGTCAACTAGCACTGGGTTTTAGGACCAAAATAATGTAATATTATTAGTTTGTGAACTTGAGGGTCTTTTCATTATTCACTGAAATGTGTTTGGGAAACATCTCCTATTGTGAATCCTAAGGGTGCACGTGCACTCAGATATGTCACTGACAAGGACAGCTATATACGTGAAAATAGCGTCCGAACTAATTCCTAGATAAGCATTTTGGTCAATGCATTAGTCAACACCCACGAAACTACACAAACTAACAAAAATACCCGGATCGATTAGTTTCAGTCCCTAAAACCACACCATTGAACCAAGTGCTTCATCATACTCGTGGTCCAGTAGTCGATTGTTTGTCAAATTAATGTATCAAATATGGCCCTCCGAGGTTTAGATGGTTTAGCCGAGTGTAAACAGCTCACTTGTCCTTTGCATATGCCCGCCTGAAGGTCAAGCCACAGTCTTTAATATACAGTCATGTACTAGTAAAATGTGAAATGTACCGTACAGCGTTATAAGGTCTCACCACACAAAAAATCATAAGACAGATGCAAAAATTACAAATTACATATCATTTTTATACACATTTAGATTTTTCTATAATTTCCCTCCCCCCCCCCCCCCCAAAAAAAAAGGAGTACATCAGTAGCAGCACGCCCAGCAAACACGACACGTTGACCCAATGCTGGGCTAATGTTGGTCCACGCTGAACCAACATTAGCCCAACATTGGGTTGACGTGTCGTGTTTGCTTGGACTACATGTACCACATTTGCTTGAAGGCCCAAGCCGCGTGTGGGTGGGGTGTCCATAATGTATTAGAGTGACAGCCGTATTCGAAAAGAACACAGTGTTAAGGACCCTTTTATATTATCTGATTATCTGTGCAGTGAAATACACAATACTGTCACGCTTAAAAAAATACAAAGCCTATCGGAGGAGTATTATTATGTGTGCCAAACATCCCAGGTCCGTTTATATTATCAGAGAATAACGTGGGTATCATTGATAACAAGAAGCTCAATTACTCAGCTCGAGCTGAATTAAACAGATTACAATTTCCGACACTTGGGCGTTGAATCCGATCAACAACTTCAAGTGTCAGAAATAGTAAACTTGCACTTGCCTCCCTGGTAGCCTTGGGCACTTAATCATTTTTTTCGTATGCCGTTTGTATCTGAAGGGCGGGAAAGATTGACCTAAAAACACTACGCTTGTTATCATACGCATTAAAGTACAATGCCTCGGGATATTAGATCATATTATACGTGCAGATACAGGCATCGGTAGCTTTGCGACTTATGTACACACATGATGTATTATGTACACATAAGATATATTTATATTGTCGCACGCTTCTTTACACACATAAATATAAACGACAGGGTGTCACTGCAAACACGACACGTTAAATCAATGCCGATTTATTGTTGGGACGTCGTCGGAGACGGCGGGCAACATTAAATCGACATCGGTTTACGTGTCGTGTTTGCTGGGGTCCTCATGTCACATCGTTCAGACGAGCAATTCAAATATCCTGCAAAATATTGCTATGGTTTTGGTACAGAACTTGACATGAGTAACGGTAGCTATCCCATTTTCCAATATTAAACCCAGAATTGAGCCATATTATTATGTTATACATACATCTATTAAATTGTTATATCGCCACTTAAAGAGGATCGAGGCCAGTGTAGACTGAATCTTCTTGTACCAATCACAGCAATACCAGGTAATTTTGGTCAATTTTAAGTTAGTGAGCAGCCACAGCGACGCGCATCGTGAAGTGGGTGAACATTTGAATTGAAAGACGTAAACATAGTAGCTCCATAACAAGTCTGTTAACTACTGTTATGAATAACAGCTAACTCGTTGACACTTAAAACGCTGAAATATTTTTGTATAAACCATGGAGAAAGTGTTTTTTCAATTTGAAATCACAATAAATGCCTTATTTCCGCTTCATTTGAATACCTATGTCATGTGTCTGCGGTCATTATAAATATTTTTACTCTTACAGATCGACATTAGCCGTCAGAATCTGACGTCTGAAGTCGATCCCGCGCTGTCAGGGTTAATCACTACCGTGGTCGTTTTTAATCTGTTTTGTTAGCTGCACAAATCACTGATTAGTCAAAAAAGTCGAGAAAGAAATAAGTGTTTAAACACCAAGACTGCAAATGTTTCGGTCTCAAATGAAACAAATTATACGAGTAATTTTCACCCACTTGAAGTTGTGGGTCGCGGTAGCGAGGCACAACTTCAAGTGGGTGAAAATTTAAATGATTTAATTTAGCGCTCTGAGGGTTTACAAGTGGTCGTGGCAGTCTGTTTATAGAGCTAGTCACAGCAGCAGAAAACAACAACCGTCTAGTATAAATGGATTTGCCGTCTGTAGAAAGTGGTTTATATGACCTGTCACTATTAAGTAAATTATGTTTGTCTGCACATGGGGGAACATTTTTATCAACTGTATAATTTTGAGTATTTTTGCTTGAACAAGGATGTTTGAACAATAAATACTGCACACACAAAAAACGAGGGGAATTGTTTAATTGGTCCTTAATTAATACCCTTCGCCCAAAATAAAGCACTGAAATACTTTTATATAAACCAAAAAAACTAAGTGTTTTTTTTTAAATTTGAAAATCAAAATACTTCTTAGGCAGCTGTTTCCGCTTCACTTGAATACCTATGTTAGGTCTATGGTGATTATAAAATCATCAATTCTTACAGTTTAGGGATCGACTTTAGATTCTGATGTCAAGAGACGCCAGATTCTGACGTCTAAAGTCGGTCCCCGTGCTGAAAGGGTTAAGGACTTATGGCGTATGCTACACATATAGTTCTATATGTTTTAGTGTTGGAGCTGTCCGACACTTTTTATTCAACGTCCTAAAAACTAAGCTGTTAATTGTTCGATATGTTGTTAATATTGAATAAAAATCCATGACCTATTGTTACAAATCAAGTGGTTTTTTTTAAATATAGCGGAGGAGAAAATATAAATACTGACCGGCACACGCTGCTGAACATATGTGAACCAGAGGTGACTCAGGAGTGATGACATTGTTGAGGAGGGATTTTGACTGTGCATAGCAGTAGAAGTAGATAGCCCTATAACAAGCAAGCAAAAAACCACATTATATTACATGTAGACCTGTGTATATTTAATCTGCCATTATCTGCAAGAAAGAAATACATGATTAGGGGAAATCATTCCAGATCTGTTAGTATTAGCATACCGACATGCATCCTACACGATCTACATATTACATATATAATAATATTTAAATACAAACAATATTATGGATGCCTGGGCTGACCAACTGGGGTGTTGTCAGTTCAAGCGAGAAAAACAATAATACAAGCGTGAAGAATAATACCAGCGGGAAGTTTATCCCATAGAACAGAAATAGAATACATATCAACAAACACAAAACGTTGCATAATGATCATTAATGTTGGGCCAGCGTCGCAGACGGTGGGCTACATTGAAACCACATTTTGTCGATAATATTGAATACCTAAGTTTGTAATGGCGTATTTTATCTGTCAAAACTGTGAGGGCGCGCTCAAAATACATCATGTAAACAAATAGTACCGCGGTATACCACACGACAGTGTACTCGTGTATAGACTCAACCCCTTGCCTGCTAATCATCACTATAGCCGTTTGTAATCAGTTTTTTTAGTGGACTAAACCACTGTTATTGGGGATGAAATTACTGTTTAAACATCAAATTAAACGAATATAATTTTCAACTCCTTAAGGTTGTGGATCGCGGAAGCGAGACACAACCTCAAGTAGTTGAAAATTTAAGAATATTAACTTAACAGGATAAGGGTGATTACCTAGTTATTGTCTGGTGGTTTTGCCTGGTCTGGTGGAAATTTGATAATCTATTTGAAGAAAAATAAATTATTTCGACCGACTGAAAAGAGCAATTTAACACTCATATTAGGGTAAAACAACATACAAGGGAGGTTTATTATAAACTAGCGATAAACAAAGGTTTGACAATTTCTGTCTGGGCGCATTCAAATGTCAGCTGCGGCGTCTAAAAGTCAAGTTATTTTTAGCCCATTGTTTAGCCACCCTACGACATGTGCAACGTGTCAAAATAATCAGAATGTGCTGAGTACTGTGAATATGTCAGCCACAGAGCATTTAATCCTGGTGGTCAATATAATTTAAATATTATTAATAGCGCAAATCACCTGTCGCTAAGCGGTTCAGCCTATGGATTTCTAGATCCAGTATTTTAATATATTCATTTTACAGTTTTAATAAAAACATGCCAAAGAAAAATTCCCGGCTTTACTTTCCCATTAAGAAGCTGGATAAAAATAACTTTCAAAATTCAGCACTCATAAAAAGTCAACATTGGTCAATGAGGAGTATTCTATTTAGTAGATATGAGGCCGGTTTCCGTAATCAACTTAAACACTGTCAAAGTATTTACCAAATGTAAATTAATACATGAGTGTACCTCAATGTACATACTAGTACTAATACTTCAAATGGACACGACGACTGATTTGAAATCACAGTTAGGCCCCCTATGTCAATTTACCGGTACTCAAAATTATGCAATGATATTGAGAGGGTCAGCAAAAGACAATTGTTCTTTACCACGTTATTCTTAGTATTTGATAAGGCGTACACCTGTGGTAACCCTTTGATTCCTAGAACGCACACGCGGCAGATCAGAACATGCTTTTTGTGGCTAATAACAACAAATTCAAGTACAAATCTATTGTGATTTGTTATTCATTAAAAAATACTCAAAGTTTTCCATTGCACTAAATCCCTAGAATAGATGAACACAATTATTTCTAAAACATGTATACGGCCCTAGCCAGCAGAGTGTGGCTGCCCGTAACATTTGCATTAACCCTTACAACGCTGAAATATTTGTGTATGAACTATGTAGACCAAAGGGTTTTTGATAATTTAAAATCATCACAAAGGTCTTTCTCAACTCTTTCTGCTTCATTTGAATACCTATGTTATGGGTCTACGGCATTATAACTATTTTCATTCATTCAGTGTGGGGATGGTCTTTAGACGTCAGAATCTGACGTCTGTAGACGTCAGATTCTGACGTATAAAGACGGTCCCCACGCTGAAAGGGTTAAGCGTGCTCTGACTCAGTCCTATATATCTTTAGTTTTTGTCAGATCAGCTGTTCTCCACGTGAAGCAGCACAGAGGCCGACAGCCCAATGTTGATTTAATGCTGAACCAACGTCGTAGAAGGTGGGCCAACATTAAAACAACATTGGGCGATGTATGGCGCTTGCAAAACCTCAGCCCTGACCGGTTCACCTTGAACGCCTCTCACCTTTACTACAGCCCACGTATGATACATGCGCTGGACTGACGATAAAGACGTTGGCACCGCGTTAGGCCGACCGTCGGATTAACTTGTTTACTTTTATCTTGTGCGGTACGCTCAACTGTAAACTGAAATACTACCAATATACCATTCTGTCCGATATCACCAAACATGATGCGATCATGCCCCCCCCCCTCTCCTAAAAGAAAAAATATGTTCTCAAGAACTACACCGTGACACTTCGCAATTACACAAGACAAGATATTCAGCATTGGGTCCATGTCCCGTGTTTGTGTTTGAGTTAATCCCGTTACCCTTGGCACACTGCTGTCGACTAGGGTAGACATTCTGTGCTTTTATTAGCACCTGTATAATCAGTTGTGAAAAGTAAAATATGCTTCCGATCTTGAAACACGTGATATATGTTGGGACTTAAATTTCACAAATAACACCAATTTTCAGTCACTTGAAGTTGTGTATCGCGGTAGCGAGACACAACTTCAAGTGACTGAAAATTTAAAATTGAATATCTCAGTGCTCTAAGGTTTAACACCTAAAGCGCTGAAATTTTTTTTTTGTATTTATAAACCATGGAGACCAAAGTGTGTTTTTTTCAATTTGAAATCATCATGTTACCCATCGCTCACAGCGTGTTATAATGCTTCATTTGAGAAATAAAGTAATCTTATTTTCATGCTTGGATCCAACTATATGAAAAATGCATGGGAACTATGTTATTTTCGAAACTGTTGCCATGTCTATTTTCGTTGACCTAAAATTAACTCAAATTGTAAGGTACGTGCACTTAGACTTAAAGACGTAAATTGTTACACATTATACACCGAATCTGTACCTCATATAATGAAATCACTTATCTTTTTCATACTGAACTTTGCCCTTCGCAATCTATCTTATGTACGTAATCTATCATCTACGTGTAAATGTAAGCCATTTTCCAAGCCGTTTAAAATCACCAGGGTTCATCGCGTGAGAAGCATATGTCGTTGGCTCAGAACCAGTTCAAACCAGAACAGCAGACTCACGGCCAGTCAGCCGCTGTTTCCTCGGAACAGGATAATAATAGAGAGAATTATCAGCGCATGAAAGCTGGACCTCCGTGCACTAGGCATGTTCCATGAAACAGAGCTTATATCACGCAAACACGGGCAGCTGCCCCAATGCTGGGTGACCCCTTGGCTTGCTGATCACTACAATAGTCGGTTTTAACCCTTTAACCGCCGGTGCCGCATATATTCGGGTTTTCATTTTTTATCAGCACATTAAGTACCACTTTTTAAATATGTTAAAGATCAAATGTGACATCAACCAGCAAGATTTGAAAAAAGTTGACCTCCATTTTGTAAAATCTAAATATAATATACACTCACTTGAAGTTGTGGATCGCGTCAGCGAGACACAACTTCAAGTGGGTGAAAATTCAAATTGAATAATTTGGCGGTTAAAGGGTTAATCAGTTTCATTAGCCTACTGTTATTGGGAATGAAATGACTGTTTAAATATCAAGATTTGTAAATGCGTGGTCTCAAATTAAACAGATATGAGTAATTTTCAATCACTTGAGGTTGTGGACCATCTTTATACAGTGCACACGTCAGATTCTGACGTATAAAGACAAAAAAATCATAATATGAACACATTTCAACTTCATTGAATATACTAATTACAATATTAGGTAAATTATATATGCAAACGGTGTTCATTGAGTGCGACATGGGAAAATACAGCACCCGTTCCACGAAAAAGGTGTGAGCCTTCAGGCGAATACTTTACTCGTGAAACACGTGCTGTATTTTCCATATCACACGAAAAATGAACAACGTTTGTATTTTCTCACACTATGAGGTCACACGTGACATGCCGTACATTCCAGTTCAAACTACAGCTATAGAGTGCGATATGGGCCGATACCGATACGTCGCATAGTGAAAACCACTGCACAGAGTGTGAGAATCCAACACAACACAAAAAGAATGAAGATTTGTATCGCGTCATTCAGTAAATACAACTAGTGTTGAATGTACCTGTAGTAGGCCTATATACAGCTCTACATACCTAGACGTTCAGCCAATGTTAGCTTATTATTGTGCCAACGTCACATGCATAGGGTGGGTCAACAATAACCCTTTAACCGCTAAGCACGACAATTATAGTCGTTTTTAATCCGTTTTATCAGCCGATCAAATCACTGTTATTTGGAATGTAATGGGTGTTCAGACATCAAGATTTGCAAATGTCTGTTATCCATAAGGCCTAATTAAATATGAGCAGTTTCTATTAAAGCGCTAAATTATAAAAAAAATAATTTTCACCCCCTTGAAGTTCAATTTAGTTGTGTCTCGCTACCGCGACACACAACTAAATTGAACTTCAAGGGGGTGAAAATAAAAAAAATTATAATTTAGCGCTTAAATGGTTAAAATGGCTAATCGCTAAAACAACAGTGGTTCTAAAATAATCTTTTCCATCTAAACTTTGGGAGTTTGGAGGTATTTATAGAGCAATTACCTCGAAATGTCATAGACTGACTGGCGTAATATCACTTCTGGGGTGCAAATAGACGTATCTGCCACCAAGTCCTTTCGTGGCAGATACGTCCCTTTGCATCCTTACTTTAACCAAGCAAGCACGAGACATTGACCCAATGTTGGATTGTTGTTGGTCCAGCGTCAACATCAAACAAACATTGGAGCATGATTGGCCCAACGGATAGTGTAACTGTTTACTGGAAAGTGGTGAAGTTGAAGTACTGTAATGTGCAAGTGATCCCGAAGTGATGACATGTCATCTCTATTTCTAGACAGGTATACCAGTAACCCAGCAAATGCGGGACATTCAACTAATGCTGTCTCAATGTTGGCCCACCGTTTTCCACGCCAGCCCTACATTGAAACACCAATGAGCGAATGCCGTGTTTGCTGGGAAACGGCGGGGTATTCTAAATCTCCTTGGTACAGCCATGGAAATAACCTCTACTGTCTCCTTGCTACAACATAGAGTAAGACTTAGATCTCTATGGGTATAGCATGCAGCAGGTAGTATCAATACGTGTAAGTACACAAGTAGGGCAGATAGCTCATCCACATGCAGCCAATGCTGTCATAAATCTGCTAGGATAGTACAATTCCTCCCCATGCGATGTCGCCACGCTGAACCAATAATGTAAATGTGGCCCAGCATTACCAAAACTAACGTTTTTATATAATATAATATATCCCTGCTTGGGCCCAAATTCGTTGATTTGTCTTTTACATTATTATTTTCCGCATTTATACCAATAAATATACTGGGCGTGAATTACAATATAAATCCCTCCATAGGCTACAGGGAGGTGGGCGTTCATCAGAGTAGTTTCGGTGATCAATACCTCAGGTCCATAAAAAAAGCAAACAGACCATACTAAAAAAAGAAACGGTAAACCACTAATATGGATATATCGAACATTACAAATACTGTATCTATAATTTATGCTTCAATAAACCGGAATATACCACTCGTTATTATTGTTTATCGAAGATGAGTATAATTATCTATCAGTTCTTTTATGTGGGTAACACACAGTAGCGCGTATGAACCATTTGTGTATGTCACTCACGTGTGGCCGCGTCCCATGCGTACTGTATGCAAAAACACACGTTTTTGTACCGCCCAGGGGTTCACGGTTTTGTACCGTCCAGGGATCCTCATTATATATCTTTGGTTTTTACCTGTCGTGGCTTATCAGAGGTTATTTGGTGTAATGAAATCTGGTGTTAAATCTCAATTTGTCAACCTGTTTTCAGGTCATTTGAACCGTAGCCGCCATAGCAATACATGCAAAAACAGGCTGACTCTGCACAAAAATTATTGTCAAACGAGGCATTTTCAATAATATAACCAATATATAACCCATCACTTATGAAGAAATGAACTGAAACAAAAGCTGAAAACTTTTTTCTCCCACACAGAACGCATAATTTTCAGATGTACCGCATTATGGTAGGCCTAACATTTTCAGCTGACCAATGACTGGTCAATGAAAAGTGGACTTTCTTCAATTTTAAGGTAATTTGTCCGTTATTGAGGTCAAACACTACAAACACTAAGTAGATTATAGTAGGCCTACACACAAACATTATTTAAATCCAACCACACCGTTCTGACTAAATTTCCCAAAATAAGCGAGTATTTAATTTGTTACGTTTCTTGCCAAGTAGTACTATACCTAACTGGTAATATAATATTACTCCAATATTCGGAACATCGACACGCACGCATACGGCTACACGTGCATTTCATGTTACCGACAGCGGTGGCCATGACAAAAACACTCAGTACAAGCTGTACGTCTACCCTGATAACATCGCAAGGCTCTGACACAGAGACCTCCATTTTTTAAATGTAATAGTTCAAAAAGATCACAAGTTTACGCCTGCTGAAAATGGCCAAGTTTTCATACGCCCTTGAACCATTAATTTCAATTTCATGGTATCCTAGTTTTTTCGGTAGGCGGCACGAGTAACGTATATCCACAGCTGGCTGTGGATATAAAATGGCGGTCAGTGTTACCGGGCCTACGACGAAGTTAGGCGGCCCAGTCATGCCGGGTACTGTACCCCGTGATTCCCGCAATTCGTTCCAAACGCGATTTAAAAAAAAACGGAGCAAACCGAATCAAAATCCATCAAGGATTGACAGAGGACATGCATTTTATGTAAATTGTGGACAGACAGGCGACGGACGCATCATGGTTAGCTGCGTCTGAAGACAAGATCTATATGATCTAAAAAACAGTGGTTTAAACCTTACAACCTTGAAATATTCGTAGTTTTTTTTCATTTAAAATCATCAATAAGGGACTTCTAAAGTTAGCTCATTTGAATACCTATTCAAGAGTGATGGCCATGCCAGACACATACATTAAGTCTAGTTCAAAATCAATCATGTATAAATAGTCAACCTGCCCCCATGGAATGAATTTCACCTTATCATTCTTATGTTCCATCGATATTACGTTTATTGTTTATGCTTGCATATTATAGTCAGACCCAGCTATGTCCACAGGAACCATACATTAAGCTGATGGTGACTGATTGCTTCAAATGTTTTAGATTTTTAAAAGGTACAAAAGTAACAATATACATTGATAATTTGTTCTGTATGTGTTTCTCAGTGAGATTTGTTGTGGTGTGAGCTGTCAACGACCTCAATACCATGATGACTATCATCAACCCTTTAAGTGCTAAAATACTTTTATACAAACCATGGAGGCCAAAGGGTTTTTTCAATTTGAAATCATCATAAAAGCCTTATTCAGCTATTTCCGCTTCACTTGAATACCTGGGATATGCTAAGTGTCTACGTACGGCTATTATAAATATTTTTACTCAACCACAGTTCGGGGAACGAAACTGGACGTCAGAATATGACGTCTGTGATCGTCAAATTATGACGCCTAAAATCGACCCCGCGCTGTAAGCATGGTAAGGGTTGTTCAAATACCTAGACGGTGTCACCTATAATATTTTTTAATCCAAAATGCCCTCGAGAAAACATGTCCATTCAGTTCCCAGCAGATACGTGACGCTGACCCAATGCTGTTTTAATGTTGAGCCACCGTCTACGACGCTGGCTCAACATTAAAACAGCATTGCGTCAACGTTAAATTCGTGCTTGCTGGGCTGGCATCATGTGATCGATAGGATATTGTCACTTCACATAACATGTAAACTAATCCACAGCGGCAACGAAACAAGATTGTGATCAAATAATTTTATAATCAACTACCTAATGAAGCATTGGTCTGGCTCACCCAAATGTCAACTTCCCTTGAACTCCATTAAAAAGTACACGAATGTGCTGCTGGACCTCTAGAATGTGCACGTCTCGTCTCAATCAATGTTATTTACAAGTTTGCAAATTGGCAGATACGACCTTTTAA
Organism: Flabesymbios commensalis; assembly: GCA_964017125.1. Taxonomy (NCBI): domain Eukaryota; kingdom Metazoa; phylum Annelida; class Polychaeta; order Terebellida; family Flabelligeridae; genus Flabesymbios; species Flabesymbios commensalis. The sequence goes on from OZ024917.1 coordinate 44,091,030, forward strand.
TACTATTTGAACCCTTTAAGTCCTCACGATGCATTAAAGCATCATCTTACATCCCTGAAAATAGACTTAATTTTCCTACAACTAGGGGCTTTAGAACGAATATTTCCATGAAACTGGTTGACCAATACATGGCAATTTATTTTACTTTTCCACTCATTTCAAATCATTTTCATCCACTACAAGTCGAGAATTGCGACAGCAATTCGCGGCTTGTAGTGGATGAAGATGAGTGACAATGGTAAATTCAGGTTTGAGAGGGTTAAAGCGCTGAAATATTTCTACATGAACCAAGAGACCAAAGTTGTTTTTTTCAATTTGAAATCATCATAAATGTCTTCGTTAGCTCTTTCCACTTCATTTGAATACCTATATTATGTGGGGATTATAAATCAGAATATGAGTGACGTATACAGACGTTAGACTTTGACGTCTAAAGTCGATCCCAGCGATGTAAGGGTTGAAGTATATATACATGTATACTGCAAATAACTTTCTGGGGTTATTAAGTTAAAATTAATACCCCACCCCAGGCCTATCATTGAAGCCTGTTATTACAGGACAGTCAATATAGTAATACATGCTATAGTTAGCTGTTCTTATTAGATCTGTGACATGTATATTTAATGGATGAGGCCAGCAGTACAGAGGCCAAGTGCACGATATATTTTCCTCAAATGCTCCTATTTCTTCGATAAAATCCACATTATATATTATTACTAGCTAAACGAGCAACACTATGATGATGAAAGGAACCTTAAATAACGCTGAAGCCGCTGAAAGTAGTTTAAAAAGGAAATCCATTTTATATTATCACTATTCAATGCTTATAAAAATTGGTATATAGGCGAATGTTGATTTAAACACCGTTTCACCAGGCAGTAACACTTATTAATCTTAATGGTCTGTCATTACTAGAATTGTTTGATATTTAATTGAAACATATGCTTTGGTTCAGTCTACAATCCTAGCTGTGGGGTGCATGATAATCAATTATCACGTAGATTACCTAGGTTATATCAACACAGTTTAAGTTACGTAACCTATATTCAATACTGTCCCATTTAGATCATAAACCCTCAAATCGCTGAATTCTTTCTGTTTAAACCATGGAGACTAAAGGATTTTTTTCAATTTGAAATCATCACAAATGTCTTAAGTTAGCTAATTGCGATTAATATGAATACCTATCAGTATGATATGGGTCTATACGCATGATACGGTGTTTAACATGTTTAAGGCCACTATGTGTAATTTCTCTGTTTTAGATCAGAAAAAAAACAAAATCTAATACGGGAGGGCAGTAAAAAAAACATTTAAGAAAAAAAACATGAATTCAGTCTATTTTTGGAAAAGTTAATGAGGGCGACGAAATAAAAAAAACATCGGACAAATTTCTAGAAAAGTTAATGAGGGCGACGAAATAAAAAAAACTTTTGATCTATTTGAAAAAAAAGTTATTGAGGGCGACGAAAAAAAAACAAGCACAGAAAAACATAGCTGAAAAAATGCTTTTTTATCTCCTGAAATAATCTTGTTTTTTTCGGAATGTTTTTTTTATCTCCCGAAATTAACTGTTTTTTCGGAAAACACATGTTTTTTTGGTTATGCGCATGCTGTCACCAGCGCCCCACCCAAGAGACTCGTGCCGACAGGGAGAGATTGCTCTGGTCACAGAATGGTAATGCGCTGCCTAAATCTAATGCGCGCGCTCATCTAAAACAGAGAAAAAAAACATAGTGGCCTAATGGGATTGCCCTTACATGTATTGCCCACACAAACGATCTGCTAGACTGGAAATATAGTGAGCTGTACGAGGCATTTACTGGAAAAATTCAGCGAGCTGTAACATGTGTAGCGTGTCAAGTGTCCCTACTGTCCCTATAAATACGGTGCCGTTTTAATGGTGGGCCAACGTCGTAAACGAAGGGCGAACAATGAAACAACATCGGATCTACGCTTTAAAAATAGCAAATTAGATTCTTCGTGACATCGAGTGATAAGAAATTAAAATGTCAAGAGTTAAAGGGATAGACAGACCACTGCTCATAATATGCGCGATACAAGGGGGCCCCACAGACATGATAAACTACTTGGTGACAGCTTTGGTGCCCTCGACACGGCCAATCCACCTTACCTAGCAGAAGGAGACGGACAGCTGTCTGGATCTCTCTTGAGATGATAATGATGTGATGGTTGAGTGGCGGTTGTAGTAAGCCAGACGTGAAGCCTCATCAGCTACTCACTACTCTGTTACAGTAGGCCTATGTGATGTCCATGTTGTGGACATGTTTTTCAGTAGGTAGGAGCTTGCATGCGATCAAAGCACGCAGACCGAATGACGCTAGTTTCTTGCTGGAACACAGTCTGTGACGCTGGCCCAGCATTAACCCCCGACTGTCCCGATTATATTCGCTTCTTTTTATTTTTTATTAGAAAACAGATTTTAAACAGATTATAGATAAAACGTGACATTAATCAGCAAAAATTCAAAATCGTTGACCTCCAATTTGTCAAATCGGGAAAATTTTCACCCACGTGAAGTTGTGTATCGCGTCAGCGAGACACAACTTCAAGTGGGTGAAAATTCAAGTCAAATAATTTGGTGGTTGATGGTTAAAACAAGATTGGTTGGTCACGGCTTAAATACCAAAATCTCCACGGGGACATCACAACAGCAAGGACGAAACGGTAGCAAATGTTCGATAAACGTTTGGACACGCCTGTGACGTCGGCCCAACATCAATCCAGCATTAAATAGGGACATGCTTTGCATAGATCTCTATAACTCAAGACTGATTCTATCAACGCCAGATATTAAAATACCATATTGTTTGTCCTGAATTCACCTTGATCTCGTGCTGGGAGCAAATCAAGAGTGGTGTGAGTGAGGTCAGAACAAGAATTGTGGAAAGAGCAAACTGAATTCAACTGGTTATATGAAGATAACCCTATTTTTAACCAACACAAGATTCGGTTGGGTAAAGTGTACAAATAAAGCCTTTAAGTACATGTATACATGTACAGTTATAAATATAGCCCCAAACTGTAATCACTATACTGCACATACTCTACTGTAGGTATGTATATATATAATATAGATCAATATATATATTAAGGTTCAATTTTAATCCAATATATATCCAACTGATTATAGTTATACTTAACAAACAAATTATGCATATATACAAATAAAGAATGACTCCTCATAAACAAAGCAACAAACAGAGAACAGACTTTTTTTCTTTAAGCCACAAATATCTGACCACCATTATTTTTTCGGGGATAACAGCCAAGCAATCACAATGACATCAAAAAATCATCGCTTCATTACATCTCTAGGTGTTTTGACAATAAAATATACCAGCCATCAATTATAACAGAAAACAGATGAAAAGTTGGTGTTGATCAAAAAAAGTGCATACCCTGTTATGACCCCCATAATTTTGAGTGTTGTCACATTGTGCAGTTTTGTTGTGACTATACACAATGCTCTGCTTTGCTGCTGAACTTCTTTCTACTAATGTTACTGAATTGTGTGCTTCTATTTTTCATTCAAAACCCATTGAAGCTGTAATATACATTGGCCGGTCTTGGTTCATAATATTAGTCCAAGAAATTCAGATTTAAATAGCAATGATAAAAGTGACAATATTAAGATAGGATTATCCGCAGAGGTGCCAACATTGGGAGAGTAAAAATCAGCAGAATTGCTGATTGATTTGAAATCACTCATGATTCCATGCAGCGGCGACTGACAAATGATTAATTCAAGCAAACCATCAACTCACAAGCCTCATAAACAGCTTGCAACGTAAAAGTTTCAATTTCAAATTAATTTCCCTGCAACCTAAACATGCTAGAGATTGGTATTCCCAAGATAAATCCTTAAAAAAGTAAAACCATCTTGTTCATGAGGAAAATATATTTTGATCTTTTATGCAATAATAAAGGTTATTGCAGTTAAACGGTCTTAAAATGTAAATTCTTACGAAAAAACGGGAGTGGTTGGCACCTCTGTATCCAGATCAATGACAATATATTTCTCAGCTGCTTATGTGAGCTAACTTACACATTGATTACCATATATGTTCTTGATCGTTGGAGATATAATTTTTATCTCCAGAGATAATTTTTCAGAGTTTGATGGAATATCCTGGAAATCCTTCTGTCCATCGGCCTGAAAATATTTTACATTTTTACGATACATACAAGCTACATACTGTTACAAAAAAAGGTCCTTTGAAATTGAAAAATGGAAAAAAAAATTTGAAAAGGAAAATCGAAAAGATCATTCATGATTGGTATGAAATCTTATTAAAATATGGTTATACTCTGGAGAGGCCAATACATCAGAAAATAGGGTAGATAGGGTAAAAAAACAATTAATCTATTTGAAGCAGACTGGGATTCATATACGCCGATGCACTGTAGATTTATCCCGTATGCAGACCTCTATGTTTCAATCAAATTTGTTATTGAATGTTGTGCCTAATTTCTTGATGGTACTACATTGTAGTAATGAATATCTTGTTTGAAGTGAAGATTTTGTGTTAGCATATACAAATCCCCCTTGTATGCGATAAAACATTATAAATTTTCTAATTTTATCTGAATATTCAGTTTTTGCTCATGCCCGAAATTTTCTAAACATAATTAATATTCATACACTCCACATTTTGACAAATTCAATATATTATTTGTTCATAAAGAAAAACAAACCCTGTGTGAAAATTGTTTCCAAGAGCATTCTGCCTGTGATCTGGTGATGGGATACAAAATGCCCTTCAATTTTCACATTCCAGAAATTACTTAAATCTTATTTATTCGGTATTCTGCCTTAGCCTACGTTGGTCCAGGTTCCTGTTCATGAACTTGCTTTGACAGGGATCGAAACTAGCACTGGCCTTGACACCAAGACTGGCTCAATGGTCGAAGGCCAGCAAAAATCAATAAGGGCCAGTAACTCAACTGAGATACTGAGAAAAATACTAAGTGTGTAAAAGAGCTCATCTGGAAATGGAAAGGTTGGTGTAATACTTCATTAAAACATTAATGTCTCCAACCTCGGACACGCTTGGTCATCAAATGGGAATGTTTTTTGTGGACTGTTCAAAATATGTACATGATAGTATGTGTACAAATGCATGTATAAACTTGCGCAGTTATGTGCCGATTATGAAGGGGGGGGGAGGGAGTCAGCCCAACAATCTGCACCCCCCCCCCCCCGACAACACTAGGTGCTTGAAAACGAAGCTAATTATTTGTTGTACAAAAACATATTGTTACTGTTAGTAAAATGTTTGATACTTTTGACGTTCAATTTCTGCCTATAGATATTCCCGTACAATCACACAACATTGGCAAACTAACATGATGCATGATTGAACTACAAACTAAGCCGTGTCATCCTCTCCTCCGAGGTCTTGGATTGCGGGATTTGATTTACCTGTTCGGTGAAAAATTCAACATGGCGGTGACAGGGAGTGATCTGAACCCCAAGGTCCGAAAAATGTCCATACCTTTTTAATGACTAAGTTGCGACCCCCGGAGCTGAGCATGTGGGCATATAACTGAAATCTTAAATACTGTTTCTAAAAAAAAAATTTCTACTTGAATATTCGAGGGGAAGTCTTAGGTATCACCGTCCAAAGAAATGTCCCACAATTTTGTACGAGGTCTATCGGGTTTCAGACATTGGGCTACTACAAACCGATCATTGTGTGTAAAATGTTGTGAGTTTTGAATAGTTTGAGAGCCACTGACCAGTGTGTTAAAAAAAAAGCAGCAATATCTTTTAGCTCCTATAAAACGGTAAGTTTTGGAAAAAGTCATATATCCTGGTGAATAATTACACTGTAAATTCCAGGGACTGTTTAATAAATCTTCACATATATTAACCTGGTCTTTCACTGCGAAAAATCGCTGGGCAACACTAAATTCTGTCACATTTAAAAAAAATTTACATTATAATAGGCTCATACCTGGTAACCTGTACTGGGATAAAAAAAATATTCTGTTTGTTTCATGTAACAATTATTCATGTTGATTTCATACAGTTTGATATTTCTCTTTTGACAACTTTCACAGTCTTTCCCAATAAGGTCAAAATTTCACTGGACAGTAGGTCCTGTAAACTTAAAAAAATGCCAGACCGAAAGAAATTTCACCAGACAGTAGGTGGTTAATGGCCGATTCTCACCTTGTGAGCCAAAAAATGACAAAAAAAAAACAAAAAGGACAAAAAAAATCACCACATTGTAGGTCAGATGTGGCTGGGTATTTTCCCCCCGTTTTACCAGACATGTCCGGTCGGTCCGACGTTATTGGGAAAGGTTGCTTTCAATGGAGACAATGATAATTGAGACATGAACATTACAAAAATTAAAAAAAATATCAATGCAAATTGCAGTGCGCTGAAAAATCGATTTATTGATAAACTGTGAATCGGTTGGTTATACCAACCTATTCTGACTGATCATCGATTACCGGACCTGAGGAATGACATTATTTAGAAGCCTGCCTAGTAAAATGATATAACATCACCACATTATTGGAGCCCCTAGCATGGGATTTTGCTGGTGTGTTCTTTAAGACATGATAGCCAATCGGTGAATCCCATAAACATTGATAAGAGTCAAGAACATCTCTAGGTTACATGTACATGTACTATAGTACTGGAACTGGTCAGTATTTTAAAAATTCTGAAGTATTTGTCTCCTGCAAATTCTTACATTTTCCAGACACTGTTAACTGTTAGCTTACTAGTAAGATAAGAATTATGTTACTAGTACTAGTACCAGTCCTGGTAAGCTAACATTAACAGTCAACATAAACAAGGTCTGGCAAAAATGATTTATATCAATACAAAAATAAAAAAAACAATCCTGCATGGAATTTTTGACAGTTTAAAATAAAACTTGCTTCATGGTATTTTTGACAGACCTACCGCATAGAAATTTTCACACCATGAAATCAGAAACAAGGATATTTTTCAAGACATTTTTTACAGTAGTGGTACACATAAATACATTGAGAACCCAGTGTACCTAATAATGTGTAAATTAATATAATAAAGGAGTTTTATTTATCAGGTGCTATACACTGTTACGTATAATCACCACTGGTTCAGTCTAGAGTGCAGTCTTAAACTCACCTTGATGGTGCAACACCAACCAAGTTCGGACCCAGTCCTTTAAAAAGTGCCTTTGGTCCTTCTGTTTGTATGATATGCCTTCACAAAAAAAGAAAAAAACATTTCAACACTTTGTCACAGTGTCATTTTTTCAAACTACGGTGTACATATTTACTTGTTTTCAATGAACCATTGTCCTGACGATTTGATTTCAGTATTTTCTATCTAGACTAACATCTGTCAATTAATATTTCTAGATATTAAATTTATAAATCAATCATCAACCAATAAAATTAGCGATTTTTTTCACCAGACTGACAGGTCCTGAAGGTAAAGTTTACCAGACATCAGAGTTTTTTCCCGGACAAGAATGTTTCAATAGGTTGCACTTCCCTTGCCATTGCTGATACTTTCGCGCTGATTTAAATCCTTAAATGTTATCCGACAGATCGGGCAGGTGAATCTCAATTGAATCAGACATTACAAATTTATTCTAGGCATGGTCTGACGTTAACTGTATTGGCTGAACCACAAACTATAATATATAATCAATTCCTATGACATTTTGAAAATGGCCATTTTATTGATTTTTAGAATTGTTTCAAATGTATCAGGATTGTATGATCACGGATTAGCCATTTAGTAGGTTAATAAACCATAATATCATCAATTACAATCCTAATACTTGCACCGAATTTATTCTAATAAACGTCCGAGGCATTAATTAGAATAATTGGATTACAGGGGAGGTGGGTGCTTATTAGATTAGATTTTTAATGATCATATAGTGTACATGATCGTGTTTCTTTTATCAAATCAGGGCGAGCATTTTATTGGAATATTAATACTGGCATTTATTTGAATAACTACGGTATATATAAATACTAACATGAGGGATGTTCCCAAGGTGCGCGCGGTGGAGGGTCACCCAGCACCTTGATATGTTGACCATCACAGTTGAAATAACACTGCCAGGTGAGAACGTGTTTTTAGTTTAAAACTTGACACTTTTGATGTCCTGTCTGCCTACTGGTAAAGTTCTCTAAGTACCGTTCAATTTCTGGGCACATCTTTGAATTAATAAGATAGCTTTATCAGGACACAACACTAATATTTGTGGTGTTAGACGAGTGATAAATAAAGGGGGGGGAGGCATGGTACCCCAAGAAATTTTTTACCCAGAAGACAAGAAGAGTTGATTTCAATAGTGCATGGTACTCCTTGTAAAATAGACGAAGTTTTGTTAACCCTTCAAGCACTCTCGATGCAATAAAGCATCATTTTACATCCCTGAACACATACTTAATTTTCCTTCAAGCGAGGGTTTTAGAACAAAAATTTCCATTAAACTGGTACATGGTATTTTTATTTATTTTTCCATCCACTTCAAATCATCTTCATCAACTACAAGTCGAGAATTGCGACAGCAATTCACAGCTTGTAGTGGGTGAAGATGACAATGGTAAATTCAGGCTTGAAAGGGTTAATTTGTATGAGAGCTGACATATTTCTACACACCTGATACATCTGACAAGACTAGTATTTTGACGTGGTCTCAGATTTGATGATGTGCTCGTTGCTGGTGATGTTTGTGTTGATGATGTACCACAGCTAGTAGTGAAGGAAGCAGAGGCAATGGGCTGTTGCGGACGATATCCAACAGTTGTTACAAAAGTCTTTGATGTTGGATTGTCAAACTTAGCCACAGAGGACTGCAGGCGTGTCTTGACTACCTCAAGGGGACATGTTAATACAGCACCAGCTGTCCCTCCCAGCCTAAAACAAACCATATTATAATAATTACAACATTGTACAACATGGTACTGGTAGACACAGACCTGTGCTGATCCAGACCAGTTCACAAAGTTTCATGCGAAATGGTCAGCCTTCCACCAGTAAAAAAATGTGTGTGGACTTAAAATGTCTGTGTGCAGTAATTTTTAAATTAGAATCGCCAACAGAAAAATAATATCAAATATTGATCTGAGATTGATACGGATGAAAATATCATTATCATTTTGTGATGCTGACCTAGTATTGCATGGCATAAGCCACCCTACCAATACTAGCGTGACCAAAAGATTAGCATCACAAACTTGATAATGTGTGTTCTTGGCTGTTTTGTGTTCTTGAGGTGCTGTTATTTTGCGTCTTAATTTACGCCTTTACGCCTTCGCGTCTAGCGTCCATGCACCTCCATGCACTGTGAACGACATGAGCAAAAAACAGAAAAAGAAAAAACCCCAGCTAAATTAGGATAAACTGTAACTTTTCATAAAATTTGAATCACTTCCCAAAAATTTAAGCTGATTTATACCTCTAAATCTTCTGATTGCATGTGCCAAATTTCTTAAATTTATGGACGATAAATAAAAAAATAGTGATCATTTAAAAAATAGGGTGACAAATATCAGCAGGGCTGCAATATGATGAATGTACTTTGAACTTTCTTATTTTAGACATGCATGTCCGAAACTAAATCTCGTCATTATTTCTCACTTAGCCTTAGGCCCCCTAGCTGGTAAATGGCCAACACAAAATTTGAAAAACGAACGCAATTCTAGTCTATGGACTTGTTGACATATATCAGCATGCTCAAGCCTTCCAGGAGCCAAACTAAAAAGTTATCATTTTGGCCTGATTGTATCGCTTTAACACCCCCCCCCCCCCACTTCACGCTAAAAAATTGACGATAACTCAAAAATTATTTAACCAACCAATCAAGACAAAATAAAAATCATTGCCATCACAGCATCAGGGGCACAAGTAGCCAAAATGTTCACATCGACTCGCTCTGCTAGGTCTGCGCTAAGGCACAAGACACATCTTTTTAGCTTATTTGTGACTTGATCAGACATCTACTAGTCTTTGTCAAGTCATTGAAAATTACATTCCAGGCCAGCACTGCTGTCTGCACTGCCCAGCAATCACGCCACATCCATGCAACGTTGATTCAATGTTGGCAGCGTTCAAAATAAGGGTTAAAAATGAGGTTGTCCATCGGACAATCGTGTCAGATTTTCAAGTTGTCCGCTGAAATTTCAGATTGTCCGCAAGTAATATATAGCTACAACCCAGCCTGTTCCCACAACATTCTGAAAACAGTAGTTAACCAACAAGTAGAAGCTCACCACTGTAATCAAAATTTTCAACCCTGACAGTCACTTGACTTATAAATGCCTTTAAATAATAATGTAATGTGAAAATATCCTTCCCAAAGGTTGTTGTCCGAGCGGACAACTTCATGGTATCTATTGATTGTCCGCCACACATTTTGGTTGTCTCGGACAACCGGAAGGGCCTTATTTCTAACGCTGGTTGGGCCAGTGTCGCACTCTCAGACCGTGGGCCAACATTAAATCAACATTGTTGATTGAAAATGTGAATCAAATGTAATGATGAATGTGGTGTGTTTCACTGTGACAGTGTGTGTGTTTGGTGTTGACACTGACAGACACACCAAGCAAAGACAGTGAAACACGCCACATTCATCATTAGTCTACTCAACATTTGATTCACATTTTCAATCAACAATGTTGATTCAATGTCAGACTGTGACACTGACAGTGGACTGTCAGTGTCAGACTGTGTCTCACTATCTGTCAGTGTCAGTTAGGCCCTCTTGCCTTGTACATATCTTATGAATAAACTACTGTTTTGCTGTCTGTGTCAAGACAGTGAGTGTGACTGGTTCACCCTGGTCACTGTCAGTGTCAGTGTGTGTGCAGTTACTGCAGGCCAGGTGTGACATGTGTGACTTAGACTACAGTCTGTCCGACCGTGGAGGATGGTCCAAAATTAAAGTTAGCTTTTCGGTATTCAGTCAGTCAATTCTCAAGCGATTTTCATGAAATCGTGTATAGACTAGTCTACCCTATTTTCTAGTCATTTGGCATCCATCCTGAAAATTTCGTAAAAAAATATTGGATAGTTCAAAAGTAAGACCATTTCATTTGACATGTAGTAATTGTCTATTTATGACGCTCCTCTATAGCATGTATAAACCCAGTAGGCCTAATTTCATTCCGGTTTATTCTCAGAATTCCGCTAGGGCCTAGGCCTACATGTCAAATGGTCTAACTTTTGAAATACAGAATGGAATTTCGCGAAAATTACAGGGTTGTTGCCAAACTACTAGATAGGTCCTGATAAAATTAATATGGTGGCAAAATTTCATGACAATCGCTTGAGAATTGACTGACTGGATACCAAAAAGCTAACTTTCATTTCGGACCATCGGATCCATCCTCCACAGTCAGACAGACTGTACTCCTTGTAGGCCTAGCAGTGAAGCCTGTACTGTAGTAGGCTGTACCGCTAGTCCTACCTAGGCCAGCCTCCAGGGCTAGGCTACAGGCCTAGCCTATAGTCTGTCCGACAGTGGAGAATGATCCAAAATCAAAGTTAGCTTTTTGGTATCCAGTCAGTCAATTTGCAAGCGATTGTCATGAAATTTCGCGAAATTCCATTTAGTATTTTAAAAGTTAGCCCATTTGACATGTAACGCAATTCTCAGAATAAACCGGAATGAAGTTCAATAGGTTTATACATGTTACAGAAGAGCGTCATAAATAGACATTTACTACAATATGTCTACATGTCAAATGGTCTAACTTTTGAACTATCCAATATTTTTTTACAAAATTTTCAGGATCGATGCCAAATGACTAGAAAATAGGGTTTACAAAATTTCATAAAAATTGCTTGAGAATTGACTGACTGGATACCGAAAAGCTAACTTTCATTTTGGACCATCCTCCACCGTTGGACAGACTGTGTAGACTAGTCTCAGTATTAATAATTAATAGTAGATCTATAACTATTTACTTGACGAAAACACCAACAAGTCACTCCCACTCCCAGGACCCAGTCTGGCAGTGGCAGTCACACTCACAATACAACTACAAGCCTGACAGTGCCAAGGACATGACTCGTGTCATGACAGCATGAGGCATTAATGAAGGGCCAGTCGTCCAGGACCAGTGCCAGGGCAGTGCCAGGGCAGTGGCAGTGCCAGTGGTCACTGAACATCTGAACGAGTGACGAGTCCTCAGGCTCTGCCACCAGGCCACTGCCAGGCGCCGCACGGCATGTCTTGTTCTTCACATCATTCATCAATTTCATACAAAAGCAAATGTAAACACAACATATTATTGATGACAACAAATACAACTTACCCTCCAGCCAATAAATGGATTGCAGTGCTGTCAACCGGCATTAGGAAGGCTGTGTTTTCTACATGAAATGTCGACAAAATGTAACGTAAAGAACAACTCACAACTGCCAACCAGCCATAAACTGGCTCAACGATGGTACCACGTGACTAATATCAACAACATTGTAGGTCAACATGGGCAGTTACCCTGCGCTGATTGGTCCATTACTGGGGGATGTCAGTTAAGTGAGGGGGGCTTTCCCGGGAATTTCTCATCACGCAGCCAGGTTTTCCTAACACGCAGTCAAACTACTCTGATTCGACAACCATAGTTCAAAGTTCAGACGGATGCGTGTTCACATTTTCTCCATTCACCAGATGCCTCTCTAAGTCATTTCAAACAAAATACTCACCAGGTGGGACACATTTGAACAAGATATCGTCTCACCACACATAATGCCCGTCCCATGATAGACTTACATGTATTATGACCCATACGCTCAGGCCTCCCAACACTCCTAAAATGGGGAAATGTAAATAACCCTATATATCATTTTAACCATCCGGCTGTTCTCTTTCAAAATACAAAATAAAAAGGGTATATGAATCTGCTTGCTTTTCTGCTATTTTAGCTTTGAATAACCTCCTGCCCCACTCTACCCCGGGCGACCTAGAAAAAAAGTGACATTGTTTTTTAGAAGAGCCTTGTTACAGCCAGCGCAGGAACTTCCTGCTAGATCTATCTTTTACAATTTCGATGCTTTTGCTACAACAAAACATCACAGAATCGGTTTAAATTTGTATCAAAGCGATCTGTAATAATCACCACAGGAGCTGCTGCAAAGAGCCACAATTTTTAAAAAGAGACTAACTTTCTTATTTTTAAACTTTATAATAATATGTGCGAATGAAACAATAGAGGAATGGAGACAAATGCTTGATAAAGGAAATTCTGTAGACGCTGTGTAGGCCCCTACTTGGATTTTCGTAAGGCTTTTGACACGGTGGCGCACGAAAGTCTCCTGATCAAATTAAAGGGATATGGAGTAAACGGTAAGGTTTTGTCATGTGTAAAAGCGTTTCTAACAGACAGAAGACAAAAAGTGTTAGTTAACCAATCTCAATTGGGCAACTGTGACAAGTGGTATCCTAGGACCACTGCTAATCATAATTTTTATAAATGACCTGCCAGACTGTGTAAAATCAGCCAAAAAAATATTTACAGATGATACAAGAAATCTATAAAGAAATCAAAGACCAAAGTGATATAAAACAACTACAAGATGACATAGATAGAAGTGGTCGAGAGATTGGCAGCTACTTTTTAACGCCAGCAAATGTAAATGTATGCATCTAGGCAAAACAAAACGATAAACATTATTACGTAATATCAGAAGGAGGGCAGATAGATTAGAAGAAACTACAGAAGATCTAGGCATATGGGTGGACAATGAATTAGGATTTAAAGAAACATATGAAAAAGTAGTAAATAAAGCTAACTCAACTTCAGGCATAATAAGAAGATCGTACACATACCTGGACATGCAGAATCTAGCCTTACTATATAAAATATGGAAATCTGGTATGGTCACCATATCTTAAAGGTGATATAGAAAAATTAGAAGCAGTGCAACACCGAGCAACAAGAATTATACCCGCACTCAAAGAATTATCATATCAAGAAAGGCTGAAGTTACTAAAGTTGCTTAGGTACAGGAGAGCTAGAGGGGATATGATTGAAACCTACAAATATTTGCATGGTATAAACAAAGTATCAACCCATTTTCTTCCTCTGTCCGCACTAGAGGACATTCACTAAAGTTAAAAAAAGTGAGAAACAACACAAATAGGAGGAGAATGGTCTACTCGCAACGTATTGTGGATGACTGGAATTCCCTGTCAGAGGAGGTAGTAATGTCACCTACACTAAACTGTTTTAAAAACAGACTGGACAAGTTTCGGTCAAACAGAATGTACTCAGAGACTGATATCCCATACACAACTTGTATATAAATATCTCAAAGAGAACGCCTGAACAGAAATAACTTATGGTGGGCCCAATAGGGTCTCACACAATACCACCAAAAACAAGTAACAAAAACTGTAACATAGCATATATGAGTAAAAAATATTCTGCTAAGAAGACTTGAAGGCTGATAGCCTACAAGAAGTCTACTATGATGATGATTATGATGATGAATTTGTGTGGTGAGACCATAATTATGACAGGTTCACGATAATGTGTACCACCAACCTACTGAGTGGACCTAAAAATAAAATAGTCTAAATGTTTATTTTTACTTTTCAATATGTTTGTAGAATGAACAAACAACATGTTTTTGATAAATTCGATATAATTTATTAATGTTTTAATGGTCAAAATACATTTTTTCGTGCAGTCTTGCAATGGGGAATAGAGAGACAGTTTGTTGTTTTAATAACAGTCACCCACAAATAATTCACGTGTCACCGATAGGCTACATGAAATTCACATATAGTAACACAAAGTATCATATTACCTTTATTTTGCTTGATATTTTTTGTTTATTGTTGATTTAGTAAAAAACAAAATGCTAACGTGACATTTCAAGCAGTCTTGGACGTACTACATCTGTACGTAATCACGCTAGCATGTAGGCCCTACATATAGGCCCTTAACATAATAGGGTCTAATAATAATATGATATATTTATATGGCGCACATATCCAGCTCATCATATGCCTACAGGCTACATGGCGACTTACATCATATTATCCCTGGTCGTTGGACCTGTTAGGCCCAATTGATGTACCATTTCAACTCCCCGGGGAGCATACATCACTGCAAACGTTTTGCGCTAGTGATATTTTTTAGTATTGAATATATTTTCCATCTCTATCCCACCAGGTAAGCCTACTCATTCACACCTGAGTGAAATGAAGCACGTGGGGGCACAACATTGACACATCAATGTCCCAGCGTGGAGAGAGGAGAAACATGATAATTCTCTGAAAATCATGCACCAAGCGAGCCTTAAACTCGCAAGGCAGGCATGCAGCGGCTAAATGCAAAGTTCTACGCCTTATCCATTGCATCACGTCCCACACGTCCCTAAAACAGTTCGTTCTGAGTAGGCTAAAATTGATAAACTTTTCGCTTAAAGAGATTGGCCTTTTTGTAATTAACATGCATATAGATTGTTTCAGAACAATTGTGTGTTCAAGGTTCAAGTGCTTATTAATTTCTAGGTGGAATGTCTCAACATGCGCTCCTCAAATAAATACAAACTACTTTAATTTAATCATGTTTATGAAGTAGGCCTACATCTTATTTTTTAACCCTAACAGTGAAAACATCTAAATAGCATAACGTTCACAGTCTAAAACATCCACAAAACGTAACGTTAACAGTGAAAACATTTAATTAACATAACGTTCACAGTGAAAAACATCCAAATAACATAGCGTTCACAGTGAAAACATCGAATTAACATAACATTCACAGTGAAAAACATCAAAATAACATAACGTTCACAGTGAAAAACATCAAAATAACATAACGTTAACAGTGAAAAACATCCAATTACCATAACGTTAACAGTGAAAAACATCAAATTAACATAACGTTCACAGTGATAAACATCCAAATAACATACCGTTAAAAATGAAAAACATACAATTAACATAACGTTCACAGTAAAAAAACATCCAAATAGCATAACGTTAACAGTGAAAACCATCCAAGTAACATAACGTTCACAGTGAAAAACATCCAAGAAATATAACGTTAGTGTGTGGTTTGTCCAGTATCCATAAACGATAGCAACACAAACACAAAATGTGTTTAATTGTAGCCTTGACTGGTGCAAAGCATTACATTCGCTGTAATGAGATACATTATTTCATTTTCTATGGAAATGGCATGTTCAGAGGTACAAACTGGGCACTTAACAGGCTTGAATTGTCAAATCTTCACAAACCAAAAATGTTATTGTTACTACTGATTTATCACAGAGATGTTGACGTAAATTTTGATCAATACATTTTACAAACATGCCTACCTCATAGCGGTATTTTTCTGAACTAACACGTGCAGGCAATAGCCACACATTTCAAAACCATGTCACATGGGCAGCTAGTATATAAATCTCTTGCTGTACAGTGCGTAGCCTAAACTGCAGTGCTATTGTTACACAAAATAGGACAGCGAATTCCGTGACTGACAAATCGATGCCACTATATGTAGACATTTAATATTATAACATTTTGTGCTATATATTTTATTATATAAACCAATTACCTGGTCAATGCCCAATTTCATAATAATGGTGTAAATAGTTTTGCCGTACGAAGACTTTTAATTTTTCTAACGTGATGAATACGTCTTTGATGTACAAAATCACTTTTTAAGTGTGAATTTTAAACATCCATATTTTTGTCAAAAAAATTTTTGGGGTTGAATTAGACTTTTAATAATCATAATTTGATATATTGTTTTTATGATGCAGCATAATGCTGGCGAAACTAATTAAAGAATGTTGACAAAAATGATGTGCAAAAACATGACATGTCGCCAAAGTAGGTTTTATACTCTTAATATGACAGGTTTTTCACTACGTTTTATTATTTTAAGTTTTCAGGATTTTTCTTTATCACAGAAATTGTGTGCACTATATGACAGTATGGTAACCATTAAGTACACCTATTTCCTTTTTCGTATACTAAAACAATAAAATGTAATTTGCAATCATAATAATGCTAACGTTATGGTACACATTATCGTGGAGCCTGCCATGATCTAACTAAAATATAATTTAATCTTCCCATCATGTATCAGTACAGGCGGTGCGCTTTAGGATGTATAAAAACCACTAAACATTTCAAGGGGTGCCCTTCAAGAACACTGGGGGTGCGCTTTGTGCACAGCGCACCCAAAGAGCCCCATTTGCTGAAAAAGTTTTTTTTAACAAAATGGGTAAAAATGGCTTTATCGCACGGAAAAAAATAGAAATTTTATTTTATTAGAATCGGGATCCCCTGCAAATATGGTCATGTTGTTTCAATCATGTTATTGAAAGATTTCCTCCTTTTTAGTTAGGGGGTGCGCTTGAGGGTGTTCTACTCTAATCTTGAAAAAAATTATTGCACATCTCCATATTTACCTCTGCCATAAGGTAATGTTTTTGGTTTGTTTGTCTGTATGTCAGCAGGATTACTTACAAAGCGATGAACGTATCTGCATGAAACTGTTACCAGCCATTAGCCTACATTTTGGGGATGATCCGGACTACCATCAGGATCGTATGGCGAAGATTTGTTTAATGTTGAGACTGTTAATGTAAAATTTGAATAATTTCTCACTTGAGAGGTTTTTTACAGTTTAAAAAAAATCAGTTGCACATCTTCATGCTGACCGGTGGCGGCTTGGTATTATCTTTTAAAAAAATAATGTCAATATTGTTGGAAATGTGATTTAATCCCCAGTAAACACAAAAAAGTTGTGTAACATTTATACAACGTCGGCCCAACGTCTTCGACGTTTGTCCAACATTGTATTAATGTTATGCAAATATTTTGTGTTAAGTGGGTCGCAAAATCAAGTAAGAATCTACTAATTTTTGAGCCCCCTCAAATAACGTGACGCCTGACGCACGACGGACGCGCTGGCGTGACTAGTGAAAAGCAGGGGAAAGGTAAAATATCAATCTGAAATTCAGCCACAATTGCAGGGCTATACGCATTTATGCATGGATGAATTTATTCAAATTATTATACATTATACACCTATACATCAATATAGGTGCACACTTTTGTTAATTTAATTTTTTGACCACACATCTATCATAGACGAAATATCAAAATATATTACGACATATTTGCTTTAATGAAACATAACTGAACAATGGGCCCCAGTATAGTCGGTGTATGGGAGATTTACAGTATTTTAACCAACGTTGGTTTATGTTAAAATAACTTACTACATTAATGGGAATCTAAGGTATGCATAGATGAGTGCGCGCATTAGATTAAGGCCTTGTCACCAGAAAATGTTTATTATACTGGTTTATCAAGCGAGGTGATATTCTGAACAGAGCTAACTGTGATCATGGTGATCTAATTGTGGTCTGGGAAATATTTGATTGGTAATTTTATATTGTATTGGTTGTACTTGATCTTTGAAAAAACCCCGTAGGCCTACAAATGTATATATGGGCCTAGTCACACAAAACTAGGCCGGTGGCTGATTCTGAGGGTTGTCGTATTTGAACACATTTTAGCGATATTTATATTTATTTCACGACCGTAATATTTGGCGGGTAGGAAATAGACACTATGGAGTGTGCTTTTCATAAAAAAATTAAATATTGGCTCATTCTTTGTGACTTTGTTGTTAAATTATGTCCATGACAAGTGCGTTTTTCCCTATGTCAAACGTTACATCGCCAGACATCACATTTTGAGAGGACGAATAAAGGTCTCTGTTTACCGCATACTTAGCTGTTTTTCATTAAATTATGTGCAATAATTAAATGATCATAGTTGAATTTAGGACCACAATGGGGGTAATCTACTGCTTTTTACATAGGTTTTATGCGTTTTGAACACAAAAGTAACGCACGTGACGTTCAGTCAAATATTTTTTATCTCACAAGAAAGTACTCATCATTTTGTGTAATTTCTATGAAATAAGATAACAGATATAAAAACTTGTACTCTGTAGTTTTATTTCGAGGGAAGGCCATCTCTATTATATAAGCCTTGGCTTTTCAATAATCATTTATTTCTGAAGGGATGCAAACCATTTTGAGCATCACGTACGTTACCACGATCTTTAACCACACATCACCATTTCTTACATGAGTTAATTGCTATGCAAGGGTGTGCAAAAGTTATTTGGCGAATGGTTCTTTGAAGCAGCCTTGCTGCCAAATCAAAACGTGCTGCCATGTGTGAGATATGTAGGTTTTAAGTTGTGGCTGTCAATACACTGAACAAAACAGTCATTCAAATTATTCATTGCCTGATTAAAGATCGTACCAGGTAACTCAAACTATATCAATATGATAACAAAACTGTTAACACAGTAGCTACAAAAATGTTACTGTGTTGACGTTACTGTGTTGATATTGAACATGTCTTTGGGCCTATACATGTATATAGGTGTATTGTAACTCGTTCTGCATGCACCGTTTAAGTGTTCAAATATGTTAATTTTAACAGAAATATGGGTTTTTACATTCAAAGTAATCATCAAAACAGACGTTATTGTGTTGACCGTCAATAAACCTAACCATATATCTCAAAACACAATAAATGCATGGTGTCAAAAGAGATGAGAAGGGATAATTCACGTTTCGATTCTGTGTGGACTGACTATGAAAGAGGGATCAGTATAGATGCGGTCTGATTACTAACCGTTTCAATTGTTTAAGTCCAGTCCCGGTGGTAACTGCTGTTTTTGTGTTGACATATTTTTCATGGACATAGGCCTATATTGTTGTATATCTCTTGGCTAAAGGGAATGGACGGTAACATAAATGTTTTTTAAAATATAATCACAAAGAGTAAGACTAAGGAAAGGAAGGTAAAATAAACGTTAATCTAATTTGAGTGGTGGGTATTGGTAATTGTCTGATGTATAAATTATGTGTAAAAGGTATATTTTTATAACCATATACTTCAATGCACTTTTATTATGAATATTTCTTGATACTATAGACTACCTTTTATTTTTATGACACTGACATTTGTATCATACTGAGTGTCTTTGTCAATAAAAGTATTATTATTATTATTATATTTAGACGTGCAGCTGGTTCTCATTTAGAACAATATTTGAGGAGTTCAAGGCTCAGAATGTAATGGGGGCAAATTATAGTTTATCTTATTGGAAATTTTCTCCGCTTTTCAGTGGTGGTTGATGTGAAGCTCTATTATTGTTAGGAATTGATGAAAATTAATTCCTAATCGCAAATTTAATGATTCTTTTCTGTACTTTTATACTTGATCACCCCGAAGTGAATTTGTTAGGAATTAGAACGTTCCGCATGTTGACACATCATCAACCATATTTCTGAAAAAATCATTCTCTTTCCAATGATGACTCATGTGATCCTCTATTCGTAGCAGAAACTAGCTAAAATTGATATTAGAAATTTGTAGACTACCGTAAAATAATGTGACCGCTTTCTATATATTTTTTTTAAATAACCACAATTAAAAAAATTGTAGAAAATGGTATGGTTTAGAATGTAATGATTGCATTTTAAGCTCTCTATGGTACAGTCACATTACAGTGGCACACCGGGAAAGTTAAATTCTGTTCAGAAATAGGCGAATATATTAGTGTAAAATATGTGTAGGGCCTATGATCCCAATTTTTGCGATATTCAGCTTCTTATAGGAAGGTTATGTTTTCTACATGAAATGTCTTAGATGTCTATGTTAGCGGTAGTCGGATAATATCACTTCATGAGGTAGGCCTAGGCCTAGGGGAGAGTGGGGCACCTTGACCATAGGGGTTACGTTGAACCATTTGACTTGCTCATTTTTTTTAAAGTCACAATCACCAGATATCCCGTCAATATGATCACCTGGTGGTGTGTGAAGGAACCAAAAATTGAAGGGCACATTTGATCACCTCATCAAATTGTCTGCTATTTTTAAAGATTATCAACAAGAAAATGAATTTTACAGGGTGATTTTAATTTCTTCTAATTCTTATTGAAATGTAGCATTAAATAACAATTTTCGTTTCACAGAAACCATTTCAAGGTCAATCTTGAATAAGAATAACTATTTCACATTTGTTTTGGCAAGAAAAGAAATGGCAGCCATTTTATCCTGAGGAATTTCGATGGGGTACGTTGAACCATGGAAAGTGGGGCACGTTGAACCATAGTTCAATATTGTACAGACACAACCCGTGTATATATATATACGGTAACAGCAGGAGAAGGGTGGATGAAAAAATTCAAGGCGAGAGATTAATAACAGGAAAAATAGTTCGTTGTTTGAAGCTAGAAATTGCGTTAGCAATTCCAGCTTTAAAATGTTGAACAATTCTAACTTACAAAATTTACTAGAAATGAATTGTGACTTTTCAAGTAACAATAATTTTGGGGTAGGTTTTATGAGTTTTTGTGGTGGCCATTTTGAATTTGGTTGGGCTATTTTTATTATGACAGATTGATTTGAATTTCGCATATGAGGTTTTTAGCAGCCATTCTCTACTGTAATTTTAGACTTCGGTCTTCAGGCTTAAAATTTCAGAAGTCCCCACTGAGCTTTTGCAGTTTCAAATAGATATATATTTGTTTGTCAAATGGAATCGCATTCAGGGTGCACAGTGCACACATTGACTTGTCTTTCTGGTGATTTAATGTTGTATCACTATCCGCGACGCTAGTCCAATATTAAAACAACATTGGTTCAACGTTTTGTGTTTGAAAAGAATTGCAACTGTTATTTTAATTGTAGCATTTGAAAGGTCAACTGTCCATACCAAATACACAATATTGGTTCAATACTGGGCCACCGTCTGCGACACTGGCCCGGAATTGAAACATTGGATAAATGTATTTTTATTATCAAATATCTAGACACTAAAGGGTGGAGTAGGTCTGGACATAGGGGCACCCTGTTCACCCTCCTGGCAATGAATGGAGAATCATCCGACATGTCCACTATTGAACTAACATTGGAACCAATTATAGACCTACTGCCGTGCAAGCCAAAATGCAGTATCTGCCCACTTTACAAGTAAGCAAATACTGCCTTTTGCATTTGAAGTGCAGAATAGTGCGATATCTGCTCATTTTAAAAGTAAGCAGAAACTGTTTTTTGCCATTCAAGAGCATAGTGATCCAGAAAATCCTGGATTAATCGGGAAGAACATGATTGATGTCTTAGAAAAGTCATAGCACCCCTCCTGACTACTCTGGGAATGTTGTGTCAAAATTTCGGGTTGATTAGATAAAAACTCAGGGAGAAATAGCGTCTTACAAAAACGTGCCAAGAATAATAAGATTAAAGTTCCGTTGAAAAATCAATATATTTGGGCATAGCCCAAATATAACTAGAGGGGAATTGCGACTTTTCAAGTAACAATAATGTTTGGACTACGTTTTGTGCGTTTTTTGACGACCATTTTAAATATTGTTGGGTTATTTATGAGAGATTGATTGAAATTTTAGATTTCTGGATTTTGACTTCTTTGTTGGTTTAATGTTGCATCACTGTCTATGACGCTGGCAAAACATTAAACCCACATTGCGTCGACGTTTCGTGTTTGAAGCAATTATAACTGCTAGTTCAATGTTAAAATCCAGAATTTGAAAGGTTCTGCTGTTCATATCAAGCACCCAATGTTGGTTCAATGCTGAGCAGCTCTCTGCGACGCTGGCCCCACATTGAAACATTATTGAATATAGGCCTCTGTGTTTTAATTAATTAAATGTAGAGTGCTCAAAGGGTCGGTCGTGTCGCTTCTGACAAAGGGCCCCTATTTAATAATCAAGATTCATTCATGGGCTTCTCCCGACATGTAAATCATTGGACCGACGTTAATCCACATAGTGATCCAGAAAATCCTTAAGAAATCTGGAAGATCATGATGTATGACTTAGAAAAGGCATAGCACACCTCCCCAAAACCTCAGTATCATTGTGCCAAGGTTTGAAGTCGATTGGATAAAAACTCAGTGAGAAATAGCCCTCGACATAGAATAATAAAAGTGTCGAGATCCATACAAAGATTAATATATTTGGACTAAAAGGTCCAAACATAATGAGGTGGTAGGCCTACATAAGGTCGTTTATCAAGTGGTTAGAGAAAACCTATTACATGGATGGCTTTTCGCCACAGTTTTGACAGCATTTGATTGATTGAAAGTCTGATATTTGTGATGAAAATGGCATACATAACACATCTCAACT
The DNA here is from genome assembly GCA_964017125.1 of Flabesymbios commensalis. Lineage (NCBI taxonomy): Eukaryota > Metazoa > Annelida > Polychaeta > Terebellida > Flabelligeridae > Flabesymbios > Flabesymbios commensalis. Next base: position 44,114,233 of record OZ024917.1, read on the forward strand.
AAATGAAACAAAAGGTGCCAGTGCAATTAAAGTGGGCCTACTCACGTTTCACCAACGTTTAGGTATTGGTACATATTTCTCGAAGCTCGAAAATGGGAACAAGCAAGTTTTCAGCCCTATTTGTTTGCAACTAACAAGCAGAAAAGTTCTACTGACGCTGGCTTTCAGTATAATTATATATTTAGTGGCAGGAGAAAAATGGTCCACGAGTATAGCTTTTGTAACTTACATTTTTCAAACCCTTCTGGTGTCTAGTAGACATATTTTGATGTTAACAACCCGAAATTTGACCCCGTGGGTGTTTTTGATCGCCTAAATTTATATGAGGGTACACCCGAACCTGTCTAAAATTCGGGGGTAGAATTACGCAAATGTCTGTCGTTGATGTTCTGATTAACCAATCTGCACCTGCGATATACCATAATAACGGATAATTAAATTCACGTTCTAATGATAGGCCTATATCACACATTGCAGTACCGTAAACCGGGGTGACATTGGCCCACTTTTTTATTGTTTTAAATTTACGTTTCTAGTGAATGTAGCCATATATAGATAAAGAAAACTTATTATAAAAAATGTATAATTTGAGGTGACGATTCTTTCACACTTTTTTTTATTTTCAGAGCTGGACCACAGTCACTTGGGGTGACTTTGTACCAAGAAAATAAGTTACAACTTCGGTAACTTTAAACAGTGGTTTTAAACATTGATATAATGCTAAAAAACACTTGATATTCTGAATGTTTTGGAATTTTAAAAAAGGTAATTTCGGAAAATGTAAATGTTCTAAACCAACTAAAGTACTGAAATTAAAAACCTGGGGAATTTGTGATCCCAAGCTGGGAGTGACTTTATCCCCAAAAAATAATTAACTTAGGGTGATTTGGCCCAAAATATTACACGGTGATTTTAAACAAAGATAATTTAAATACGTTAATCTTAAGACATATAAATGTTTTTAAGCATTTCAAGCCAAAGATATCCAATTTTATTTTTTTATATGCTGGGCCAAAGTCACCCAAATTAAGCCTAAACATAATTTTGTGTACAGAAAAAAATTATTTACTGAAATAGTTGTTGATTTAGAAACATTGTGAGCATAACTGCTCAGGACATGAGATTGCATTATGGAATAATATGTAGATCATTGTGTCCACAGAATTACATGAGCCAGTGTAATTTTTGAAGGTCTAGAAAACACGTGTTTTAACTTGGTGACCTTCTTGGAGGTGCCTACCTCTTTACAAGACAATAATGATAAAAGAAGGACATGGTGCAAACACAAACCTATGTATATCCCACCATCAATAAAACAATACAGTTATCATAGATATTAATTTTGTGACCTTATAAAATACATCTTCTTTTCATTCGGGTCGAAGTCACCCCACAGGGCCAAAGTCACCCCAGTTTACGGTCTACTAAGTACCACGGTAGTCGTCTTTCCACATACGCTAAAGCATGATTTATTATTATTATGAACAACAAAACAAACGATTCAACATGGTAAAAGGAAACAACTTGATAAAAAGTAATTATTGGACATATCCATATCTGGCCTATATTTTCTGAGCCAAGATGTGTGTATGCTTGAAAATGAGTGTTATTTATAAATATCATATATTTTTTTAATGAAAGAATATTGAATCCTTTTATGAAAATATGTGTATTTAGCATATGTTAAATTTCTCGGAATTTGTGTGTATAATTTTGTATCCACTTGATTTTACGTAATTTGTGCAAGATGAATTCGAATCTGTCGGATAACATCCTATATCTAGTGACCTTCACCAACAAATAAGCAAAACACAAAAGGCTGCCAAAATCTAAAGAAACCCCCGTATTGTCTATGGTTTATAGCATATGAAAGCACAATTTATGATTGCTGCAAGATTTGTATAATATAATTTTTTTCTAGTGTCTTGGAAATACGTAACCTTTATTTGACCTTTATTTACAAGATATCTGTCGTTCTTTATATATTTACTGTTACTATAAGTATACCGCTCAACATGTTGACGATAATATGATTGTATTGTAGTAACTTAGTGGACCAGAAATCAACGTTACTGACAAGTAAATTTAAATGAAAAAATCCAAAATGGTCGCGACATTCACCTTCATAATATCAATTAATCAACTTTCATATATCATATATAACGTATGAGCTTCATCATTGCTGATGCTAAAGCACTGGTCAGCAATCAAAGGGTCGGTAGCCACTGGCCATGTGACTGATCAGAGGTGACCTGCGGCCTCGCACTGAAACACACACTCTCAGTTGACAAGCAGCCGCGGAGAAGGGGACGTGGCGCAATGGTTAGAGCGCCTGACTGCCTCGCCAGTCATGCATGCGTCCCCGGTTCGAACCCCGCTGTTCCTGTGTGGGGTTTTCAGAGAAACATTGTTCATCCCTTCTCATTGTGACTAGGCGATCACGGCCTCGTCGAGTTAAGGTTGAGACCAGTGTATAAATTTACGTTAATTTAGCGCAGGGACCCTCGTTGCGCGCTCCTCACAACAACAGCCGCAGACAACGCAAGACGTTCTTTTTTCAAATTTCTTCTGTCGGCCGTCTTGTTTTTTATGGATTCTTCCCAAAAGTTAATCAGATCATCAGAAATACCCGAGAATCTTAGAAAATGGTCGCTAATGGCGCTGGGTAAAAAAATGAACTTGACATTCAAATTGGTGTCATGCACATGAGGTAAAAAAATGAAGGCCCTGATTAAAGGGTTATGAAGTTATCGCGCTCACAAGCATCAGCACCGCCCGCCCGCCCGCCCGCCTGCCCGCCCGCCTCTGGTGATCACTACACCCCACAGCCTTAATGAGGCTATTTGTCATGGCTTTTAGTATTTCAGAGATTTCATCTAGTCCCTAGCACTGGATACTCTTTCATTTAGTAAACAACGATGTTTCAATAGTGAAAATACACTTTTTATCTTCCGTGGTTGCGTTTATTGATCATTTCATAAATTCAACTGGAAAATATCAGCTGACTGTTCGTGCCAGTGATTGACTGGCCCTCCTCAAATATCACTGCCCAAGGGCCAGCTAACGGTTAAATCGACCCATGAACTTAACCTGGTTAATGTAGGCCTACCTGGCACCTACCCTGGTGTTCAATAATTCTAATTTCAGACACAACACATCCACTGAATGTAACAAAAAATCAAATAGAACGAAAAATAAACACAATATATAAACTTATATTTTATTATTAATATATCACAGACATATATGTTCCAAAAAGAGCAGAATGACAGATAAATGTAACACTAACGTGAAATGAAAAAAAACTAAACCTACCATCCTATAGATTACCCAATGAAAGATGTGGGAATCAAAGGGACATTTGCGGTAACACAAACGTCCCTTTAATCCCGAGGTCACGATATGTGGTAATTATGGTCCAACAACGAAAATGGTTACATTTGATTCCTGAATAAACAGCATGTTAGATGGAAAAAGAGCGTGTCGGATTGGTAAAGGTGTATTTTCAACATACACTTCTACTTTATTGTTATATCTATGAGATGCTACGTCGACACTTGCCGGAAGCCTACCCAGCAAACACAAAACATTTGCATAACATTTGTACAGCGACGGCCCAACGTCTTCGACGTAGGACCAGCATTGTACAAATGTTTTGTGTTTACTAGGTACGCATCAATGGTAATTGGTTGTGGGCACACCTGCATGGAAAATTCTCCATGGAGGCGGTCAATATGCCTCTCAATATTAGCTGCCAACGACGATTCAACCCTTGCAACGCTGAATTATTTTTGTGAAAACCATGGAGACCAAAGGGTTTTTTCGATTTGAAAGCATCATAAATGTCTTAGTCAGCTCTTTCTGATTTATTTGAATACCTGTGTTATGGGTCTACGGTCATTATAAATATTTTTACTCTTACAGTGCGGGGATCAACTTTAGTCGTCAGAATCTGACGTCTACAGACGTCAGATTCTGACGACTAAAGTCGATCCCCGCGCTGTAAGTGTTAAGCCCTTTAACCCCTTCACTGCTAAGCCAGTCTAATCGGCTACAGTCGTTTTCAACTTGTTTTGCTAGCCGCGATCTAGTCACAGTTATTCAGAACAAAATGTGTGCTTAAACATCAAGAAAATTTGTAAATGTTTGGTCTCAAATTAAGCAAATATGAGTAAGTATCAACCACCTGAAATTGTGGGTCACAGTAGCGGGACATAACTTCAAGTGGGTGAAAATTTAAATTATTTAATTTTATCGATTTAGGAGTTAAAACACACATTTCGTTCCCAATAACTGCAATTTAAAAGGCTAAATGAAACGGAATAAAAACGACTATTATCGCGCTTAGCGGTTTAAGGGTTAATAATCCTACAAGCAGCTCTGGGAGATATTGAGGTGGGCTGCCCTAATCCATCTTCCCCCGCAAGGCCCGCTACTCACGATGTTGCAGACGGAGCGGTGGAAGATTCAAGGCGAATTTAGTCTATTTTTCTCAGATTTATATATATCCGATTTTTTAATATATTATATTGACATCGTTTACCATTGTATTACTGTGTACATGATAACTTGGACACTTGTATGATATAAATTTACATATACTATATAGAAAAAATACTATACACGAATACCCCATATGTGTAAAATAACATCAGGCTAGCAAATCACATATAATTATAATCTCTTGAGATCATGTAGATGCTAACAGGTGGGACCCTCGTTGCGCGCTCCTCACAACAACAGCCGCAGACAGCGCAAGACGTTCTTTTTTCAAATTTCCTCTGTCGGCCGTCTTGTTTTTTATGGATTCTTCCCAAAAGTTAATCAGATCATCAGAAATACCCGAGAATCTTAGAAAATGGTCGCTAATGGCGCTGGGTAAAAAAAATGAACTTGACATTCAAATTGGTGTCATGCACATGAGGTAAAAAAATGAATGCCCTGATTAAAGGGTTATGAAGTTATCGCGCTCACAAGCATCAGCACCGCCCGCCCGCCCGCCTGCCTCTGGTGATCACTACAACCCACAGCCTTACCCCACAGCCTTACCCCACAGCCTTAATGAGGCTATTTGTCATGGCTTATAGTATTTCAGAGATTTCATCTAGTCCCTAGCACTGGATACTCATTCATTTAGGAAACAACGATGTTTCAATAGTGAAAATACACTTTTTATCTTCCGTGGTTGCGTTTATTGATCATTTCATGAATTCAACTGGAAAATATCAGCTGACTGTTCGTGCCAGTGATTGACTGGCCCTCCTCAAATATCACTGCCCAAGGGCCAGCTAACGGTTAAATCGACCCATGAACTTAACCTGGTTAATGTAGGCCTACCTGGCACCTACCCTGGTGTTCAATAATTCTAATTTCAGACACAACACATCCACTGAATGTAACAAAAAATCAAATAGAACGAAAAATAAACACAATATATAAACTTATATTTTATTATTAATATATCACAGACATATATGTTCCAAAAAGAGCAGAATGACAGATAAATGTAACACTAACGTGAAATGAAAAAAAACTAAACCTACCATCCTATAGATTACCCAATGAAAGATGTGGGAATCAAAGGGACATTTGCGGTAACACAAACGTCCCTTTAATCCCGAGGTCACGATATGTGGTAATTATGGTCCAACAACGAAAATGGTTATATTTGATTCCTGAATAAACAGCATGTTAGATGGAAAAAGAGCGTGTCGGATTGGTAAAGGTGTATTTTCAACATACACTTCTACTTTATTGTTATATCTATGAGATGCTACGTCGACACTTGCCGGAAGCCTACCCAGCAAACACAAAACATTTGCATAACATTTGTACAACGACGGCCCAACGTCTTCGACGTTGGACCAACATTGTACACATGTTTTGTGTTTACTGGGTACGCATCAATGGTAATTGGTTGTGGGCCCACCTGCATGGACAATTATCTATGGAGGCGGTCAATATGCCTCTCAATATAACTATTAGCTGCCAACGACGATTTAACCCTTACAACGCTGAAATATTTTTGTAAAAACCATGGAGACCAAAGGGTTTTTTCGATTTGAAAGCATCTTAAATGTCTTAGTTAGCTCTTTCTGATTCATTTGAATACCTGTGTTATGGGTCTACGGCCATTATAAATATTTTTACTCTTACAGTGCGGGGATCGACTTTAGTCGTCAGAATCTGACGTCTACAGACGTCAGATTCTGACGACTAAAGTCGATCCCCGCGCTGTAAGGGTTAAGCCCTTTAACCCTTTCACTGCTAAGCAAGTTTAATCGGCTACAGTCGTTTTCAACTTGTTTTGTTAGCCGCTATCTAATCCCAGTTATTGAGAACAAAATGTGTGCTTAAAGGGACCCCTTGGGATGAGACATTTTCAATGTTGTCAATTTTGAAAATTTAATTTATATGAAGCTATTTAGCCTACTGATCTTAACTGAAAATACGAAAAAGTCAAAAAAAATTTTTAAAGCACTGAAAAAGAGTGAAATAGTTGTATTTCCTGGTCATATATTGCCATGTTAACAAAACAAGTCAGCAATATTCAGTACTTCAGATCACATATTCCCACGTATCGGACGGTAAGCAGTCGCCGCTAATTGGTGTCTCATAGTCAGGACATGGGAGGACATACCTGCAGCACTGATTGTCTACCCAACTCTGGGCCGATGCCATCAGCATGTGGCCCAATGCTGTGAAAACATTCAATCGTCCTTCAGATATACAAATAGTTTGTTTAGGTTACTTCTGGTTTCATAGAAATGTTGATTAAAAATATTTGTAAAAATATGAAAATTCTGAAAAAAATAAAAATATGATCCGTGGGATACACTACTTCAGTACGGAATTAAAAACGAAAATTGATGTCATCCCAAGGGGCTGCTTGAACATCAAGAAAATTTGCAAATGTTTGGTCTCAAATCAAACAAATACGAGTAAGTATCAACCACCTTGTGGGTCACGGTAGCGGGACATAACTTCAAGTGGGTGAAAATTTAAATTATTTAATTTATCGATTTAAGAGTTAAAACACACATTTCGTTCCCAATACCTGCAATTTAAAAGACTAAATTAAACGCAGAAAAAACGACTATTATCGCGCTTAGCGGTTTAAGGGTTAATAATCCTACAAGCAGCTCTGTGAGATATTGAGGTGGGCTGCGTTAATCCATCTTCCCCCGCAAGGCCCGCTACTCACGTTGCAGACGGAGCGGTGGAAGATTCGAGGCGAATTTGGTCTATTTTTCTCAGATTTATATTTATTCGATTTTTGTATATATTATATTGACATCGTTTACCATTGTATTACTGTGTACATGATAACCTGGACACTTGTATGATATAAATTTCATATACTATATAGAAAAAATACTATACACGAATACACCATATGTCTAAAATAACATGAGGCTAGCAAATCACATATAATTATAATCTCTTGAGATCATGTAGATGCTAACAGGAACAAGTGAACCCCGCCCCCACCCCACCAAGGTGGTGTATGTCACTTATTTGGGAATGCTACAACAACACTTTGGATGTTAACCCTGAGCTGTCCTGCTAAACCAATTTATTTAATTTTTCACACTCTTGAAGTTGTGTCTCGTTACCGCGACCCACAACTTCAAGTGGGTGAAAATTATTCCTATCTGTAAAATCTGAAACCAAACATTTGCCAATCTTGATGTTTAAACACTAATTGAATTGCCAATAACAGTGACTTTATAGGCTAATAAAATGGATTAAAACGACCATAGTCATTCTTAGAGGTGAAAGGGTCAGGGGATGATACATACAACATACAACGTTGTAGACGCTGGCCCAACAATAAAGCAGCATCGGCTCAACGTGTGGTGTTTGCTGGGAGAGAACAGATCTAAGGTGAAGGACATTATAGCAGCCTTTTGAGAACCTATGTAGCATAATATCGTCCTCGTGGAGTTCTAAGGTGCTTAACTGCCACTTTACAGAGGGGCAGTTTAGCACCTTCTAACTACAAGGGAAGATATATGAACACCATAATGGTATATTTTTAATAAAATTGATTGACAAAAAAAATAATTTTATTAACCATTGTCTAGCTGAATTGTTCGCTAGTATTTTTCACTCGTTTGACGGAGGAAACGCTATTTGTATTTGTGAAAAAATTGTATTCCCCAACTTGAATTATTTGATCAACCCTTACAGCATGGTGATAGACTTTAGACATCAGAATCTGACCGTCAAATAAGTAAAAATATTTATAGTGGCGGGAGACCCATAACATGGGTATTCGAAAGAGGCGAAAAGAGCTGTATAAGACATTTATGATGGTTTCAAAACCCTTTCTTCTCCATGGTTTATACACAAAATATTTCTGCACTTCCAGGGTTAACAGCTAACAGGACTTACATGTACATTGTCAATTTCAGTGGCATTTTATTTGGTTTAGTGGTGGGCTCCTAGCAGACACAAGACGTCGAAGTAATGTTGGTTTAACGTTGGTCCAGCGTTAAACCAATATTGATTCGACGTCTTGTGTCTGCTGGGCTCGTCCTTGAATCCATTTTCAATTGGGAAAAGTGGTACAAACTCAAAACTTTGAAGTAAAAGAATAGTAAATAAGAAATATTTGAATCAGCCCTCTGCATATACATTACGTTTCAAACTGCAGAATATCAACTAGATGTAATAAATTATTATTAACACAAAGTTCACTGATCCTATTCATGTAGAGAACCGCGTGAAATTTTCACACACAAAAAGTTGCATCTTCCTACAGCGACCACCAAGCTACAAAGGGTTACAACGAACTGGTCAAGAAGAATTCCACAATCCCCATGTCATAGGGAATAAAAACCCTTAAAATGCTGAAATATTTTTGTAAAAACGATGGAGAGAAAAGTTTTTTTTTAAATTCAAAGTCATCATAATTGTCTTAGTTAGCTCTTTCCACTTCATTTGCATACATATGTTATGGGTCTACGACAATTATAAACGCTTTTACTCTTTCAGTGTGGGGATCGACTTTTGATGTCAAAATCTGACGTCTACCTCAGATTTTGCCGTCTAAAGTCGATCCGCGCTGTAATGGTCAAAGGGAAACTAGACTTGCCTGGGGGGCAAACTTGCGTCTCTACCCCCCCCCCCACATAGTACATTAATTATAGAGAAATACAGTACTGTCACCAATTTTTTATGTAAACCACGTGAAAATGTGATGGCAGAATCACACCAAAATCTAATCAACATATGGCCAGGGTAAGTTGCTTCCTTGGAACAAATCGGTGAAGCAGTTCAAGCTCTTCAGAGTAACATGTGATTTGTCGGCCATCTTGAATTTTGTTGAGAAAAGAAAAACAATTCTCCTGACTTTTTCTCAGCGTCACTGAGCATACACAAAAGATCAAATTTGACCTGTATAACCATATCACCAAATTTTGATAATAGTCAAAATGAGCAAAACTGAAATATAAGCTAAAACCCTAAAAACTAAAAAAAATGAAGTTTTTATTATCATATTCACACAAAAAACTAATCGGCACACATCCAGGTTAGGGTTATTCCTTTGAACCAAACATGAAACAAACCATGAAGCAGTTCAAGCTTTAGAGAGTGACATAGGATTTTGGCGGCCATCTTGGATTTTGCTGAAGAAGCTTAAAAACACTAAAAACACCACATGAAATGAAATTACACAAATTTTGATGATAGCCAAAATGAACAAAACTGAATTATCAGCTAAAATTCTGAAACGTAAAAAAATCATAGTTTTTATTATCAGAATCACACCAAAAACTAATCAGCACATGTGCAGAGTAGGGTCTTTCCTTTAAACCAAACATGAAACAAATTAATGAAGCGGTTCAAGCTCTAGCCTGCGCTATAGGATTTTTTTTAAGAAACTGAAAAACGCAAAAAAATATACCAGGCAAATTCCCCAGGGCCAGTATGCATACTGCAAATATTTGGAAATAATCCGAGTAGGGGTTTTCGAGTGAGAGCAGAAACAAGTGGCGGCGGCGGCAGCGGACAGACTCAGCAAAGTCTCCACCACCACATAGTGGGTGGAGACTTAATAAAGTGAAAAACCTCCCCATTTTTCTTGATAGTAGCAATGACATTCAACAAACTTTAAAATAATACTATATTGTAGGTCTACATACACACAACATGAGTGATCGAAGGATCATGGAGCATCCCATTGAAAAAATCTTACAATATTCCTAACTGTCCCTTATTTGTAACGGAGATGTATTGTAAACAATTTAGGCGCTAAGCAGGGGCGACTAGAGCAGATTTTAAGCTGTTTGTGATTAGATTAAATGACTGTTATTGGGAAAGAAATGTGTGTTTAAACATCAAGATTTGCAAATGTTTGGTCTCAAGTGAAACAAATACGAGTAATTTTCAACCACTAGTCTTGAAGTTGTGGGTTGCGGTAGCGAGACACAACAATTTAAATCTTTTAAATTAGTGGTTTAAGGGTCAACACCACTTTAAATTTTCGAATGGAAAGAAATAAAAGGTGAGATAAACTGAAGATATCTTAGTGGGATGGGCCACAGAATACACCAGATATACCATAGTACACAGAGGGATACACACATCAGAAATAAATGGATAGGATTTACTTTTAGTTACTGTGGCAATGACATATAATTTATTTAATTTCAGTCGGGATGAGTTTCTTCTTTTTTATACACTTCCACAGCCAATCTGATGTGACCTGTTTTTCCGAGAGATCCTGCAACAGAACCAGGTTTTAACATGAATTACATGCTAAAACAGATAGAAGTCAGCAAAATATAGTATAAGGAAATAACAAAATATAATACCTCAGCATGATGAAAAATGAGACAACATTGTCCACTGTTAAATTTATCATTAACTCTTAGAGGTCAAAGGTAATAAATTTAAATTTTCAGTCACTTGCTAAGTGATTTTCTAAATTTAAGTTGAAATGTATAGGATTATCGCTTATTTGATACATTTTTTTTAAAAAGCTGTCTATATAGGCCATTAAAACATAAGAAATCGATATTCAAGAAAAGTCTACACATCAGTGCTCGAAAGGTTAACTCAAACCATAGAATTCATGATACTAAGAGTGGCATATATTCAACATAACAATTAGAAATCTAGCCAAAGTAAAAACTGCTGATCAAAGATATTGTGGTCGCAGTCAGAAATTCATCCAGTTATGTTTTAAACTAAACATTTTAAATACAGCGTGGGGATCAACTTTAGTCATCAGAATCTGACAACTGTAGACGTCAGATTCTGTCGACTAAAGTCAATCCCCGTATCACTGTAAAAGTAGAAATATTTATAATGGTCGTAGATACATAACATAGGCATTAAAATGAATCAAAAAGAGCTAAGTAAGACTGTACATTTATAATAATTTAAAAAAAAAAAACCTTTGATCTCCATGATTTATACATAATAATTCAGTGTTGTAAGAGTTAATGTGCTAATCACGTCTATAGGCGTTTTCATCCTCCATGTGTTCTTCAAACAAGCAAATTTGAATGATTATAATAAATGAGCATTACACTTGCTAGATTGACATATGTTTTAATTCAAATTGTACATAAGATAACCAGTAAGTAATTGTTATCAACTTAAAATTGTGGTTCGCAGTAGCTAGATATAATTCAAAGTGGGTGAAAAAATTAATTCTGTAAATTAGCGCATTGAGGGATAAAACAGAACTTTAGCTGCAAATAATCCAAATTAGCAAAATTATGTAAGAAACATATTTACAGCTGACAAAACCTGTATAGATAATATACCGTAATCTATAGGGCTCGAAATAAGGCCATTCCTCCAGTCCGGTACTGCCAAAATATGTGCAGGAATGGCAAAATTTAAATTTGTAAAATTAGCCATTCCGATGAACTGGCAAATTTAAGGCCATCCTAGGAAAATGGCCATTTCTAGGAATGACAGTTTTTACTCAGGAATGGCAGTTTCCTTGACTTGCCAGTCCTGTGGATTGGAAAGCCCTCAACGTTTAATTCTACCCCTGATCTATAATGTATAACGTGACTGCCGGGGTAGGTCTCATACAAGCTAAGTCTACATTCTAATAAACTAGAATTTCTACAGGCTACAAGTCAATAAATAAATTCCAACAGTCACGTGTTTGTTTTCCATTTCTTTTACTACCAGAATTGCAATCAAAGTCAATAGTTCTTATAATTCATGTTAATGTAGATGCTATTTCAACAGTTTGTGCATTTCAGGAATTTCAGCAAAGTTGGGAACTGAATACGTTTTCTAAATAAGTCTTAGTGCAATAAGCGTATCTCCCTGAGTAACTGAGGTGGCAATTCTATAGGTAGACTAATGTCCACTTTTCAATGAATGGGTAACCTAATCAGATTTTATTAGCAAATTGCCATTTGTGAAAACTAGGATATTAGTTCCTATAAAAACTTGGAACAGCTCTTATAAAAACTTGAAACGGTTCCTATAAAAATGTGGAACGCTGTGAGTATTCAATTCAAGTTCTATATGTTTTATTCTCAGTTTTTAAGTATTAACACATTTAATTCCTCAAGATATGGAGACGTTCAAAATATAAATGCTCTGGTTAAATTCGTAGTTTGGACTAGATCATTTCACTGGGTCCTAGAATCGTTCCATTATTGGAACGGAATCTTTCAATTATTGGAACGGGCTTGTTCCATTAGAGTCTACAGTAATACTTTATAAAGTAATATTTTAGAATTGTTGGGTAATAATAATAATGTTCAGAACATGCTAGTAGACCGTAGACTGATATTATTAACTTAAACTGTTAAACTTGTAACATATAATACAGGTGTATAGCCTGTAGGCTAGGCTAGGACTCCTCAAAAAGTGAAGAACAGGATCCATTATTGGAACTGATCGATCCAACTGTCATTATTGGAACGGATCTTTTCAATATTGGAACAGCAGCGTTCCTACTAAGAACGCTTTATATACAGTCATGTTGCAATGTTTATTAACTTCTAATAATATTCAAACATCAAAACTGACTGGGTTAATAATTTCAACTTGTCAAACTTGTAACATATAGTGCAGCTGTGGCTTGTAGGCTAGACTAGGATTCTTCTAAAAGTGAAGAACGGGATCTATTATTGGAACGGATCATTCCAAATTCCATTATTGGAACGGATCGTTCCAATTTCCATTGTTGGAACAGATCGATCAATTATTGAAACAGCAGCGTTCCTACTAAGAACTTCAAAGCCACTGCTAATTAGCCTAGAGTTTCTAGCTTTTATAGAATGTCATTTCGTTTCTATGTTAGTATTAGTTTTTAGGCCATTTAGGTCTTATTAGTTTACTATGATAGTGTTTTTTGCCATCACTGGTTTGGGTTCCAAGAAATTTAGAATGCACCAAGGCTGATTCCTGAGCAGAATGACGAGACGGCTGGCTCCATCACTTTTTATGCTGGTTCTGCTCGGGCTCGAGCATGACGTCACAAATATACCGCTTGACGTCATAGCTACCACATAGCAACCACTCTTATTGTAAACAGTATTATCCTAAATAATCATCTTTTAACAATGTAACAATAATTAATTAATGTTTCACAAATTATGACGTCATAACTGTCTCATAATTATATTAATTATCATCAACTTTATTTTATAAATTTACTACATATTTCTAGTTCTGTAGTTTATAATCACGCCGGCCACTGACACTCAGGGACAGTTCCAGTGACATGTCAATCGTTATTTTGTTGAGTGTCGGCCAACCCCGTAACTTTACAGTATTTTTACTGTACTTACAGAGTTTGTTGCTGAGCTGCTGACTATATGAGTGGCTGTGGATTTATCAAACTCTCCCGTCACTTCTCCGTCAAAGCTAGCATTTGTTAAGGAAGAGACGATAACTTCATGTACCTTCAGAAAAACCTTTGTGGTGCTAGGCCCGTATATTTACAGCTTCAAGCTTACAGCGCAGGAATCGACTTAAAGCCGTCAGAATCTGACGTCTAAAGTCGATCCATGTGCTGAAAGAGTATAAAATATTTATAATGGCCGTAGACCCATAACACAGGTATTCAAATGAAGCGGAAAAAGTTAACTAAGACATTTATAATGTTTCCAAATTGAAAAAAAAAACCTTCGGTCTCCATGGTTTGTATAAAAACTTTCAGCCTTAAAGGGTTAAACACACATAAAATGAAAATTGGTAAAATATTCTCTGGTGGATGCTCAGTAAATTCATTAACCCTTTAACTGCCGGTGCCGCATATATTCGGGTTTTCATTTTTTATTAGCACATTAATTACCACATTTTAAATATGTTAAAGATAAAATATGACATCAACCAGCCAGATTTGAAGAGAGTTGACCTCCATTTTGTCAAATCTGAAAATTTTTCACTCACTTGAAGTTGTGAATCGCGTCAGCGAGACACAACTTCAAGTGGGTGAAAATTCAAATTGAATAATTTGGCGGTTACAGGGTTAAACTATAGACTATAGACATCAGAATATACACTGGAACAATGAAAAATTTATCATGGCCTAAGACCGGGTCACCCATAACATAGGTATGAAGTGATAGTAGCTGGAAATTAGCCCATATTTTAGCGAATCTGTGAAAAAATTTGTAGGAAGCTAATTTCAACTGATTTGGGTGGGTATGGTCAGTGACCAAAAATTAATGATTGTAATCCAGATCTTGTTCCAGGATAGTAATTCAGATCATTCCCAAAATTTATTAAATAGGTCATGATATATAGATATATAATATGACAAAGACACTGCCTATGGAACGCTCACGCACAGAGTGACAGACAGATCAACCAACAAGACCAAAAACATAACCTTCCTGACAGAGGTAATAAAGGATACGCAATGATATATCGTTCAAGTTTTTCCCGCTTGGACATATCTTCGGGTATGTAGAACTTCATTCCAGTAAACACGTCTGGGAGGTGCTGCAATAAAAGCGGATTGCAAAATTATGCAACTTTTTCAAAATTGTTAAATAGAAATCTATGGGGAATTCCAAGTCTAATCTTAGACCGTTAAACCAGCATAGTTTCACAATGTCATGGATTTGCTGGGCTGATGTGTTTGTTTCTACAGGTATTTGCTGTGGCTGTGAGCTGCAAAATGAGAAAAATTCACCTATTATTTCACTTGAATTACAGCATTAGGTTCCACCAAAATACTGGCTGTGATACCTGTATTGCTTTAATCCATATTTTAACACATACAAAAATTGTTGACGCACTTTCCCAGATTTCAGGTTCTTTTTAAACCATTACATTAAATGATTTAATATAAATTATGCTAACAAAATATAATTCACTTAGATGGGAGATGCTATAATATGTTATTAGTACCGGGTATTCTTTATTTGATATAGATAAACAAGACAGAGGCCTGGAGTTCTATATCGTCCCCCACCATAAATTTGGTTTTAAGTTTTATAACTGAAGTAATTAAAAGGTCGATTTGGCGGCCATACTAAATTTCAGTAAAATCACCTGCACATTCCCATATAGTGGGTAATGAGATTGTAAAAAATTGAATAATTTCTGACTTTCGCCCACAAAAAATTATAAAGATGATCCATTTTGAAATTCAGTAAAACCCCCAGAAAATCACCTGCACTTCTCTATATTGCAGTGAATCTAATTGTAAAATTTGATAATTTCTATAAATAGCCACGACAAGGGATTTCTCCATAATAATAAGTGATGATACAAATAAACATCTAGTCACGTGTAGGTCTACAGTATACAGTACAGGTTGACTGCTACAGCTAAGGTCTATAGCAATATCATAGGAATGAATTGGTGATAATAAAAATAACTACTGGACATACAGTATATGTAACTGCAGACTTGTGGGCTCCACCACAATTTTCACCTCCAGGTAAATGAAAATCACCTGATATGATCAATTAACCAAATGTAATATATCAAATGAATGCTTCAGGTGTCCTTATTGTGATGGGAGTATACTGCCGTGTAAAGTCAAAAGGCAGTATCTGCTTACTTCTAAAGTAAGCAGATACTGCCTTTACTGCAGTATATCATCACCATCTAATATACAATTAAATTTACTCAAAATATGACATGCCGTACATATTTGTACCTTAGAGACACGCTTGGTTGGTGTTTTATCGGGGTGGTAAAAGTTAGCTCTGTGATCTGCACTTTTCTGGTAGCAGTCAGCCCCATATTTACAGGGCGACTTCTTCAACTTCTTGGTAACTGGAGATTCAGAAGTTTCCATATCATCCGCAGATCGTTTATGTGGGGTAGCTTTCAAACCGTTTTTATGCTGTGACAACACATAAATATTAGGATGAAAACTACAAATATTTAAACCTCTTTCACATAAATTATGTGGAATAAACAAGAAGTTTAATTGCATCTGTAGGTAATTCTGGCATAGTTGATTGATCACCAAGAAAGAAGACTTGTTTTTAATTTTATTAAATCTCACACACCTGTGGGTTGCAATAGTGAAATAAAATTACCTATGCACGAAAAAGTACAGTCTTAGGTAGCTCTAAATTTAGAACATGCACGAAGCAATAACAACAAAAAATGTTAAGATTTCAAATTGTATTCCACAACCAGTCTAAGAATGTCACAGTAAATTGCTTGTCAAAATAAGTCAAGGCATTTACATTTATGTCAGCCTTCATGTCAATATCTTCATCTGATTCTTCGCCAAAGAGTTCAGCAGATGAGGTTTTCTTTGATGGAGTACTTGAGGTACTTGAGCCACCACCACCTCCAATTAAATCAGGAATATCTGAATATGCTTTGGATTTTTCATACAACTCCTGAGAAAAAATAAGTAGACAAAATTGTTCAAGCAACAATCAAATATTTCATTTGCCTCCCTGAAAAGGTCACCTATTTCCTAAAAGGTTCATTCTAAGTAAAGATGCAGAGAGCTGTTTTTAACCTCTTGGCAGCAAACACAAAACATTTAGCCAGTGTTTTTTTAATGCTGAACCAGCATTTCAGACAATTGGCCATCATTAAATCAGCATTGGATTAATGTGTCTTGCTTGCTGGGTTAGCTTCTAATGATTAGTATCGCGCATAAAAATTTACATAAAGATATAATTCTAATTTCACATTTTTTCCTGAAATATCGAATCAAATGACTACGAAACAACATGTGTACAATGAATAATTTGCTATCTGCTTAGCTTAGTTCTGGATATGATGTAGTTAACCCTTACACTGCTATGTTAAATAAACCAAGCGCAGCCTGCTGTGGGTGACTATAATAGACGATTGAATTTTGTTTTTTTCACTTTCGTTTTGTGATGTATTTCTACTAACCCACTGATTTTAAAATATAATGGCTTTTAATATCAGGTGTTCATCAGATGTTTTTTTTAAGAAAAAACGTGCCAGATATTACTTAGTGGGAAACCACACATGCTGTAAATTTAAATTTAAAAAAAGGGTTTTTTTCAATTTGAAATCATCATAAATATTTTAGTTAGCACTTTCCGGTTGATTTGAATACCTATGTTATGGGTCTACGGTCATTATAAATATCTAAATTCTTTCAGTGCTGGGACCGTCTTCATACGTCAGAATCTGACGTATAAAGACGGACCCCGCACTGGAAGGGTTGAAGCTGAACAGACATCAAAATTAATATTGTGCAATGTTAACCCTGATGCTGCTGGAACTGTATATATATTGATTTTTACAGATGACCTTTTTTCATAAATATACATATTTCTCGTCATTTTAAGCCGGATTTACGATAGCGATTCCAGCTTAAATGAATGAAAAATAGAAAAAAATAATTCAGCGGTACAAGAGTTATAATGATTGAAAAAAATCTGTGGCTTTAAAGTAGCTTTACATATTTTTTCAACTGTTGCCAAAAATTTTTTATGGCTGCAGCGACCTCATTTTTGCACAATCTTCGCCAATGTACAAACTTGTCTAGACTATCCATAAAATATGTGGCATAAATTTCAGGGATATGCTCTAAAAAAAAAATGCTGAAAAAAATTGTCACCCGAGATGCATACTGAAAGTTAAATATGAAAATTACTCACCTTTAACCGAGGTAGATTTGTTGCTTCCTTCCATGATTTATCATCCCTCATTTTTGTGCATCGTGGAAATCGTATACTGATTCCCCCAGCTGTGTGGGCATCTGATTTACTAAACTCCGCTCCAGTGATTTCCCAAACCTTTGATTTCTGTGTGCAGGCAAATACTGTAGTGTAACTATCATGCAAATCAAACAATCATTCTCAGCAAATTACCAAAATTATAAGACAGGAAAGACACGGCTTTAACCACAAAAGAAAGATATGAGTGGTGTAGTGCCAAGATATTTTTAACAGAATGTATGACTGAACCGAAATTTTTTTTATACACATTTCTACACATAGGGGTTTTAGAATGAAAATGTCATGGAACTTTCATAATAATAACAATATGTATCTTCTTTGCCATCCCTTTCATCCTCTACAAGTCGAGAATTTTGACAGCAATTCGCGGCTTATAGTGGATGAAGATGACAATGGTAAATTCAGGATTGAAAGGGTTAACCCTTGTCCTACTAAGCCTGTATTGTATATGGTCTTAAGCAGCAAATTTACATCCAAATAAACGGCCACCAAAATTGACTATGGTAAATAAACAAAATTAAAATCGGATAAGAATTGAGGGAGGAGAAGCATTTCTAGTGAATTGTGGACAGAGTGCCCTGATTGGGTCCTAATTAGGTCATAAGTTAATTAATAATTGAAATTTCTGAAAACCGTGAGGAACTCCTATGCACAGGCCCGAGATCTTTCCAACAAACCAAACAGAATTTAAATCAGATAAGAATTGAGGGGGGGAGAAGCATTATTTTATTTATGGAAGCATTTCTTGTGAATTGTGGACAGAGTGCCCTAATTGGGTTTTAATTAGGCCATAAATTAATTATTAATCTAAATTTCTGAAATCCGCGAGGAAATTTAATGCACAGGTCCGAACGCTTTCAAACAAACCAAACAGAATTGAAATCGGATAAGAATGTGAGTGAGGAGAAGCATTTCTTGTGAATTGTGGACAGACAATAGATGACAGACGCAACACGATGGTATAAGCTCATCTTAGGCCTAAAGGCCGGATGAGCTAAAACTTGTTCAAAATAATATGTTTTAATGTACACAAATTGAATTTAAATGATCAGGGTGTTTCCGTTACAAATTATATTTCAATGGCGAGTATAGGCGGATGCCCAATATTGCCCATCATTGCCAATTAAAACCCATATTTATCCATATTGCCCATTATTTCCCAATGGACCGGATAATATTAATATTACCCGGGTTTTTTCCAACCCTGGTACTGGTCACATACCTTAGGATCTTTAATCACTAAATCTGGCACCAGTGATTTATTGACGTTCAGCCAAGGAGGTATCTTAGAATAATCCTACAAATCAAAGGATCGCATCATGAATACCGTATGTTCTCTTCTCTTCCATGACTCACACTGTATCATTACTATTAATGTACATGCACAAATATATTGCTAATCAAATTCAAATTGGATTAGCAAATGGGCAGAATTGCATAGCATTTCACTACGCGATACTGAACGAACTGTTCCCTGTATGCTTAAACAAATATTTGATTTAACTTCTAAGTGGAATTTTCCGGTAAAGTAATTTTATTGTACTCTTTTGTAAATATTAACCCTTATCCTGCTAAGGTAATTTATTTAAATTTTCACTCACTTGAAGTTGTGCCTCGCTACCATGACCCACAACTTCAAATGGGTAAAAATTAAAAAAAAAAAAATTAATCCTGATGTTTAAACACACATTTCGTTTCCAATTTCAGTGATTTGATTGACAAATAAAAAAGGTTAATACGTCGTGATCAGCAGGATAAGGGTTAAGAATACAATTTTAAAATGTAAAATTTATAAATACACAGGATCAATAAATTTCACCCTCATCTATCTGTCATTTCCATGACACATAAACAGTGACAATGAGTTTTATTAGGAACGAAATGAGTAATTAAACAGGTTGTGGATCGCGGTAGCGAGACACTACCTCAAGTGGTTGAAAATTTAAATAAATTACCTTGGCAGGATAAGGGTTAAATTAAACAAATATGAGCAATTGAAGTTGTGGGTGGCAGTAGTGAGACACAACTTCAAGTGGGTGAAAATTTTAATACTATAAGGTCTTACCGTATATACCTGCGTATAGTGCGACGCCATGTATAATACGAGTTCAGATTTGAGGCCTCGGATGACCTGAAAAACGTCTACCCCTCTGTATAATACGACCTCAAATTTTGGATGTCGGCAGCGCCACAGCCATCTAAATGTGAGGTCAGATAATATCTTGTTCTACTAATCAGCTAATAGCGCCATACACAGGAGAGACTGACGCCTATATACGATGCTCCATGACGGGAACAGCGGCAACATTACAGCTCTGCAAAACCAAAGGGCAGTATCTGCTTACTTGTAATGTAAGCAGATACTGTAGTTTCATTTTCCACAGCAGCGTGGATGTCATCGGGATTGTCTGGTCTGGGGCAGACATTCTGAGGCCTGTATATAGGTTACATATATATATACACTGTATGAAATTGACACTGGGAATATAATTAGTCAGATTTTTAAATATTTATATTTCGCCGACAAATTTATATTATTTTGATTATCTTTTACAAAGACCATATTTTATTATGGTCGTGCTCAAATAAGAACAAGATGAAATGTGATTGTAAAACATTTGCAGACTAGTCTAGACACAAGAGGTGCATGGCGGTAAAAAGTGTCTGGGTGTAACAATGCACGTGCTACAGAGCCGCGCTTCATGAACTACAGCTAACAGATACCACAATTTGATCGATATCTTATCATCAGCGGCAACGGCGGTAGGCGTTAATGTTATCCCAGCAATATGGACATTTTGAGACCTACACGTATATAATTTGCCATAGGAAATATAATCTTGTTATATTTCGTCAACGCATTTCTCTCATTCCAAAATATCATGTTCAGATAGGCCTACCGTGATCGTACACAATAGAGCACTCCCATATGAAAGGCTATCTTAAATTAAATTATTTAATATAAATGAACAGGTCAGGAGTGTGAATTGGTTGCAGACCAACACCGACTAACGGCGTCATTTATCTACCCGTGGTTGTCAAAGGTGCCACGCGCGTCGGCAGGAACAACGTCGACAACGTGAGACTGGGGCCTCACAACAAACACGACTCAATGTCCAATGCTGCTTTATAATTGCTGGGCCAGCGTCAATGACACTGTCCTAACCTTGACCCAGCATTGCGTAATTGTATCGTGCTCAATGGCTGCATTATCACAATCGTCGCAAGGCCGCTGATATTACGTCTTCCGTGAAATACAGTAAATGACATTCTACTAGTTGGAAAAAACATAGTCTAACTGTTGTTCTTGTCGTATCTATAGGCCTGCTTACCAAACACACTGACTGGCCTACGTTTACAGATACGTTTTACCGCTAGAAAACTGACCGCTGAACTTACCGCTAGAAAGCTAAACAAATGTGTTAAATTCTACATCTATGTATAATACAAGGTGCCTTTTTGCGACATGAATAGCTAAGAAAAAACATCGCATTATACACGGGGATATACGGTAGTACTGCAAGGGTTTACACGTAAAGCACTGACGTCGACTACAGTAGACATTCTGTGTTTTTATTAACACCTGTATAACCATACAAGATGCTTAACCCTTAAAGCGCTGAATTGTTTTTCTGAAAACCATGGAGAGCTTTTTTTCATTTTGAAATCATCATAAATGTCTTAGTTAGCTCTTTCTGGTTCATTTGAATACCTATGTTATGGGTCTACGATCATTAGAAATATTTTTACTCCTACAGTGCGGGGATCTGACGTCTACAGACGTCAGATTCTGATGACTAAAGTCAATCCCCGCACTGTAAGGGTTAAAAGTAAAATATGTCCTAAATCTTGAAATACCGATATTCGCTGGGTTTGGAATTTCACAAATCCAAGTAATTTTCAGATACTTGGAGTACCGCGACCCACAACTTCATTGTCACTGAAAATTGTATATCCCAGAGCTCCAGGAGTTGACATATCATCCTATCACAGCTGCTGTGACATTCATCAGTGGCACATATCTCACTCGTAAAAATGTATTTGCTATAACAGCTGCTGAACACAATATTTTACCTTACTGATCTTCACCATGTCAAAATCAGACTGTAGGCCGTCTAACGTCTTGTCATCGAAGCCAATGCCACACTTGGTAACCGTGCACCATTTGTTCAACATAGGGTCATAAGTTCCCATCAAAAAGATGGACATCATTCCTCCTGTGAAAAATCATTTAAAAAGGAATACTGTAGAACTGGTAATATTCGCTAGGTTTTAATTACCGCGAATTTCGCAAGGAGGACAAATTCGCAAATCCAAGAATCTTGTGAAAAGCATTATTATAATAGCGCTACTAAAGAAAAATGACAATTCAGGAAAATTTAAACATGTGAAAATTACCAGATCTGCAGTAATTGAAGTACATGTACATGTACTACTAATAATAATGTTATAAAATTTAATCTATCCAATACAGTAGGAAGACAGCTTGCATGAGACACTAAACCATTTGCTGGCTCAAATTTGGGCAACCGTCCGTGATGCTGAGCCAACATTAAAAACCAACATTCTTATGATGTAATGGAACCTACCTTTATTTCCAGTGCCGTAGTAAGCACCTAGAACCACCAAATCAGCAGTGTCGGCCATGGCACCTTCGGCCAGGTAATCCTTTTTCACCTTCAGCCAGTGTCGCTTTCCCGGCTCATACTGGCCCTGAATTATAAGAAATAAAAGACATGTTTCTAGAATCGACTAAAATTGTGTGATTTCTGTGTAACATTTTCAGAATTATACGCACCAACAACTTTTAAGTTTCAAATCCACTATGTGCCACACTGCTTATAGGAAAATAAAAATGGCAAATGTTTGTGAACAGAAACTCGTGTCATTGATCTATTCAGTGGCTATGTGGTGGTTCATAGGAGTTATTATTTAGAGGACAATGTGTTGCCATCTAGGTTAAGATTCAGTCAATTATGGAGGTTCTTATGTCTCATATATAGACGTGGACAATGATATACTATTTGTGTCATAATTAACCCTGGTTATGCACACAAAGTCAAATATAATTGCTTTCTCACATAACAATATTGCTGTGTAATAAACAGAAAATGCCAAAAATAAAAAATATGACAAAAATTCATGTATACAAATATACAATACTTAACTGCTAATGTATTAGGAGTTAAGCATTACACAACACATTTTCAGTATTTACCATTACAGAATAAAAGGGATTATCACATACATTACATACTAACATTAACATCCTTCAACACAAGTCCTTCAAGACCCTCACGGAACACTTTGATCATCATCTCCTTCAGGTCACTTCGTTGCTACAAGCAATAGTAAAATAGATGGTGAGAGATAATAGATGCCATTAAATCCTATATTGGTACATGCAGAAATTCAAATGTGAACTAACTTGTAAATCACTATCCAACAAACATGATAAATTAAATAAATCTTGTGTTAATGCTGGGCCACTGTCTGCGACACTTGTCCAACATTGGTTCAACTGCGCCTTTTTGCTAGGTGTGGTGATCCACAATTTCCACTTTTCACAAATCAATTAGATTTGGGAATTTTACTCCAAATTCTATGCACTATGCTTTGTTATTTCTCATTATTTTAATTCACCTTGATGATAGTGCGATAAATTTTACCAATAATTTCAGTTCGAAAAGTCAATGTTTGACATATGGCTTTTGGCAAGAAACCAGATGTAGTGATATTGTTGACACAACATCTTGCTCTTCCTGAAATTAATCGATCAGTGACACTTCCCCGAGTTTTCCGAATTTGGGTTATGTCAAGCTGGAAATCACAGCTTCTAGCTTCAAATGGCTGAAATTAACCCCTACAACGCTGAATTATTGACGTGTAAACCATGGAAACCAAAGGGTTCTTCTCAATTTGAAATCATCATAATTGTCTTAGTTGGATCTTTTCGCTTCATTTGAATACCTTATGTATATTATTTGTCAAAAGCCATTATAGCCATTTTAATTCTTTAAGTGCACAAACCGTCTTTCCTTATCCTGCTGATCGTTTTTAACCTACCGGCATTTTATTAGTCAATCAAATCACGGATATTGGGAATGAAATGTATGCTTAGACATGAAGATTTGCAAATGTTTGATCTCAAATTAAACAAATATGCATAATTTTCACCCACGTGAAGTTGTGGGTCGCGGTAGCAAACAAAATTTCAAGTGGTTGAAAATTTAAATAAATTAACTATTAAGTAAAGTGATTAAGTGAAGTCATAGAATTTAAATTTTCACCCACCTGAACTTTGTGTCTCGCTACTGTGACCCACAACTTTGTGTAGGTGAAAATTACTAGCATGTGCAATTTGGATCAAAACATTGAAAGAATTTTGAAATCTATGTTCGTAGACCCATAACAGAGGTATTCAAATGTAACGGAAAGAGTTAACTGAAATATTTATGATAATTTCAAATCTCCATGATTCATACAAAAATATTTCAGCGTTGTAAGGGTTAAAGGGGTTATCCTAAGCCGAACCACTGCCAAAGCCCACTTATGTAAACTGAATGCTATGTCATTCAGCTTACAAAATCTCATGGTTTAACATTTTTAAATCTCACGGTAATATGCTTCATCTCAGAAAACTGAATTCTGTTTTTCACTTCCACCATGTTTTCCAGTAAAAATTTCCGTCTTTCTTTAATAGGTCTGAGATGATAAAAATACAGAATGTATTAGCCATTTGTGTTGGTTAGCGTATACAAGTATAACATATAATGATACATAAAAACAGACAATGCTATATACAATGTATTAGTGATAGGATTTGTTTGAAATTTCGTAATTATAGATATTGGTTGAGTTAAATTTTTTATGAGATTGGCACACATATGTATAAAAACACAGAATGTATATGCTATCAACACCCTTTACAGCAGGTAAAAGGTAAAGGTGTAGGTTTATAGTCTGATATCAAGTATTTCATCCGACTTTCACATTTTACCCCCTGGTCACTGGACCTGTTCATTTGTGTGCCATCTCAACGCCACGGAGAGCATGCAGCCATTTTAGGCGCATTGAACTTCTCATACACATTGCCCTCTCTGTCCTACCAGGTACTTATTTTCACCTGAGTCAAGTGAAGCATTTGAGGGTTAAGTGCCTTGCCCAAAGACACAACATCAAAACAATGTCCCAATATTGAGAGGGGAGAAACATGATATTTCTCTGAAAATCCTGCACCAAGCGGGATTCGAAACCGCGCGGCAGGCAGCGGCATTGGCAAAGCTCCGCGCTCTAACCATTGCGCCATGTCCCTCAGGTAATCACAAAGAGATGACACTATATCATTTAAAAGACTCTCTGCAGTAGTGAGTGGCAAATGTGGTAAAAAAAACATGTGTGACGGGTGGCACAAAACTATGCCATCATGACCACCAAGTTGATACAGATATAAAACAAGTCACTAGATCTCTCCAAATAAAAAGGTATTTTTCATCAATAATTTAAAACTGAAAATTCAGCCATTAAACATATATCATACATATTTAAATCTGTACACATTTTTTATTCTAGACTTTTTACTATAGAAGTTATTTTTACTTGCTGCGCCATTTTATTATTCAATTTGAATATGAAAGGGTGTATCTGCCACTTTGTAAAGTGGCAGATACACCCTTTCATATCCAGAGGACAAATACTTGATCCATACTTAACTTACCTTGTCATCAGGTTTTCCCCATTATAATGGATACAATCAAATACAAAAAGACAGACATTGGCATCGTGGAATGCTTCTTTCTAAATCAAAAATAAATACAGAGCAAAAAACTAGTGATCATTGTAGAGAAAAAAATAAATAAAATATTTAAACATGTTTGATGAGAAACATAGTCATTTCATTTTAATGTCCCATAATGAGCAGATATATGAAGCTAATAATTCAATTTAGGAGATTCATAAATAGAAATATTTTTTGGTTATTGACATAAGAAGCTGGCAAACTTGATCAGTGGATAAGGTCAAAAATGACTTGGACCCAGAAAGCTTTTTTATCCTATTTGAACTATTATATCTGTCTACATTCTCCATCAAACTTTCAATCAGTGCATAAACGTAGGGCTACGTGAAATCGATAATTGAAAAATTATATTTTACCTTATGAACACCAAGGGAGCCAAAAGGCAGAGGATTTCCTGTCTTTGTGTCAATGAGCAGAACTTCACTGTCTAAAATAATATCATTCCCATGCGGGAAAGCTTTTGGAATGTACTCTTTAAAATGCTGAACCTGAGAATTTCAAACATAAAGATAATTAAATATAAAAATATTATATCTTTTAATTTCACTGACAACATAAACCCTTAGCCTGCTAAATTTATTTTATTTAAAGTTTCAACCACTTGAAGTTGTGTCTCGCTACAGCAATCCACAGCCTGAGGTGGTTGAAAATTACTCATACTTGTTCAATTTGAGACTAAACATTTACTAATCTTGATAATGTTCACAGAGGTGGGAGTGAAAAATTATTCAAAGACTGATTCCTAGACTGAAAAGACTATTGCCCACTAGAATTGCCTATCTAATTTTTCAGAAGCCGGAAATCCGTCTGTAGACGGAAATTTCCCACCCCTGTGTTCATGTTTAAACACTCATTTCATTCCCATTATCAGTGATTTATTCGGGTGATAAAACAAACTAAAAATGACAATTGTCTTGCTTAGTGGGAAAAGGGTTAATGGGAGAACATTGTGACTTCTGAAAGATAGTAACATGTAAACATATCTGTTTTTCTGACTCAAAAAAAATATACAAAAAGCCATCTATGAGTCACGAAAGAGTGTAATTACACCTTTTCGAAGAGTAACAAGCAAAAATTTCTATGACAATTTCAGCAAGCACGAGATATTTACCCAATGATATTGCCACTCACTACTGCAGAGATTTGTACAATGTTGGACTAATGTCGAAGACATTGAGTCGACATTGTACAAATGTTATACAAATGTTTTATGTTTGCTGGGTTTAGCTCTGAAGTTTTGAAATGCTGGCAAAGATCATACTAACTTTATGATTCTGTACTGGTTTGAGACTGCGGCTGAAGTATTGAAATGTATCTCCCTGCTTATGTACTTGTACTCGTTCACCATCATACTTAATCTCAGAGAACATACCTTTCGGGCATCTCTTGAAGGCAAAATCAACAGATTTACATGCCTCAGCCTGTAAGTGAATAAAACAGTCAAGTTGTTTATTGTTTTTTTTAATAAAGGATTCAATTTTAGTTACGAGCACTTTAACCCTCTGCCTGCTAATCACGACAATAGCCGTTTCTAACCTCTTCTATTAGCCGATCAAATCGCTGTAATATTAGGACTGAAACGAGTGTTTAAACATTAGGATTTGTAAATTTTTGAGTAATTTTCAACCACTTGAGATTGCGGTAGCGAGACACAACCTCAAGTGTCCGAAAATTAAAGTAATTTATTACACCAGGATAAGGGTTAATTATTTTTTTTAAATTAAAATCAGACATTGTTACATGAATATTTATAGCCCGTAGCCCACATTGCAGCCAAGAGTTAAGCTAACCCAACTTGTATTTTCTGGATCTATGTGTCAAGCGTGGTCAATTTTTTTAAGTAAAACTTTATACAATTGAGTGGAATCCCGGAATTTAGCGTAGGTGACCAAAACGAGCATCCGAGGGGCCCACATAAGTTTTTGTGGGTATTTTGACCCTTGCAGATGAGTGAAAAACAGTAGCACACAATTCAGTAGTAGAGGAGATAACTTATCTGCACACATCACAGTAGCAGGAGTGATATTATGAGCTTTATCGGAGTCTTTATCTAAATCATCCGGGTTCCCCTACATATTGAAAGGACATATCCACCCCTCTTCAGATTTGTACTCCTTCAGTCCAGACAGGCAAAAATAACCTTGCAAAGATGGTTCACAAACCTACCAACATTGGTGATATAGGTGTCATGACGGATGCTCGGATGCTCAGCTTCTTCTTCATACCCGGCTTTGAGTTTTTGTCATCACCTAACGCTAAAACTTTATCCACCACATCACGTAAATTACGGGATGCCTTGAAAGCTTCATAGGCATTTGGGTCCAGTGCATCCAAACTGAAAAAAGTTGCCTGATGTAAATTAGTGGTATATGAATGAATGAATAAATAAATGAAGGAATAATGGGCTCCAGGCGACTTTTGTGCTAAACTATCACAGAGTCTCGTCACAATATTGAATCATTATGAGTGGGTGGGGAAGAGACATTTTGTTTCCTTAAAACCCCAAATTCTGACATGACAGGCTGTAGCGTTACACACTACACCTGCCTCCCTCCCTGTATTGGTTTTAAAATATTATAAAATCTAAATTAGTGACCAAATATACACACAAAAAATAATAAATATCTGCATCTCAAATTTTGAATTATCAATTTACCTTCTGAACACTTCTTTACTACTTTTCGTTCATTTATTGATGGAATTACTGTTCTGTCTGGGCACATACAATGTTATCTTTTATCAATTTCAATTAGTATATTTGCTAATTGCTAAACTGTATATATATATATCTATAATTTCTACAGTCCTGGCAGTAAAATGGTTATCATCACTCAAAACACAGCTTCACAAGGTTAAAACAATCTGATAAGTCCACTTCCGCTGGGCCATTTTTTTAAACTGTGAGCTTGGTGTAAAACACCATGCTATATTTTTTTGTGATAGCCAGGATTAAAAAGCTAACTAGATCTGAAAGTTTCTAGGAGAGTTGCTTCCCATAGAATGGGTACTGTTATATTGTTCTCTACATTATCATAATTGAAAAAAAGCCTTAGCCCTTGTACTGCTGGAACCGTATATATACAGTTTCAAGCATATTTTTAGAATGTGAAAAGCACTAGCGGTAAAAAGTTTTTGGTAGATGCTTAGTTAATCTAATAATTCAATATCGAAGATGACTATTTTTTATAAATAAAAATACTTTTCGTCATTTGAAGCTGGAAATTGCGTCAGCAATTCCAGCTTCAAATGAATGAAAAATACAGTAGAAACAATTCAGGGTTAATCTTGCCTTTGAGACATTCAGAAACTAGGAAGCTGATAGATTATTAGAGAAATGTACTTACATATGCTTCGCTCCAGCATTGATCCTCAAGTCATGCTTAATAAGCCTCACAATCATCTTTAAATCATTACCGGTACTTCTACAATAATCATAATAAAACATGACACACATTATCTGATGAAACGACCAATACATTTTTTTTCTAAATGTAGATACACTGCGATGACTTGGCCTTTTTGTTTACTGTATACAAATATTTCCAAACGATCACATTTTCACAGACTTTTACAGGCAGATTTGATTAGAATACAATGCCGGCAATCAGAATAAAAATTAAATTCCTGGCTCAGCCCTTTTTATTCAAATTTTTGTATAACACAGAAGAATGTCAGGATCAGGAATAAATATAAATTGCTGGATTCTGTACTTGATCCCCGACTATTGGCAAGAAAATCACATGATGAACAGGTCAAGTATTATGTCACTAAAATACTGCAAAATAAGCCAAATTTGAAAAAAAATGCAAAATTGAAGAATACTATGCTGTCGGGCTTCTAAAACAATATATATAATATAAATATTATTCAGGAGGCAGTATATTTCTTAACACTTCCAGCTTTCTTTATACGGAGGAATCTGACTTCTGAGACATCATATTTTGAGACGTCAGATTCTGAGACGGCAGATTCTGACGTATAAAGACGATCCCTGCACTGAAAGAAGTAAAATATTTATAATGGCATTAGACCCATAACATAGGTATTCAAATAGGTATTCAAATATTTAAGCGGTGTAAGGTATTCTTGAATTAACAAATTTTTAATCCTCGCGAAATTCGCGAAAATTAAAACCTTGCTAATATTACCACCCCTAAAGTATGTCATGGCTCAGCGATTCAGAGATGCTTTAAAGATTTATATGCATTAGAATGAAGTGCTCCAAATAGTTACATTTGCAAAGCTAGCCATTAAGTTGCTTCAACGAGGTCTTACATACCATCCGTACTTAAACACAAAATGTATATGGTATAATGTAAATTTTGTTCTGACCTTTTTGCTAGTTTCTTCAACACTCTCATTTGATCATCTTCTTTAGTCATGCCAGACAATTCCATAAGGTAAGCATCAACCTGTAAAATGTGCAGAGTAATTTGCTGTGTAATATTATAATATTGTTTGATACATGCTAAATACAGTTTTTTTGACAAATATACATTTGGCCCATACAAATCAACAGAATATCAACAGAAATACATCCAAACATAAAATACAGTAGAACACAATTTACAAAGGCGATTAAGGCTGTGAATTTATACATACAGTATTTGGAAATTGCCGAGAGGGAAATTCTTTAGGTGTACATATTTGTTAATTCAGAAATAATGTACTATTTAATATCACATACCCCGGTAATTATATACATGTAATGCTAGACAAAAGCCCTGTATATCTCACTTCAGCAAGGTCTACATGATGTCAAATGCTGGCATGCCAACAAGCTGGCTCAAAGGAACAGCACACACAGCACACAAGTGACGTTCACCCAATGTTGGTTTAACCCTCAAAGCTCTGAATTATTTTGGCTTAAACCATGGAGATGAAAGGGTTTTTTCAATTTTAAATCATCATAAATGTATTAGTTAGCACTTTCCGATTTATTTAAATCCCTATGTTATGGGTCTACAGCCATTATATATTAACATATTTATTTTGCAAGCTTTGGATTACCCAAGTAGCAACGAGTGCTAGTCGAGGGGCTCTCCAATACATATAAAAGACAATACAATACAATACAATATATATACATAACACACTGGACGTTACAGCATCTATATCAGATTACACAATTTATATGAACTTGATGTGTTTGATCACTTAAAGCGCCCACTCTCAATAATAAAGTGTTGAAATGCTTTGAATATGTTTACGTTTTCGTCAGCTTGAACATCATTGCAACCTTTCAAGACAATGTTTACAAATAAAATTGGATCAAGATGAGGAAGTATAGAGTGGTGGACACCGGGTGCAATGATATCTCGGATTGCTTTCAGCAGCTTATTTCGTGGAGCAGAATAGAGAGGACATTTTAATATATAATGTTGTGGTGTTTCTATGTCGCCACACAAGCACTCAGCAGTTTCTGAGCAGCCTACACGATGGAGTTGGGAATTTAGGCTTGACATATTTAACCGTAGGCGTGTGTGATGTATTGAAATTCTCCTATCGATGGACGTATAATAGAATTTGGGAGCGTTGCTGGTCTAGAACATAGATTTAACTTTATTTTTAAATATACTTAGGGAATCTGAGTTTCTCGTATGGATATCTATTCCATTCCAGTAACGTGCGGTAGATGGAAAAAATGAATTTTTAAAGGCAGATGTCCTACATATAGGGAATCGTAAACTGTTTGACTGTCTAGTGTTGTAAGCACAGGTGCGTGATACTAAATCTGGACAGTGTGAATGCAGGTAGTCGGGCACAAGTTGATTTACTATTTTGTACATATGAATGAGTTTGTGCCATTTTCGACGAGTTTGCAGGGTTTCCCAGCCAATTTCAGAGAGAGTTTTTTGACAGTTAGATTGTGGAAGGGCACCAGTGCATACACGGGCAGCGTTTAGCTGTACACTTTCGAGACGATCAGACAGATATTTAGGGCAGTTGTCATACAAAACGTTACCATATTCTATCATTGAACGAATTCGTGAAATGTAGATTTTCTCTAGAGCTTCACGTGGAAGAATATATTTGAGGTACTTCATCATGTTTATTAATTTACCAGCTTTTTGGCAGAGGTGTTCGATGTGATCGTTCCAGGTGAAGGAGCTATTAAAAACTAAACCTAGATGGCGATGAAAAGAAACCTGTTCTAGCTCAAATCCATTTAAAGTCAATGGTGGATGAGTTAGGGTTTTACACTTCAGAGATATGTTTAGCACTACACATTTCAAAACATTAAACAACATTAACCACTTCAGTGTCCAAGACATTAACAGTGAAAGATCCGAATTTAAGATGTTTGCTGAAATAACTGGGTCATCTACGTATTGGACTAATATAATGTCATCAGCAAAGAGGTGAATGTCAGAAATAATGTATTGGCTTATGTCGTCAATTTGAACCAAGAAAAGGAGAGGGCCCAGTATGGAGCCTTGTGGAACACCAGCTTTAACTGGCTGGTAGTCCGAGAAAGAACCGTCTATCACGACACGTTGGCGTCTGCCTTCCAGGTAGCTTTCAAACCACCTGAGGAGAGAGCCACTTACACCTTTGCACTTCAGTTTGTGAACAATACCTTTGTGCCAGACTTTGTCGAATGCCTTTGACATGTCTAAAAATACTACACGAATATCTTTGCCTTTGTCAATGTCTTTGTAAATATTATGAGTTATACTAGTAAGCTGATTTATGGTACTATCGCCAGAGTGAAAACCTGAATTGTTTGAACTGAGAAGTGTATTGTGCTGTAAGAAAGAATATAGTTTCTGATGGACTAACCTTTCAAATATTTTTGAAATATTGCATAGTAGAGATATTGGTCTATAATTTGATTTATTTTTGGGGTCATCCTTCTTATGAATTGGTATGACATGACTTGATTTCCAATAGTTGGGATACACTCCAGCTATTAATGACTGGTTTATTATTTTACAGAGAGGTGTACACACTTCCCTGGCTACCTCTTTAAGTACCAAGTTGCTAATATTGTCTGGTCCTGACGCTTTATTTTGGTCCACTGAATTCAAAAGTTTTTTGACTTCACACGGTTGAAAGTTTAATGTATCTAATCTTTGGTCAGTTTCGAAATTTGTGTCAGGCAAATTATGATTTTCAGCATTAGCGGGTAGTGTACACTGATCTGCAAAGTATGAATTGAAAATGTTAGCTTTTTGAACAGGGTCTGATACTGGTAAATCCTGTTCAATGAGAACTGGTATGCTTCGCTGCATGCCTGCACCTGTTACCTTTTTGACAGTTTTCCACCATTGTCGTTCTGATATCTGTGAGCTACATAGCTCTTCACCCAGATTCTGGTAATAGGTTTTACGTAGTGAGCGATTTAAACTAGTTACCCGATTTCGGAGCACCTTAAAACAATTATAGTGTGTGGATTGTTGGGTGCGTTTATAACGCTTCCAAAGTACATTGCGTCTTCGTATTAGCCTTTTCAATTCACAATTAACCCAGGGTTTTTCTTTTACATGAACAGTAACAGTATTGTGTGGAATATAATCGGCTATTATCAAAGCGAACAAGTCATACCAATAGGACAACTTATCATCAATTTCATCATACATGTCTATGCCTGTATCCCAGGGTGCGGACTGTAAAGCATGTCTAAACCCTTCAAAATTCGCTTTTTTTAAGTTCCAAACGGTACGCTTGAAACTCTTATTTAAAGGACAAGCAACAGATAATTTACATATAATGGTAGCATGGTCACAGTTTGATATAGGAGACAGAATGTCACAATAGGTTATTTTGTCTGGAGAATCTGTGATGAATAAATCTAGTAGATTACCGTCACCATCAGTAGAAATGCGTGTCCGTTGATTAACTGACAAAGCCCTTTGTCATTTACAAAATTTTGTAGCTTGCATCTTAACTCACTTGATGCGTGGTTATCGTGCCATACTTTACAGGTGTCATTGAAATCACCTGTTATAATAATGTGGGTAGCGCCACCGTCTTGTGCACGGTCAATTGATGTTTGAAGAGCGGAGATGAAATTATCACATTGTGCGGCACTTTGACCTGGTGGTCTGTAATATACACCAAATAAAATCTTTTTGTTCTGCGCTAAAATTTCTAACCATATACACTCAATATTATTACCTGTATTCTCAATGTCATGTCTTCTAAGTGCTTATAAATATGTTTACTCTTACAGTGTGGGGACCGTCTTTTGACGTCAGAATCTGACGTCTACAGACGTCAGATTCTGACGACTAAAGTCGATCCCCGCACTGTAAGGGATAATGTTGGGCCATCATCTGCGATGCTGGCTCCACATTAACCCTTTCAGCGCAGGGATAGACTTTAGATATTTTATTATCCTTTTACGCACTGAAAGCGTAAAAGTATTTGTAATGACCGTATATCTATAACATAGGTATTCAAATGAATTGGAAAGAGCTAACTAAGACATTTATGATGATTTCAAATTGAAAAAAACCCACTTTATCCTACATGGTTTATACAAAAATATGTCAGCGTTATAATTAGTTAAATTGTTTGACATTAATCCTATGTCAGCTTTTCTTTTAGTTGGTTTAAAGTGTTATGAAGATAATGCGGACGCACTACTATTACATACAGAATATTATAATTTCAAGATTGCCTTGTAATATCAGCATATTACATCGAATTGTTCTCCATGGTTTATACAAAAGTATTTGAGCACTCTAAGGGTTAAACCAACTTTTAGTGAAGGTCGCATGTTTGTTGGACAGACACCCATCTTTAAGACGATATCAATCAGCTGGATATACAAACTCTTGTTACTTCTTGGTTATGTTTTGTAGATAAAAATGTTATAGGAGACCTATACCTGAATATTATTTTGAAATTTAACATCAGAATACTGTTTTACAGTACATGTAATGGTCTACCTCTGCCAAACAGCAATGTACCAAAACGATTAAAATTAAAAAGGTGTTTCGACGCATGTGGCGATGAACCTCAGGTGCAAAGATTAACTAGATGCTGCCAGAACCGCATATTTATGGTTTCAAGCAAGTTTCTGAATAAAATACCAATTAACCCTTAAAGCGCTGAATATTTTTGAGATCAAGTGATCTCTTTCAATTTGAAATCATCATAAATGTCTTGTTAGCTTTAGCGCTTCATTTCAATACCTATGTTATGGGTCTACGACTATTAGAAATATTTCTACTCTTGCAGTGCGGGGATCGACTTTACAGACATCAGATTCGACTCTACAGACGTCAGATTCTTACAACTAAAGTCGATCCCAGCGCTATCAGGGTTAAAATGATCAAATAATTTGTGGGAGAGCTCTGTTACTAATTTTTATAAATTTGAAAGGTGTCTTTTTTTCATAAAAGGTGATACTTTTCTCTCATTTGAAGCTGGAAATTGCGTTAGCAATTCCAGCTTCAAATGACGAAAAATAGATACAAACAATATGGCGCTGTAAGGGGTAAAAAGATGGATGGACAGCGGACAGACAGACCACCCTACTACATAATTCTTCCAGGCTGAATCAGCAGGAAAATTCCATCCTATACCTGTTGTATGGAGAGGGTGCTCTTTTTATCCGGTGGGCATACTGAGCTCTTTTCAAAGAAGGCTCGCACCGTCTCTGCCACATCTCCCTGTTCCAGATCTTCCACCATTTCCTCCAGGCTTGTGCCAAATATCTGAAATGAAATATTCTATGCTCACCACACTTATGAGAATCAGCAGTTGATCTGATACAATTAACACTTTAAACTGACAATTTTTGTAAGCCTAAATGATGTAAATTTTCACACAATTATTATGATAAATCAGATTCAACATGAGTGCTCCAATCATGGTTAACCTACATAAACAATAGAAATGATTCAATTACGTCTCACAAATAAGATACTGCATTGAATGAAAGTTTATAATGAAATTTCATACAATTCAGTAATTTCCACCCACATCAAGTTAAGAGTAACAGAAAACACTTAGGCGTGTCAATTTTTATAGCTACAAAAAAAGTTGACAGCCGATTAAATTTTATGAGAATCTCTAATATTATCACTTTCGTATATCTCATGTGGTTTTTAAAAAATTCATAAAATCACTGCATATAATTTATTGCCCAGTTTTTACATCCACAAAAAATTCTCACAGAATGACATACAAATTGACATACAAATTGTTTCTAATGTAGCGTGTTTAGATACCTGGCTAAATACTTTAACGAGCTGCTTGCTGTTTAGGTTGTAGACCACTTTCACAACACCAGGCAGTAGCAGTTTCAACATCAGATACAAATCACCCTTGTAACCACCCGTTACTGAAATTAAAATAGCATGTCAGCTATTTACTTGTATTTATTTTTTTTTCCTATAACAGATACATTGTACATTTATATATGAATCTTCAAATCTTACCTGAAAGTAATATGTGAAGGTGTTCTAAAGATATTTATAAATGCCCCAGCATCTAGCATGTTGACCCCTAGAGCACTGAGATATTAAATTTAAATTTTCTATTACTTGAACTTCAAGTGTCTCACTACTGCCAACCACAACTTCAAGTTACTTCAAATTTGTGTGATTTGGGCAGTTTAAGTCCCAACATATATCAGTGTTTCAAGAGCGAAAGCATATTTTACTATTAACAACTGGTTACATACAGGTGCTGGTAAAAACAAAAAATGTCCACTGTAGGCGACATCTGTATCTGTATCTGTATGTTATGTGGCAGTACGCACTATTGTGCTATCGCGCCACGGGTGATATCGCACCACATTATGGATTTTTTGGGGTCTCGTCCGATGGGAGCTGCGCCTACGTCCATTGAGGTTCTTTTACGTCCAACTATAGTTCAGTCAGACGAGCCATCTGATTTTCGTGGTTCTCTAAGCCCCAGGACACGACATCGCTGCACGCATGTCCTAGTGTATACAGCACCTGGTGTGTGCAAGGTTAATAATTTCTTCACATTTTTAAATGATGATTCATGAGCTGGAATAATAAAATGTGTGGTAAAATGTACAAGACAGGCTATATTGATTACAGAAATCAAATCATTCTTGGAAGCCAGACTTACCTCCTGATGTTCCTTTGTCTAAAAACTTAGCGACACGGCTGGTCTTGTCATTATACCCAGGTACTTCAGCAATGTCTGCACATACACGCCGGAACTGCTTGAAGGCATTGTCTTTTTCGGCTGCGGGATCTGCTGCACCACTGGTACTAGGCTTGGCATCATCATCATCATGGTCATTATTGGCCCCTTTCTTTCTTGCTGATGACGGACCTAATAGGTAAATGTAATTGCTCACTGACCAAGACATTGTATAGATGGAGAGATTAAAAGGCCTACATTTATGTATCCTGATTCTTAGGAAACAGGTGCTGATTTTTTTTACAGGGCTGATTTATTTAAGTACAGCTAATTAACCCTTATAGTGCGGGGATCGACTTTGGTCGTCAGAATCTGACCGCTGTAGACGTCAGATTCTGAAGTCTAAAATCGATCCCGCACTGTAAAGATCAAAATATTTGTAATGGCCAGATACATATAACATATGGATTAAAATGAATCATAAAGAGCTACCTGAGACATTTATGATGATTTTAAATTGAAAAACCCCTTCGATTGCGATGTTTTTTTACAAATTAATTCAGTGCTTTAAGGGTTAAAAGACAACATTTATAATATGGTAGGGTATGAAAAATATAAAGCATCGGTCGCTCCTGGTAGGAGGGCTATAAATTAACCCTTTCGGCGCTGGGACATAGATCTGTAGACATCAGATTCTGACGTATAAAGACGGTCCCCGCACTGAAAGAATCAAATGTTTTTTAAAGTTTATAGACATATAACTAACTAAGACTATTATGGTGATTTCAAATTGAAAAAACCTTTGGTCTCCATATTTATAAAAAAATGTTTCAGCGTTGTAAGGGTTAAACTATTGAAAGAAAAATATCTTACCTGCTCCGGAATCAGCTCTGTCATTTTTAGGTGTTTTTGGTGATGCATGTGTTAACTTTGATTGTACTCTAGGCTTAGCTGGTGTTGTTTTCTTTGGAGACCCTTTTTTGTCAAGAGTTTCTATGGAAATAAATAAAAAAAAAATTAATTATTGTCATAAAAAGCCTAAGTTGTAGATAGAGCTTCATATAATAATATGTACAGATAAAACTATTACCTCTGAAGTGCCATGTGACATAGACAATTGACATGGATAGTGCTTTTTAACTAGCTTGATATATTTAAATACTACACTACTAACATTTAGTAAAATATCAGTCTTTGCTATATTCTTTATCCATTTAAAGCTGAATTTTTAAACCGATTTTTTAACATATTGACCATAATTATGAGCTCATCTGATGCCTTCCCAAAACAATCATCACTCTACTACATCCAAAATAACTACATTCTCAAAATAAGCTACATATATAGCTAAAATATTTACAGTGTATGGAATCTTTCCCCAACTGTTTAATTGCAAAGAACAATCAAGCAGTTTTGAGTTAAAAAAGGGCTAATCCATGTTTTCACTTTTAAATCACTTTCTCTGATCAAATGATGTGACATAATGACGAAGACCATGATAAGGTCATTTTGCACATTTCAAGTGATTCTTTATTTTAAACATTTGAGTGTTAATCGCAACTATTGTGGCTTGTAGAACATATGATTTGTTCTTTAAATATGATTAATGTATTAAATGTGAATGATGGATACAATTTGGGGGCTTAAATATATACCATATTTACTTAGTTATTTGAACAACTTAGAAGTTGTGATGGAGAGACAACAACAAGTGGGTGATAAAATTTATATAGCACTTCAAGGGTTATACTCTCTGATGAACACTTGGCCACTTATACATTAGAGCTTGTTATAAGTACTGATCATGCATGGGATAAAATTAGCCCATTATGAAAAGTCTAACGCAATTTCCAGCTCCAAATGACGAAAAATTATTTATATTTTTTCTGAAAATATAAAATTAAAAAAATATTATTCATTTCAGTGACATATTATTGGGCCTAAAATATCCTAAAATATATTTAATCCTTACATCGCGAGGATCGACATTAGACGTCAGAATCTGACATCTGTAGACGTAAGATTTAAAAAATATTTACTATGGCCGTAGACCTATAACATAGGTATTCAAATGAATCAGAAAAAGCTAACTAAGACATTTAAAATGATTTCAAATTGAAAAAACCCCTTTTGGTCTCCATGGTTTATACAAAATTAATTCAGCACTTTAAGGGTTAAAATAGTATATATGTATATATACTAGCAGGACAAGGGTTAAGTGATACAGATAAAGTACCTTTTATTAGTTGGTTAAGTTTGTCCTTGTCTTCTTGCTGCAGATCTGACAACCCTTGAATATCATCCGCCTCTTCTATGATCCTTGTTGTTGCTCTTGCTCGAATGAAGGTTTCAAATAGGCAGTGTGCGTGGTAGTACTGTTTCATATCACCCTCTCCATCACTAAAAAAGTTAGCTACAACCTTGGCTAATCTCAGTTCTCCTTTCCCTATTTTTGCTTTACATTTTTTGCACCCAGCAACACGCTTTGCGTAGTCTGCAGCATATTTATTTTCCGCCATGATAGACAAGTCATGCGTATCAGTCACATGAAAATATTTGATTGATAATTGGTGAACTTCAGGAAAAAGATGCTGTTTGACTACAGTCCTGGCCGGTAAACTTCTTCGTATTCCAATCAAGTAAAGATCACAAATAATATGTCTCAGCATTCAAAAATTCTGCACAAGGAAAATGAGAAAAACATAAAGGCTTATAAAGGCTAATTGAAAAAAAATTCAAATCAACCACTCAAGTATATACTGTAAAATTTCTAATTGTAGCAGCATCTCCCCATAGAAGCCGCCCCGCGAACTTTGAAATTTTTTCAAATTTTCTAACAAAAATTTCCTAATTTAATCGAAGACGCAGGCAACTTTTGAGATTTGTCAGGGACTACAATTTTTTTCAGCCGAAAACATATTTTAAATTACCGGTATCTTGAAGGGACAACAACCAGGGGCCCATCCAAAAAATAATCTTAAATTAAGATCATCTTAATTTCCTCTAATTTGCATTAGAAAAGTTAAGATTATCTTAACTTTTTTGTAATGCAAATAAGAGAAAGTTATTAGAATCTAAATTTTTACATTCTTTGTCAGATAGACCCCAGGTGTTCATCTAAATGACCCCTAGCTACGCTACACATGCTAACGGAGCACACCCTATATAAGCTCTGATAGCTTCTAACCCCATCACAGACATGAGGCGTTATATTCACATTACAGAGTGTCCCCGTTTTTCTCATTTGTAAACAATGAAAATGACCTTGTGATTTATTTTGTGCTAGAAATTAAACAGTCACTAAATGACTGATTCAGAAATCTACTGTTACATCACAAAAAGTCGATTTGATTTTTTTCAGGATTTATGTGAACTTGTGAGACACTAATAAAAAGCATAATTTCTCTGTTTGTTTGTTCTTTTTGTTCACCATTACTGGTAATGAAGCCATCATTGTAGAATTAAAAGCACTATTTGTTTTCAATGGCATTATTATCACCTTTTCTGGGGGCTCCTATCATATTAAATTTCTCGCAATTATGAAAAATGATGCCATAAGATTCCTACGGGTCTAGTCTTCTTAAAAATAATGTCTCTTAATGACTTTTTCACTTGTAATTTAATGTCTTTTTACTGGCAAAAATAAACAAATTAATACTTATGTAGTCTAGTCTATACCTTTTTGTATTATTTTAAATGCAAAATAACAGTTCGACCTGGAAACATACTGCATGCATCTTCCGACAATAATGATAGGTGACACTGACTTCAACAATAACGGAAAACCAGTAGTATTTGTTAGGACAGGCTGGCTGATGATCACAGTGCGATACATGAGTACCGGGTACATATTATAATCGCTGTTTTTTTCATTTTTAATGACCTATAATGACTAGCAATAAAAGCTAATGACTTTTTAATGACTTAAAAATAAAATCCTATTTTTCAATTTAATGACTATTAATGATTTTTAATGACAGCGGGAAACTTGTGCCAGCTCTCACCTTTAATTTCAAATGCTTGAAGAGGTAAGTGGAACAGGCATGCTGTGGCCTCTGATGAATTTTTTTTACACAGGTGCGATTTTTTTAACTTTTGTAAAAACAATGCAAAAAATTAACATAGACTACAGTACCTGAGTAGGCCTACTGTGCAATTGAAACTTGTCGGTGGGGAAGGGAATTCCCTTTCACTTTTTTCAAATGAGTTTTCACCAGTTTTCACGTTAGCCAGTGGAGAAACCAGGGGAATTAGATTTCCCCAAGAGGGAACTGTATTTCAAACCTGGGAAAACGATTGAAAAAACATGAAAAGGTTTTCATCTGATTTCCCAGAATTCCCCTGAATTCCACTGAATTTCCTCAGAATTCCTCAGATGTATAATTCTTTGTCTCGCATAATGTGGAATCCTCTCGATACATGTAATATGCATAAAATACTGGTAGGATGTTCAGAGACAATGTACAGTTGTGAAGTTGTATTGAAAACTGCACAGGAGACTGGAGGAAACAGGAGGGATAAGTAAGAATCATTGGGAAATCGGGGGAATTCGGGGAGGATTCGGGAAAAATTCGCGGGAAATTGGGAGAAAATTGGTGAATTATGTTTCCCCAATGGGGAAACAAAATTCCCCGGAGGGGAAATCAATTTTCTCCACACCGGGAAAAAAAGGAAAGATGAGGGAAAACTGTTTCACAAAAATTCCCATCTGGGGAATTTGCGACAAGTTTCAATTGCACAGTACTGTATGTTCTGGAGCAGTGCTCGAAATCGGCCCTGTCCGATCGTCCGATACGACCAACAATCTGGGAAGGACGAGTTCAGTTTCAATGAGCATGTCCTACTGGACGAGTGACCCTTCTTGATCAGGAAAGACACGTGATATTTTAGGGAAGAACTAGTCAAAAAAACGGAAAAAGTTTCTTTTGTACCCCCCTGAGAGATAATAAAGTATAACATGGCAGTGATTGGGAAGAATTTTTTGTCAATGCGCCAATGGCCCCTTCACCAGAAAAACAATGGGCCATTTTGAAACCAAACGGGACATTGACAAGTTGACTTTTCACTTAAATTGTATAAAGGCTTAGATGATTTATATTATCATGATTATGTAGTATGCAGCATTACATGTATA
Organism: Flabesymbios commensalis; assembly: GCA_964017125.1. Lineage (NCBI taxonomy): Eukaryota > Metazoa > Annelida > Polychaeta > Terebellida > Flabelligeridae > Flabesymbios > Flabesymbios commensalis. The sequence continues at coordinate 44,156,375 of OZ024917.1, forward strand.
TATATATGGAAGAGCTGCGAATAAAATTTGTAATCAGGTCCATAATTTCACCCATGGCTGGTTTAAAAATCTGACAGGGGTAGATGTAGGCCTCGTCTAGCTTCTCATCAGCACATTATGTTCTCACTGACACTGGTCACCACTACATGGAAGCAAGGACCTAGCTAGGAAATGATAATAGGTAGTCAAAATTTACTCATTGTTGGGCCAGGACGGGGTCTGGGGTCTTCCCACAATACAATTTGGTGGAATCTGGTGATATTTTTCTACGTTCAGGCTGAAAATAGGCCGTCTGAAAGACGGCTGGACGGGTCTCTGGCTAAGTCCTTGCATGGAAGTCTCCTTGTCCTGCATGTCAACGACTTGATATAGGCCTATATATGCAGAGCAAATTTCAGACTGGGTAGCCATATTATCTTCCTTAGGCCTGTGCCTATAAGTTAGTATTCAATTGAAAATAAAACATGTTTTACATTCTTGTCATTATAGTTGAATTTGGTTTGAGCCCTGGTTTGAGCCATTAGTGATCAATTCCGTCAGTTGGTTTAACGGTGGGAAGTGCAGGCTTGTAGAGTTAGGCCTATTCGGCACAACAGCAGCCAGTAGGCCTTGGCCTAGCATTGTGACTTGTCAGGCCAGGCTATGTCATTAGTCTCAGATGTAGTAAGCCTTCGCCCCATTCTGACCTCAGAGATTATATCTCTGATACCACACGCTCATTTCGCCGTATGCACGCATGGCGATTGACCAGAGTTGTCAGCCGTTAGTGAGCGTTACCACGTGATTTTATAACCATTCCTATAACCACGGAACTATTTTGGTGTTCACTTCAACTCATTACTTATCCTTTTTTCAATATTTAATTTGATTTTAAAGTTTGTTACAGGTAAGGGCTATTTATTCTGTTTAGTAGTGGATAAATTGAACCAGCACAATTCGCATGTCATTCAGTAATTTATATTTGCCAGTGTTTTGAAGCCGATTGTAAATTCTGTCAGAAAAACGTAAACATGGACCTTCTCACAGCAGCGCGTAGGCAGAAAAAGTAATCCATTGAATGTTTTCTATTTCTATGTGAATATAAACTCATATGTGGCGGAGTAGTGGTGTTTTATATTTGCCATATATATTCAGGACACTCAAGCGTGTTTATAAGCCTACAGTTGTTATATCAACAAAACTGCTCAAAATGAGCAGTTTTTGTCGAAAAATGGCGTGTGGTTACAGAGAGAGAGCGGGGTTGACCTGAGCGACATCTATGTGTGGAGAATGCCTTCGCCCAGCATGATGATCATAGTCCACATAAAGGTTTATTATATTTTTTCAGCTGCATGCTGGCTAACACTATGCCCTGTTCTGATGCTGGTGACTAGACGATCCACAAGTATAAAATACAAAAAAAAAAATTATAGGAACAGTGTTAAAACATAATAAACATATTAAACATATTAAACAGTGTTAAATGAGAATAGTTATTTCACTATTTCATTATAAATATTTATAAAGAAAAAAACTGCTTGAACACTGTTCCTATCCAGTATTCAAATTTTGATATTGGATCACACTGCCATGGCACTTTCAGATAGCTTTTTCTTCTTTTTCTTCTTTTTCTCTAGTGTGGTACTTATGACGTCATCGGGAGTGCCCCAATTCAGTACTTCAGTGGCGGGTTTAATTATAAAATACACTGTATAAACCATCTGATGACACTTCTTGTGAAACTATAGTCATGGTCTGAAAAAAATACAAATCCTGAATAACAGAGATGGCGTTTGTGGATCATCTTCTTTCATCACTTTCATCATTGCACGGTCCAGTATCACATATTTGATCAGCCATGGCAATGCGAGAAAGCAGCTACCTGTCCCCCTGGTTCTTTTTCACCTCTTTAAAACAAAAAATATATTTGGAAAGAGACTATAATTGCTATAATTTTGGTATTTCAAATGGGACAATAGACCACATATTGGCAAGTTGACGGTGAAATACATGAAAGGGGGGTCTAAAAAACAGACAAGGGTAAAAAACGCTAAATTTGCCTTTCCCAGCAAACACAAAACATTTGTATAACATTTATACAATAATGGACCAACGTCAAAGACGTTAGGTTGACATTGTATAAATGTTATAAATACATATGTGTTGTGTTTGCTGGGTTTAGGATGAGCTGTAACTTGTTTTAAAACTTGAATCATTTTCCAAAATTTAAGCCAATTTATACCTCCAAATCTTGTGATTGCATGAGTCAAATTCTTGAATGGACAATAAATAATAATAAAATAGGTCTAGTGATCATTCAAAGAAAGTGTGAAATTAAAACAATGGGGTGACAGAAATCAGCAGGGCTGCTATATGAGGAATGTATATGGCTTTGATCCTGACTGCTATCATAAAACACCCCCCATTTTAGGCTATAAAATTGCATAACTCAAAAGCTATTTCAGTTTTAATCAATCAAGACATATTGCCCAACTCCAACTTTTATCACAGCCAGAAACACTGCATAGTGCAGGCCCGTACCGAGGTGAGGGGGTGCATCGCACCACCCTCCCCCCCCCCCCCCCCATAGACGGAAAGGTCCACTTTCTAAAGTAAAATTTTTTTAGATAGACTACCGGTAAACTTAATTTCCATTTGTGAGATTGCTTGATTCCTCAATTCTGTGTAAATATGTTGCCAGAATGCGCTATTTACTATGTATTTTTAAAAAAAATTCTGAATGGCATGCCCCCGTACCCCCCCCCCCCCCTACAAAAACGACCGCCTCCACATTCTTGAGTTATTTTATTTTTTATACCGGTAAACTTAATCTCAATGATCACTTGTTAGATTGCTTGATTCCTGAATCTGTGTAAATATGTCGTCAAAATGCGTTATTTAGTGTATTTTTCAAAAAAAAATTGTTGTTATTATTATTATTCTATCCTAGGCCTTAACTATTCACACTTTAGCCTGGAAATCATGACGATTCAGCCCGGTGGTGAACAATATATGGCGTTTACATATAAATTGGCGCTCACGCCCTAACTCGAAATGCGATAAAATGTATTAGGCCAACACATGTAAGTAAAATATATCGCAATAAAGAGAACGAACAGTAATACAGTATATAAATGGGGTAGTGATGTAAAGTAAAGTGAATGGGACAAGCTATTTTTAATATAAATGCTCGAATAAATGGATGAATAATAATGACAAGTAATGGATAAGACGATCTGATACACAAACTTCATAGCACAGCTATAGTCAACAGTATTTTGTCAAAATCTGAATCTGAAAAAGTTACATAATATTAATTTTCCTACCACAGTCACCCTTAATCTGGTCAATGCCACCCCACTTTTCCGCAGGCCTAATCACCATTACGTAACGTCATAACGGTAGAAGTTGTGGGGGAGACAAAGGATGAAGGCTAATCCTATTGAACCTATTAGTTCTGCCGTGTGTGTCAATTGTTTATTAAAAATATTATTAATGGATCGTAATATTATATAAATATTGAAAAAAAAAAGATATATTATAATTATGAATAAATACATAAAATACATATTATAATTTCTTTATTTTGATCAATTCATGTAAATGAAAAATCATAGAAGTTATGAAACAAACCGGTCTCACTGATTAATTGCATGGAAATGTGGAAGTCCAGTAAAGTAATATTTACTACCGGTATTATAATTAAACTAGTTTGGTACGTTGAAGACAACACAATCAGGCTAAAATCATAAACAAATCAGTATTTTTATTTTGGCTTCTTAATATGGCCATAAGGTGTGAGCATGTCCATAGACTAGAATTGTGAAAGTCGTTTAAATTTTGCGCTGCTGAAAGCCCCATTTATCAGTTATTCCCGTATTTCTTATTTTAGACATGCATGTCCAAAATTAAATTTTGTCCTTATTTCTCGTTTATTTGTTATATGCGCATGCATAACACAAAATTTAAAAAAACTCAAGCAATCTAGTGACGTAGTCTATGGAAATGTTGACACATTATGGACATATCATGGAGCCAAAATAAAAATACTGACTTTTTATGATTTTAGCCTGATTGTGTCGTTTTAAAACTTTATCTTTATATAAATATACTTGAAAATATTCCCATATTACTTTTAATATAATTTATTGACACGCCTCACTTTTATCGTGAGGTCTGGAAAATGAAAAATTGTATTAATAGAAATTAAACAATATTTTATTATTTGAACCAACTCTTATACCTTTCTAAAAGCAGAATATGTAAGTATACCCAGGGATACTAGAACCCAAGAATATACAGCTTGTGCCCCTCCCCTGGCCTGAACTGGCTTGCGCTTCGGTTTACACCTCCCCTTTTATTACCCCTGATTCGTCACACTGTCAAGATACCATCAGCCAGAGAACAGAGAAATCCCTGTAATTTCTGCATCCACAAACCTATTAATATTCGGCACACTTCCGGATGATTCGGCATGTTATGTTTGGTTTCTTATTACGTTTTTTTTAGTAATCAAATAATCATAATAATGATCATAAAATATTATTTTCTGAGGGATGTTAGTTGAGCAGTACTCATTCACACATAGCTATAGGTCCTCTTAAAAGTATAAAGTGTACACAAAGTACGCACACAAAATTGTAATACATGCATATAAATCAATTGTAATTTCACAAAAAATTAGATGTAATATAGTTCATAGATGTAGGGATTTTTATGTGATATAGTAGATTAGTGGACATACAGGTCATTTTGAAAAAAAAGATAATACAATGGCAGTTTGGTCATAATACTATACAGCTGTACTATATCCATGCATAGCAGAATTACGTAATATTATCAAATACAGGAGACAATAATAATTATAATTATTCTAATTCCTCTCGCTGACCGACCAGTGGGACATGATCCTCAATTTTAATTAGGATAGTCGCTATTTACATGTCCAGCATGAAAATAAAATATGGGCTATAATAAGGTATTATACGCAAATGACATGGAGTGGCTGATACACTAGGGTGGTGTTACTTAACATGTTCTGTATCAAAAGCCGCAACAATGACACACACCATGTGTTGTGCATAGTCACCAGGAGATATCACTCTATTTTCTCTATTTTTGAATAAGGTGTCAAATTTTGCGCTGTCACTGTTTTCGCAGAAAAACGTACATCATTTGCACATAACATTATGTTGCATCATTGATGCTTTTTTTGTAGAATTGTCAAAAATAGTCGGATTTTCCCCATTTAAAGACCAGCAAAGATGGCAACTTTTGTTGATGTCATAAATCTTCATTGAAGCACCAAGTGGCTCCTCCCACACCCAGAAAACATCCAATCACAGGAGGGTGGGCAACCGGGTTGGCGAGGTCACATCAGCAGTGATCAGGGGCTGGGAAACGCAAGCCACATCAGGCTGACACAGTTCACCCCTCCCTGTTTATGACTCTTGCGGTCGCCGTAAAACAAAGCCGTCTTTTCACTCTATGAATGGGTACTAATCTCTATTCCCCCCACCCAAACCCCACTCTGCAGAGCTGTATATCCTTCTGTTCTAGTATCCTTGGTATACCGTATTATCCCTAATAAACGTACCGCCCCCCTAATAAACGCGCACCCCCCCCCCCAGTTTTTCATGTACCCTGTATACCCAGAAAGTCAGCTGGCTTGAAAAAATCTAACAGACACCAGCCTTCTGCGTGTAGCTGTGTCAACATAGTTGAGCCACGGTCAGTGTGTTGTTAACGTGGGTGTAAACGCTGTATGCTACTGTTACATGTAGCCTAGTTGTTGTACACGTTGTTTTAACACTGGGCCAATGTCGTACAGGTGGACCAGCATTGAATATCACCTGTGTGTGCTGGGTAAGTAATTGTTGACATTTGTTGAAATGATGACAGCGTGTCAGGTTTCCTCACAGCAAAAGTAATGACTGTCCATTGCACTAGCTCAGTGATCATTCAGTCACTCAGACAGATTTACAAGTGCCCCTGTTAATTCCAGGCGTATTAATGCGACTTCAATGTATAGGCTTAATGCTAAGTAAGATTTAAAGCCTCTGATGACACGAAAAACGTCTGCCCCTGTTTATCTTGCTACCTCATGTTTTGGCCATCAGCAGTTGGCGTTCACTGGTCATCCAAATACATTCCGAGGCCTACACACTGTGTGAAATTAGACATAAATCAGTTAGGCCTACGTCTTTTTAAAGCATTCATACAGTATGTGGCCGACGCATTTCTTTCATTCTAATGTATCTAAAAACAAATTCCATATTTAGATATCGTCGTGCCCAAATAAGAACATTCCAAGATGAAATATGATTGTAACCGCGTCGTCTAGCCTGCCCATATATAATAGCGGGCCGTGGATGCATAAGGTGTCAGCCTGTGTTAACACACCAGTTGGGCCCTACACCTGCTGCCAGCGGGCATGAGTGGCGGTGTTAGAGTGGATTGGGGCTTGCACGTGCAGTCAGTTCTCACCAATGTCGCAAGGCTTAATGATGGCGCCACGGCCGAATGCGGCCGTGAAATACAGATTAACATTTTAGTGCACATAATAAACGCGCCCCAACTTCGTCTCCCTGCGCGGCGCGTTTATTAGGGATAATAAGGTATATAGATATTCCAGTATTTACATTAAATATTTTTTTATTTTAGGTTGAGGAACTTATTCTACAAGTGAATGAAATAAAATTACAGCAGATTTGGTTTTATATATACATTTATTATATATCTATGCTGTTATTTGCCCTAATGACATAGTTTCTGCCTTGTGCAATAACAGTTACTTTGTTTGTTCAGTGTTTACCATTTATCATTGAAGACAAAGACGTTTGAGGGCAAATACTCAGTATTTGCCCTCTTTCGTTGTTATTGCCCTCTTTTATCTCGTATTACACTTTTACTAAACCAGCAATAATTTTGTGGACCTCCATTTTATTGCCCCACTCACGTAATAACTTTGTGGTATGTGGTCAGATTTACTCGCTGTTAATTTTAATATGTTTTTCTCTGTGTAATCTTTTAGTCTTTTTATGATATTTGGGTAAATCTGAAAGGTTGTAGCCATAGGCTAAGGTCAAGGATGTCTTCAAGACTGTCTATAGCCTAGCCTACCTCAGTATGTAGGCCTATATATATATTCAAGGTTTATGTTATGTTATTTTATACGATGTAATCTTTCAATGAAAACACATTTTAAGCCTGTGCTTGTGTTTGTGTATTTAGTTTATGCTTAGTTGGCCATGTTAGCCGGTAGAACACAATGTCTAGGCCTAGGCCTACTTCAGCCAGTAGGCTATAGACATATAGGGGCCTATAAAAATAGATAGTATGCTATAAACAGTCCTTTATCACTCTAAAGCCCGTAGACATGCCACGTGTGCGTTAGCATACATTCAGGCGTACACCCCCTCCCCGCTCACTGCTGTGAGATATGAGGGTGTTAGTCATCTTAGTATAGGCCTACACACATGCAGGTTGTAAGGTGTAGGCATTTTTATAATAGTCTTCTTTATTATGTCTGATGTCAAACATATTGTTTATAAATTCATAGGCCTACCTGTCATCGGTAGGCTACAGGTAGGGCACTACGTAGCCAAGCCTATCCTGAGATTAAGGCCTAGTCTGAGATTTAGTCTGAGATTTAGGCCTAGTCTTTTGATTATGTGAGGATGTGTAGGATAGCCCGGTTCCTGAGGCCCGCAAGCAGTAAAGAGCGAGTTGACGCGAACAAAGATCACGAGTGGGACTAACCAGTAGAATAAGTTGGGCCTATTCAGGTGACAAAACAGAATTACAAGGTATATAATAAATACAACATTACCCTTGTGTTTTCAGTATTGGCCCTATTTTTTTGTCTCGGTGGCCAGTATTTTGCCTCGGCCTCCGGCCTCGACAAAATACTGGCCACCTCAACAAAATACTAGTGCCAATACTGAAAACACTGGGTAATATTGTCTATGTATATACATGTTTGCTCGTCTGTTGGCATCACAAGAAAGGGGTCTGCCAGTAAATATCCAACAATATAGGTTACTGGGCCGAGATCACCGTGGGCCGAGGTCACATGTATCCCACAAAAACAGCTGCCTCCACATTCTTGAATTTTTTTTTAGATACCGGTAAACTTAATCTCCACTAATGATCACCTGTGAGATTGCTTGATGCCTTAATTCTGTGTCAATATTTGGCCAGAATGTGTTTTTTTAAATTTATTTTTCAAAAAATTTCCGGGGGGCGGCCAAAACTAAAAAAATTGTTTGTTTCCGGTAACCTGACCGACCCTAATTTCAGGTGTCGACCCTAGTTTTTTTTCAACATCTGCCGACCCTAATTCTTTTTATCAATAAATAACAGAGCTATACTCGCCATCAAATTAACCAGGATCGCATGATTTTTGGCTATTCTCTATTTGAATCCTAACAGCCCTGAAAATTTCGTAAAATTATATAGCGTATTTCAAAAGTTAGACCATTTGACATGTAATGAATTGAAATTACGACGTTCCTCTTTAACCCCATTAAACTAATTTTAGAATTTTCTTACATGGCAAATGGTCTAACTTTTGTAATATTAAATATTATTTTGCGAAATTTTACCCCTGTTAGGATTTTAATAGAAAATGGCCTCTGCAAAATTTCAAGAAAATCGGTTCAAAATTGACGGAGAAATCGCCGAAAATCATGCGATCCTGGTTGATCATTTTTAATTTGACGGCGAGTATAAATTATTTTTTTTCAGCATTCTGATCATCGCACAGTATGAAAAACGGTACTGTTTATGCAGAATTAGTTTATTTTGCTTTGCTGCACAAAAAACAACAACATGTGCATCACCTAATAAGGTGTAGCAAAATAAAAAAGCTAACAAAAAGCAAAAATCCGACCTACCTGCCCTATTTCTAAAAAGTCTGTTACAGGAAACATACAATTAATTTGTTTATGCCTGACTGACTGACTCATAGAGTCATACAGTGATACTGATAGGCCTAACGAGTAACGTTACAGGTAGTATAAATAAAGCCATAATTGTATAATTAAAAGAGGTATTTGTTTCGAATAGCACTTTTTTCGCCTTTCGGGGGGTTCCCTTTATTAGATCTCTCGCAATTACGAGAAATGGTGCTATCTCCTGCGTTACAGCGAGTAGACCCACAAATTACACTGACACTGTATTACATGCATTATCGCCCATACTGAGGCCTGAGCGAGTAGGCAAAAGCAATGTGCAAGAGCCACGGAAACATTTCCCAAATACAATTAGACTACAAGTACAAGGAGTAGGCCTATGTGATAGGCGAACGAGTCCAGTTAATGAGTTACGTATTTCATTTAATTAGGGCCAAGACCAAGTGTAATTTACCGAGAAAAAAATTGCTAAGAAGCCATTTTTTTGTTGATCGTCCTTGAACTTGCAGTGAAGAAGCTTATTCGATAATACTGTCGACGACAAAAAAACGATTAGGGGCCTACGGTCGAATGGGATAACTTTGAATATATCCAACTACATGATAACCATAAATTTCATCATATTGCATTAAATCAACCATTATCAGCCTTTTGAGCATCTTCACCAAGGATTTACAAATGGCGGCCATGTTGGCAGGCCTACAGTAATATTAAGGCCACAAAGTTTTTATTCTAAGTGAGTAAGTAGGCCTAGGGGAGACTGGGGCACCTTGAGACATGGGGCACATTGAGACAGGCCTGTTTGACACAGATATTATTTTGCGATTTGTGCGCCATCTGGTCAATGATACAAAAACTAACCAATTTCGATTTTCCACCCTATTGCTAATGGTTATTGGACATCCTTGGCATGCATAGGGCCTATAACCTTAGGTCCATTTTTTACATGAAAAGTAGATTTTTGGGATGATCAATATTTAGCTCTATAGATCACATAATACTTGATTTCCCTATGATTTTGGTTGTATCTTACACCTGTGTTATCACTTTATAACTTATGTATAATGGTTTGCTTCAAATACACCCCGCACACAAACTATGATATCAGATGTGAGGTCAGTCAGGGTGTCTCAATGTGCCCCAAAACTGTCTCAAGGTGCCCTAAGTCTGTCTCAAGGTGCCCCGAAAGTGTCTCAAGGTGCCCTTACTTTTTTTCAGGCACATATTTTACTGCAACATCTAACATTAGCCAGCTGCAGGTTTTAGCTACAGGTATATGCAGTATTCAAATCTTGATTTTAGTTAGATCCACGTTGTTTTCAAGTACCTTATTTGGTGTCTCAAGGTACCCCATGTGGTGTCTCAAGGTGCCCGAGTACGGGGTACATTGAAACACTTTTCTGAAAATCTGTTTTGTTAAAAAATGTAAGGTTACACATTTCTGATAATTTTCATCTCTTGCTCGATATACCCCACTGGATGCTGTATCCATATGTGTCGTCAAAATATTTTATTTGGAAAATTAAATCTGTGTTTGGGGGGTTTGAATTTTTCCGTCTCAAGGTGCCCCAGTCTCCCCTACAGTGTTCGTTACTGTTTCTGTGGTGACAAAATGTACGGTACGTATGCTTATATATGTAGTATTTTTCTCTAATTGAAATCCTTTTTCTTGGGCTTGATAAAACAAAAAATCAGCTTTGAACATGTTCACATACTTTTTCTTTAGGAGGCCTAAACCTAATAGCCTGCCCATGTAATCTTAGCATCAAAGAGGATTTAACCAAAAAGCTACTAATATATCCAACAACACGGACATTTAACATTTTTGAAGTGAATTAATCGTGTTATTTTGGTGTTCAAGGTTTTGATGTTCAAAGTTGCCCCATAGGCCTACATATGTTCAACCATTCCCTCCAAAAAAAATAAAAAAAATACAAATATAAATCCATCTGTAAGATGTCAGTATTCAGTATTTTAATAAGTCAGATGGATTGAAAATTATCCCTTCTATTTTTTCTTTCAATTTATTATTATAGGTGATTGGTAACTCAAATGGCACATAGCCTATAGAACCAACCACTTACTTCGGTGTTCAAAGTTACCACTTACTAGGTGTGACGTTAACATTGAAAACAATACAATTTGTTGAAAAATCAAGTATCTGTTAGCTACAGATATCAAATATTTCACACATATATCCAAAAAGGCACATTCCCCCCCCCCTATTCCTATGCAAGCAAATTTCATGAATATTTCAGCATTTTCTGGCAATTTATGAATAACTCCAGAAAAATTGTTCAAAGTTACCCCAGTTGACGGTATGTTTAGTAAGACCTGATAAGATAAACAGTTGATTGTCCTCTATAACATGAGTGTATGAGTAGGCTAGCCTATGAGGGCCAAAATCATGGGCAAATAAAAAGAAAAGTAAACTTATCCCAACTGAAGTTTGTTGTGTCTTTTCCAACCGATCCCAGTGTGTGGGGCACTGTGGTCGTAGACTGAATTTCATCAGCAGAACGGCAGTTAAGTCAGGAGTCCCACAAGGCCATGTCTTAGGCCCTATCTTATTTTTGGCCTATATTAATGACTTTCCAGAATCAATAAAATCTAATGTCAGATTAATCGCTGACGACTGTTTACTCTATTGACCAGTCGAGTTGCTCCTTTGCGATCAGCAGTTGTGTCTTCAGGATGATTTGAATAGCTTACAGGACTGGGCACAGAAGTGGTGCATGATCTTCAATTCTTCTAAATGCACAGCCGGCGTACTCCACATTAATCAGCCCCACTATAAAAACATACCAGCATAATTAACAACTTAAAGGCCAGACTTTACTCACCTCTACTTTCACACCATATCTCGGAGTTGCCATCATGCAGTGACAACCTGGAGTGGAAAAAATATATCAACAGAATCACGGTTAAAGCCAGTAGCACCTTAATTAGGCTTTCTACACCAAAACCTGAAGAAGTGCCCCTCCCTAAACTGAAAGAAACTGCATGGATATCTATGGTAAGATCTACACTGGAATACAGCTGAGCCATATGGGATCCCTTCCGGAAGAAAGACATTGATAAAATAAATGAAATCCACAGAAGTGCTGCCAGATTTGTAACGTCAAACTACATCAGGAAACCTTTAAACCAGACGGATAAACGCCAGATTGTCTTTCTTTTACACAATTTTAAATGGCCATGTCACTAATTCCCGTGAGTGATGAATTAGCTCCTGCTGTTGAAAGTACTCGTGGTGCGAGCAACAATATCCGGTCAGCTACATCAGTAGCAGCTGCTAGTTATTACAACAGAACGATTCCAGACTGGAATAAACTGCCAGAGGAGACTGTAATAACTCCCTCTGTAGATGCCTTTGAAGCATGCCTAACTGCCTAAAGACTACGCCTGGCGCATCACCCATTAGCCTGATACTTCACTAGGAGGACTGCTGACTAAAGATGCAGATACAGATAGAACCGAAACATAGATAATGATGTAATCAGTGGTTATCTCCAGATAGATAGATATAAGTTCAGCATTTCGGATTTATATACACAAACTGACATTGTAGAATATTTTTGTTAAAACTATTGGTGATAATTAGGAGGAGTATCCACCCGGTGGATATATATTCATGACAATAATTGTAGTGTGTATCGATGAGCACGGTTGAGAGTTGGCTACCCAGCAAACATATAACGTGACCAGAACGTTGTAAAAGTTGTGAATAAATTATAATTCAAGATAACGTTGTCATAACATTATATTAAAGTTATTCAGTTAACATGTGTCAAAATGGCTTTATCACAGCGTTATGATAACGTTACTCAGTTATTCATTCAAAACTTGGAATAATAAATATAATACACGTTTTTGTGTAGGCATATAAGCTTGGTATCTTCATAGACGGTAGTCTAGGCCTACATAAATATTATATTTTTGTGACTTTAAAATAACATTATCACAGCGTTGTAAAATAACTTGTCTCTACACACAAACAAAACAAATACTGCTATTTCTGAAAATATAAATGCAAAAACACACTACAGCGAAATGCAGGAAATAACTCACTAAATATAGGCCCTAGGCCTATGTTTATTTGTTCATTTAGTTTATTTAAAATTTCTGTTGTACTGTCATCACCATATGAGATTTTGAGAAACGTTGTGACAACGAGATCACAACGACACATATTTAGGTTGTGACAACATAATTATGATATAACAACAAAAACGTTAGCTGGGTCAGAGCCGACGGAGCCACTCAATCAGGCTGGTCCGGTTTAGGGCCGCCCGACCAGTTTTTAGCTGAGGTCATAATTTTCACTGGATAATTAATAAAATTTCCGGCGAAATAGGTGTTTCTTTTCTGTTCTCTGCTGTATGAGGGGGCTTGTGCGTTGTTTAATCGTTGCTCCTCAGTTTTAGAATTCCGAAAGAAAAATTTCATAAACTGCCTGATGTGCCTTGCAGAATGTATGAGGCGTGTTTCCGCGGGCCTGCAATCAAGAGCTAGCAGAATAGCTGATCTCGTGCTTGAGCGGCTTCGTGTATTGTCTTTCACTGAGTTATCAGGGAGTGTTACAGTCACCCACTGAGTTTTTTCGTGGAATTTGCAAATATTCAAAACCAGAGGTCTCTGTCGTCTGTTACGTCACCGTCTGCCAACCAGCATCCAGCAATTCATAAATCAGGCATGAGCGGTGAGATAGATCCGTGATTGGTCAGTTGTGTTTAGATGCACAATTGCCCACCCGCTGCCAACACATGGGAATCTGTGCACGCAGTGCTCGTCATACAAACCAGAGGGTATCTATGAGCGTTCCACATTCCATTTTATATTTATTGATGATTAATTCAATGGAGTTTTTAAAAGTATGAGCTAAGCACAATTTTCACTATGTACGGTATATATCAGTGTATAGGCCTATTCAGCCTAGATATTTTTATCTATTTTCCAGTCGCATCAATGGTAATAACATGAATCGGGTTATTTTTCACTCTGTGTGTGAGGCCATCGTTTTTCCCATGCATCTGGACGTGGCAGTACAGAGAGTGGATGTGAAATATCTGACCCCTGGTGGTAAATATTAGCTGATCGGTGAATGATTACCAGTGTCTGAGGTAGAGAGAGACACTGGTGATACGGGTGAAGTATTGTCTTGGGTTGGTTCGAGGTTTGACCGGCATCATAGATGGCGATTCAACGTTGGATCGTGGTTGAGACGCGTTAAGTTGGTATACTAGACTAACCGCCTTGGACATCGCCTTGATGGTATCCGGTCTCTTTGTCAGTGATTGGATACCGTTCTTTGACCCTGTCAAAGACTGGATCGGCTAGTAGATACAGGTTCTTAGCTAATCCATGCAAATTCAATAATTCAGCCATGCAAATAAATTATTTTAATTTTTTTAGATTTGCATTTTTTTCTCTGGGCACGCCCGACTTATAACTTGCAAAACAAGAGTAATATATACTAGACTGTATACCAGACAGTGGAGTAATAATTAAATTAATAATTCTGCTAGATATATATTGACTATAGTCATATCAATGTGCTTTCATATTGTTCAATATGCAGTAATATAAATGTTTTATATACATAATAAAAAAAGTTATTCTGCCAATTAAGATTCGTAATTTCATTATTCCAATATATTAGTCCGCACAATGGTTTGTAATTCATTCTACTTAGATGGTTGACTTAAATTGACTGTTTATATTAGCCATACTAAACAAATGGATATGTATTCACAAAGTCGAAGATGTCATCTTCGCTATGGATATATACATTATTCAAATAAATGAGAGTGCGCTTGCTTAAATACGATATCAGCTAAACTAAATGGAGCAAACAGTAGAAAAATTCCAAAGAAACAGAAGTTTCTTCCCCGCTCACTCGTAAAGATTCATAATTATGGTGAGCCTCCGTGACCGAGAGGTAGCTTACTCAGGTACGAATTTTGAATCATGTGTCTGAAGGCAGTGCCATCTCCTTCAGATTGTCAGGTTATCCTGGCCCAGTTTAGCCCACAGGAGCACAAAGGTGGACTTTAGTGGTAAATATTATATCATTCATCCCCTTACACGTTGAAGACACCGGATGGATTTTGTCAAGGACATATTTTAACATATCAAAGAAATGTCAGCAACAATAAAATCATTTTTTTACCATTTCATCCAGCGCAGAATCCTCCTACGGATGCACCTGGCACTGCATGCATACAGAAATTATCAAAGCATGGTAAACTTTTAGTAGTTAATCTATGAACATTACTCGCTTCAACCTGCTGGTAAAATCAATTGTAGAATTTACAAACACAGTGTCTATTGACACGGACACCCTTGTCAGTAGTGCATTTATACGCGTTATTGACAGGGAGATGATTAGCCAATCAGTGCTTCCCACACATATCACGCCTCCAACTTCCCAGCAAAAAGCACACATGTTGTTAAAATGGCTGCGAGAATAGAGGCTGGTGCCTCCTTCTCAGTGTTTCTGATCTGTCGTCATGTTGTCAGAATTGACGACAAGCTTTCTCACTTCACGAAAAAACATTCCATTTTGACGAAATTAATAAATATCTTTTTTATAAATCATTTACAAATATATTTTTTAGTGTTTCATTAGTAAAAAATGAGTTGTTTCAAAGCTTGAAATGTATCTTTAGATATCACCAGAAGCCACCTATAAAGCCTTCGTTGAAAAAAATCCCGGGGGGGGGCGCATGCCGCCGCAGCCAACCTCCCTAGAGTTGCGACCGCCATCAACAGACTTTCGCTGGAAGCCGCGCCTGCGTGCTGACTCCAACACCAGATTTGGATTCAGAATCTTTATATTGCCTGACACCAACTTTTTCAGAGCCAGAAACACTGACTTCTCAAAGTAAAGTGGGAAAAGTGGAATCAGTCGTTGGAAAACTACAAATCTAGCTATCAAGTATAATTTAGTGCACCCTGCAGCAAGAACGTTGCTGCTACAAATAGACGGCTGTCGCCGAAGGTTGCATCACCCACTATGATCACAAATACGCTCACTCTCAGTATGGCTGCATTCATTATGGCAAGCCGAGGAGCCGAAGTTCAGGACTGCGCCCCAATCAACCGAGATTAGGGCTATTCAAAACCGTCTATTATTACCCATACACCAAGTATCCTATGACATGAACACCCACTGCTGACAGGGTCACCCTGTCAATAAGACATCAACACCCACTGCTGACAGGATCACCCTGTCAATAATACATCAAAAATCACTGCTGACAGGGTGACCCTGTCGATAAGACATCAACACCCACTGCTGACAGGGCCACCCTGTCAATACCACAATCACGTCCACTGCTGACGGGGTAAAACCGATGTAAGACAGGCTCTGATTGGTTGCATTTCGTACCTCTTTATTAGTTGTTATTCATCCTGTCAACAACATATCCTGATGCACTGTTGACAGGGTCACCCTGTCAATTATGCATAAATGATCACTATTGCAAATTGACAGGGTAACCCTGTCAGCAGTGTCTGTTAATGCAGTATTGACAGGATGACCTGTCAATACTGCAGTTTCAACTGTTATTGACAGGGTGATCCTGTCAATAACAGTTGAAACTGCAGTATTTACAGGGTCACCCTGTCAATAGCCCCCGCCTTTACAAAAGAAACAACCTACAACCAATATGCATAGTTTTTGCATACTAACATTCTTAACCCTTTTGGCGCGGGGTCCGACTATAAACGTCAGAAGCTAACGTCTACAGACTGACGTCTAAAATCGACCCCCGCGCTAAAAGAGAAAAATATTTATAATGGCCGTGGACCCATAACATAGGTATTCAAATGACACGGAAAAGAGCTAACAAATATAAAAGACATTTAATAATGATTTCAAATTGAAAAACGCTATGGTCTCTGGCATTGTTTATGTAAAAATATGGCAGCTAGCGCTTTAAGTGTTAATTTAGCTATTTCGGTTTAGAAGGGGTCATACAGGAACTGTTAGTGTATGAAGATAACAGGCGCTAACCGAACTACAGTAGGCCTAGAAGGTTAAAGCGACTCAATCATTTTTATTTTGACTCCTTGATATGTCCATAATATGTCAACATGTTCATAGACTAGAATTGCGTAAGTTTTCAAACGTTTGTGTTGTGCATTTGTTTACCAGTTAATGTAGAAATAAGATCAACTTTTAATTTCAGACATGCATGTCCAAAATAAAAAATACAGGAACAACTGATAAACGGGTTTTCGGTAGCTTACACTTGCTCCGTTGCTACAGCAAGCCAAAATTTAAATGACTTCCGCAATGTTTACATATTATCGATATATCGGCCCAAGTGTAGTTATCGACACCCATCCAACGAAAAAACGGTGTTTCACGTCACTAGCTGGTGGTAAATTGTCACTCAGCACCCGTCATTCAGTTTTGGTGTCGAGTACTACACTTGGATATTAGATGATAGTGTGTCGCTTTAATATTATATGAAATGGAATAAAAACTTTATTAACTTTAAAAAAAACTTATTTGTGAAGGCCCAACGTGTTACACCAAACACCTTTTAAGAATATTTTTACTATAAAATGGCTCATAAGAACAAAATTTATCAAATCCAGGTGATTTGAAAACAGGAAGTTCAGTAACAGATAATTTCCACATATTTATCAATTATTATTGAATTCATTTGTGATTTTGATAGCGGCCACCTTATATCCAGTTTTTCTCAGTCTATTCCCTAGTATATGTATGTATATTAATTTGGACAACACTGTATTTAAATTGACACGAGGAAACACGAAGCGCTGATCCAATGCTGGGCTGATGTTGGCCATTCGTCTACGACGCTGGCCCTGGATCAGCCCAACATTGGACGAAAAGCCTCTCGTGTTGGCTGGGTGGGCCTACAACAAGAGTTTGTTTTACAATACAATATTAATCAATGTGTTGATCAATGTATTGGTGTAGACCTGAACATCGTATAATTGTAATTTGACGGAGAGGAAACAGTAGGCTCCCCCCTAGACGACAGTTTTCTGCTTCTGATTATCACCATATGTTTATCGATTTACAGGAAGGGAGATATAAAATAATTACCAGACGGACCAAAATTATTTTAACGAGTGCCACATGGGGTGATATTTTTCAATGAAATTTAACAATAATAATAGACCGTGTCCAGATGCTTCTGTAAATCGTCCCCTTGGAAATGGGTGTGTCTGCCACTTCACAAAGTGTCAGATACACCCTTTCATATCCAATGGGACGAAATATTATGTTCTTTTTGAACAAACAAATTCCAATGGTTCTCCTCGCGAACACTGGACGTAATTTCCAACGATGTAATAATATTGGACAAGTGTCAGCGATGCTGGCCCAGCATGAGGCATACTGCTCATCCAACATCCCGTGATAGTCTGTGAAGTCAAAATACAGTTTAAAAACTGTCTTGCCTTTTGGCTTTACACTGCAGACTGATGTAGGTCAGTAAACACAAAATATTTATATAACATTTGTGCAATGTTGGACCAACGTCGAAGACGCTGGGTCGACGTTGTACAAATGTTATACACATGTTTTGTGTTTGCTGGGTGGTCTATGTTAAATATCGATTTTAGCCACATGACTCATCATACGATAATAGTGCACTGGCGATCTTTTAAAAGTGTAGACAGTATAATCGAGGGTATATAGCGCACAGGAATATTCAATACGACCACACATGTCGTCATTTACATTTATTTCACAATAATGTAGATTGACATATTTTCTGGTCGAAATACATTAGCGTTAATTGCCATGTCGCATATTACGCTTTTTATACAATCCATTCAAGATAAGATGGCATAATCTAGTATCTAGTAGCTAATGTAGTATCCCTTTGAACACTTATAATCGTTCTAAGCTGTTTTATTAGCAGGTTAAATCACCGTAAATTGGGAATGAAGTGGGTGTTTAAACATTAGGAACTAAAATATGGGTAATTTTCATCCACATAAAGTTTTGGGACGCGGCCTTTAAATTGACTGAAAATTTGAATAAGATAACTTAACGGGTAAAAGGTTAAACAAGTAACGCCGTTTTGTATATTACACTTGGGTAATCTTATAAAACCTAGCGGTAATTTTTATTCACCTGCAGTGAGGTGGATATGGCGGCAGGCATGTACACCTCAAGGCGATTCAGCAACAACCACCCGGGTGTTGAAGGGTCAAAATCCGGGAAATTGGCATCAAGATCATGATAGTGACATGTGATTAAACTTAGATTGAAATGTTGTAACATATGTCCCAGCCTTCCAGCAGACACGAGATGTTGAATCAATGTTGGTTTAACGTTGGTCCACATTCTACGACGTTGAACTAACGTTAAGCCAACATTGATTCAACGTCTTGTGTCTGCTGGGCTGATATTGCTTAACATAAACCTATATCTATAATAGTCGTCACTATTCGAGTCTTCATACCTTCAATCTAAAGATAGATAGATAGATGTTTTATTGACAATAATTCAAGTCTTTGCTGACTTATTTGTCATAGCAATATATATATATATATACAATATGTAAATCTGTTTTTTTTTCAGAAATTAGAATATATCTATATCCACGCAAATATCCAAGACTTATTTTTCGGCATGATTCCAGTGATGTGAAATTTGTCATTAAAAACGCTACTGATTATTAACTTTTACATTCTGCATTGCTCTTTGACAATTTTTATTCGTTTGAAGCTGGCATTACTGGCGCAATTTTTACTGGTTTTTATTTTAAGTTGCACTAAATGGTGGCGTTATTAGAATGACAGGATACATAATATTATAGAATAGGAGACGGAAATAAAAATGAAATGAATCGGGCTTTAGGCCACCTTTGTGCACATATAGGCTAAACTGGGCCAGGAGAACCTCCTGAGGATGGTGAGATGATTGAGATGACACTGTCCTCCAGACACAGGATTCGAAATTCGAGCCCTGGCGGTCTGAGGCCGAGCACGCTACCTCTCGGTCACGGAGGCTCCCCACAATACTAACTTTCACACGTGGATGGGGAAGAAACAATTTTGTTTCTTTCAAACTGCCGAGACCGGGAACCGAACTCCGGACTCTGGCGTGAAAGGCAGCGGTGCTAACCACTACCCTAGGAAATACGATGTAATAAAACTATTTCTTGTCATAGCCTTCCCCATAATTATCACAATTAATCTACACATGAAGACATATTTCCAGATACAGGATGGTACATAATCACACAACTATTGCCCTTATACATACATAACAATTGATTTTCCTATCGTAATATAATATATCCAAGTCGACAATACACATTGTTTCAATGCTGGGCCAGCATCGTTTGACATTGGGTCAACATTTTCTCAGCTGCAGATGTCACCAACGGCTGCTGCGTCAGTTGTCCACGTTGTTATCCAGTCTCCAGAAAGCACAGGACGTTGACCTTATTCTGGCTTGATGTTGGGTCAGCGTCGCAGACGGTGGCACAACATTAAACCAGAATCGGGTCAGCGTCACGTGCTTTCTGTGGCTTCACTAACCTTTCGGTGATAAGTGAATCTATAATCGTTGGCAAACCTTGTTAATTATATTTATTTTATAATGAGATGTTTTCAGATCTATTGTTTTCTTAGGTTACCAAATTTAACATGCTACCGGTATGTTTAAATACACGTATGGCGTTTAAATCTGCTAGCGTTCCATCGGGTTAAAATTTCTATTAAAGTGCATGCGTTTTTGCTAACGCATTTATTGATGAGATTGATAGTGATGTAAAGCTTCTCTATTATGATAAATTTGGACAGCAGAGAGATTGAAATATATATTTTGAGAAATAATATGGCCGATTAGTGATTCTTGATAACAATTCTTTGTATACGTTATACCACATGTAGGTTATTTCACAATTTGTCAGCGGTTTATATCGTAGTATAGCGTTTAAAAAATTACAGCTTTATTATCAGTCAGAATGTAGGCCTACTTGGGGACATGGCAGCGATGCACATTTGGAAACTAAATGCCACGCCACGCCGTAGATGATGATGATGATATGATGCGGGCTCTCTGCAGATATTGAATATTGTGGGTCGTTAATTCTTCCGTGTTCGCCGTAAATCAAGCGTATAATAACGATTCAACAAGATAGAAAACACGAGACGTTCGCCCACTGTTGGTTTGACGTCGGGCTAGCGTCGCAGACGCTGGTCCGACGTCAAACCAGCAATGGGTGGGATAGCTACTGCTGCTGCTGCAACAGCTGCGCTTAAGCGGCCTGAACTCCCGATATCCTTTATACGCCGAGAAGCCAGGTGTCCCACCCCATATCTCACCCAACCTTCGACAGTTACAAGTGAGAATTATATAGCAAGAAAACGAAGAAACCAAAATGGTAGGAGAACTCTCGTGAATTATTTATTATTAGCTGACAAAATATATTTATGACCCGTATCTGGTAGTTGCATTGGCTTATTATACAGCAATAATCGTATATTCAATAAGTATTACATCTTTAAATACTACTCTTTCTGATTAATCTTGTAAATTCTGACGCAAATTTTATTATATTATATAATAAATTATATTATATTATTAATAATAATAACTAATCGTTCTTGACATAATTACTTGTAATCAATAAGTAGGCCTATTACATGTTTTAAATAATACTGTTTCTGATTATTCCTTTAAATTCTGACGCAATTGAATTTATTATGGCCGGAGTACTATCGACCATTGTGAATACCAAGCCGTACAACCAAAGCATGGTTGCAGGTCGTTAGTACGTAAACGGGCATTGTGACGGGGGCATTAAACCTTACAACCCTGAAATATTTTTGTATAAACCTATGTTATGGGTCTACCTCCTTTACAATTTGTTTAATTCTTTCAGTGCCGGGACCGTCTTTAGACGTCAGAGTCTGACGTCTAAAGCCGTCAGATTCTGACGTCTGAGGACGGTCCCCGCGCTGAAAGGGTTAATAATTGATTATTTCACACACAGAGAAAGTCTTTTATATTAACATTTTCTAGCCAACACTTACATAGAGCCTATATATACAATATGAACATTTGTTACAATGAGGTCAATATTGAGAATGGTTGTTACTAGTAATATGTCACACGGTATTAATAAAACAAAATGCGGCTACGTATTTTCACGATTGTTATCAACTAGTATTCACGCAAAATTAATCATGTTTCGAATGTTTTTCTCTCACTTTATTCAGCGTGAATGTATCAGTATCCACGTGGGTCAAGCTGGGCTACAGATTGGTAACGCCTGCTGGGAGCTGTACTGTCTGGAGCATGGCATCCAGCCTGACGGTCAGATGCCAAGTGACCCGACCCTCGGCGGCGGTGACGACTCCTTCAATACCTTCTTCAGTGAGACTGGCTCGGGCAAGCACGTGCCTCGTGCTATTTTCGTAGATTTGGAACCAACTGTAATAGGTATGGGATTTCAGCTATCAAGTCCGTATTTTGTGTAGATGATAACATTAACACTGCTCTGCAAAGGCAAAAGGCAGTATCTGCTTACTTGTAAAATAAGCAGATACTGACTTTTGCCTTTGCACGGGAGAGCAAGTGTTCAGTCTGTTCAACTTCTTGTTGTTGTGGCGGGCGGGAGGGGGGGGGGGTATAATAATAATTATGTCTTTATTTTCGTACAAAACAAGTATAGCAAACACATTTCACATGCGTCACACACGCAATATTATATAAAATAAAACTTCGTGTCCGAATTGGTAATAATCTTAAACCTCTGTCAATTTCACACATTTGAACTCGCGACAGAAGCACGACGACAACCAACATATTCCCATCTACTTACAACTTGAATAGCTTAATAACAGCATGTGTATAGTTTTTATTAATTTGGCAAATAAATCACAAACATCTGATATCGACACCTTGGAGTTAGAAGGTGCTAAACTGGCACTTTCAAAGTGGCTGTTTAGCACCTTCCAACTCCAAGGGGACGACATATCATAATGGTGATTTAACAAGTTTCCAACGAATGAACAAACAACATGCTGCCCTTGTGTCTGATGCGTGCATTTAACCCTTTACCTGCAAAATAATCTTTTTTAATTTTTCATAAATTCGAAGTTGTGTCTCGCTACCGAGTGAAAATTACTCATAATTGCTTACCTTAAGACGAACCATTTGCAAATCTTATTGGTGTTAAATCACACATTTCATTCACAATAACAGATTTAACCTGCTTCTGATTAAAGCGACATTATTGTCACGCTTAGCCCATAAAAGGTTAAGAAAATTTATGAAAATAAATTCTCAGTACATCTTATGCCGTGTTTACAATTTGATTTTCGATGTTGTGTTGCAGATGAAGTTCGCAGCGGAACGTACCGTCAACTGTTCCACCCTGAACAACTGATCAGTGGTAAAGAAGATGCTGCCAATAACTATGCACGTGGGCACTATACGGTTGGTAAGGAACTCATTGACCAAGTACTTGAGAGAATTCGTAAATTGACAGACCAGTGCTCTGGCCTTCAAGGTTTCCTCATCTTCCACAGCTTTGGTGGTGGAACTGGTTCAGGCTTCACCTCTTTGCTAATGGAGAGATTAAGTGTTGATTACGGTAAGAAATCCAAGTTGGAGTTTGCAATTTACCCAGCACCTCAGGTGTCTACAGCTGTCGTAGAGCCTTACAACGCCATCCTTACCACACACACAACACTGGAACACTCAGACTGTGCCTTCATGGTCGATAATGAAGCCATTTACGATATATGCCGACGTAAAATGGACATTGATCGTCCCACTTACACCAACTTGAACAGGCTTATTGGTCAAATTGTCAGTTCTATCACAGCCTCTCTGCGCTTTGATGGTGCCCTTAACGTGGATCTGACAGAATTCCAAACCAACTTGGTGCCTTACCCACGTATCCACTTCCCTCTGGTAACATATGCTCCTGTCATCTCTGCTGAGAAAGCGTTCCATGAGCAGCTGACTGTGGCTGATATCACCAACGCCTGTTTTGAGCCATCCAACCAGATGGTAAAGTGTGACCCACGTCACGGCAAATACATGGCCTGCTGTATGCTGTACCGTGGTGATGTGGTACCCAAAGATGTCAACGCTGCAATTGCCAGTATTAAAACCAAACGCACCATTCAGTTTGTTGATTGGTGTCCCACAGGTTTCAAGGTAGGTATCAACTACAGAGCTCCAACAGTTGTACCTGGTGGTGACATGGCCAAGTTGCAGCGTGCCGTCTGTATGTTGAGCAATACAACATCCATCGCAGAGGCTTGGGCACGTCTTGACCACAAGTTTGACTTGATGTATGCCAAGCGTGCTTTTGTGCACTGGTACGTGGGAGAGGGTATGGAGGAAGGAGAATTCGCCGAGGCTCGAGAAGATATGGCAGCATTAGAAAAAGATTATGAAGAAGTTGGAGTGGATTCGCTAGAGGAAGAGCAAGATGAAGATGTTGATGAATATTAGGTCCTTACGAAAGCAAAATCTTTTCTTGGTGGCATCGCAAGTATAGAAGGGAGTCGACTTACGTCTTCCTTCTTAAAAAAAATGTTAATGATACCAAATGGGTGTTTCAGGGGCAGCAAAGACAATACAATCATGTCTAAGATAAACTACGGTGACAAACCTTCAGGGTTAAGATCTTTGTGGCATATCAAGTATAGAAGGGAGTCTACTTACTTCTTACTTCTTCAAAATTTGTTAATGATAACAAATGGGTGTTTTACGGACAGCAAAGACAATACACTCATGTCTAAGATAAACTACGGTGACAAACCTTCAGGGTTGAGATCCAGATTCTTAATTTATACCATAAAGGTGTTGGTTTTCAACGTTTATATTTCCATTTATTGAAGGGATTTTTAAATAGGGCTTACGTTTTTGTTGCGAAATAAAACGTTTCTTCATATCTTCTTCTCATTAGTTATATTTTATTATGGAACTTCATCCAGGCATTTTATACTCATATTATACTTCGGTATCTTTTGGATGTGTTGTGACTACGAAACTTGATAGCATCGGGAAATTCTTCAAATTTTTCAATCTGTGGTATACATATAAGCTTTTTGTCATTAGCTCCCGCCGTCACCGTAGGTGAGACGGAGGGAGCTATGGATTCCGACTCCGTTTTTTTACCTTTTCTTTTGTCAATAACATTGTAAGAAAATAAGCTAGGATAACAATTTTTGGTATGTGGGTTACTTCCAGGTGGATAATGGACAGGTTGAAATATTTTTAATCTGAATTCAATACGCAAGGTCGCAGAGGAGAAAAGGATGATGCTACGGCGTTGAGCTGTTGGGCCGTTGGGCCGTCCGTGAACAATTCGTTTCCGGAGCATATCTCTGAAAGTACTTGTCCGATTGTCTTCAAATTTTACACACAAAACTCCTAGGGGGTCTAGTTGTGCCTTTTGATGTATATGAACTTTGACCTACTTTTGGTTCAGAACTATGACCTATTTGGGCGTTTTGACGCACACTTCTTTTCCGGAGCAGAACTCGAAAAGTACTGGGCCGATGGCAGTCATATTGCACATACATGTTCTCTAAGGTCCCTAGTTGTGCCTTTTAA
This sequence comes from Flabesymbios commensalis, assembly GCA_964017125.1. Classification (NCBI taxonomy): domain Eukaryota; kingdom Metazoa; phylum Annelida; class Polychaeta; order Terebellida; family Flabelligeridae; genus Flabesymbios; species Flabesymbios commensalis. The sequence goes on from OZ024917.1 coordinate 44,181,854, forward strand.
GGTTTTTCGACCTTGACCTTGTGGTTGACCCAGCACTTTGACCTAATTTATAACATCGGTAAATCCGACTGAGAGATTTTGCGGAATATCATGAGAACCGCTCAAGATAGCTACACCATTACTATAAAACAAATTGTGAGGTTTCAGGAGCGGATGCACCTTGAAAAATTTCAAGTCGATAAAATTAAAAATGACCATTATTCACCATTATTCACCTCGACAGGCCTGATATTGCGGAATATCATGAAAACTGCTCAAGATAGCTACACCATCACTATCAAACAAATTCTAAGGTTTCGGGAGAGGATGCATCTTGAAAAAATTCAAGTTGACAAAATTCAAAATGGCTGCCTATCGGCCATTATTCACCTCGACAGGCCTGATATTGCGGAATATCATGAAAACCGCTCAAGATATCTACACCATTACTATGAAACAAATTGTAAGGTTTTAGGAGAGGATGCATTTTGAAAAAAATCAACTCCACCAAGTTCAACATTGCCGCCGATCGGCCTTTATTCACTTTCACATGGCCGTTATTTGGTAAACCGTGCTAGATGGCTAGACCATTACTAAAAAACGAAATGTGAGATTTCAGATGAGGATGCATCTTGAAAAAATTTGACTTGATCAAATTCAAAATGGCCGCCTTTTCGGCCATTATTTATTATCACATAGCCGATATTTGGTAAACCGTGCTAGATGGCTAGACCATTACTATAAAACAAAGTGTGAGTTTTCGGGGGAAGATGCACCCTGAAAATTTTTAACTTACGAGTTCAAAATGGCCGACAATCAGCATTATTTACCTCGATAGGCCTGATATCAGGTAAACCGTGCTAGATAGCTAGACCATTACTATAAAACAAAATGTTACGTTTCGGGAGAGGATGCCTTTTAAAAACTTTCGACTCAATCGAATTCAAAATGGCCGCCTATCGGCCACTATTTACTTTCACATTGCTGATATTTGGTAAACCGTGTTAAATAGCTGGACCATTACTATAAAAGAAAATGTGAGATTTCAGGAGAGGATTCATGTTGAAAAAAATTGACTCGATCAAATTCAAAATGGCCGCCTATCGGCCATTATTTACTTTCACATAGCCGTTATTTGGTAACCGTACTAGATGGCTAGATCATTACTATAAAACAAAATGTGAGATTTCAGGAGAGAATGCATCTTGAAAAATTTAGACTCGATCAAATTCAAAATGGCCGCCTATTGGCCATTATTCACTTTCACATGGCCGATATTTGGTAAACCGTGCTAGATGGCTAGACGATTACTACGGAATGAGATGTGAGCTTTCAGCTGAGGATGCATCTTGAAAAAGTCTGACTCGATCAAATTCAAAATGGCCCCTTATCGGTCATTATTTACTTTCTCATGCCCAATATTTTGCAAACTGTGTTAGATGCTAGTCCATTACTATAAAACAAAATTTGAGATGTCGGGGGATGATGCATCCTTAAATTTTTTAACTAGTTTATATCGAATTCAAAGTGACCGTAAATCAGCTATTAGTTACCTCGATTGGCCTGATATCGGGTAAACCGTGCCATATAGGTAGACCATTACTGGGATACTGATTAGGTTCATTAATTTCAATGGAGGTTTGCAATCTCTGACAGACTGTCTAGTTCTTATCTTACTCTCAGACTGAGCTTCTTAGACCTAGTTTTCTTGCGTCTTGATGTTTGACCTAGCCTAGGACTACATTAATAACCCTACACAAACTCGCTTAAATCAAATTTCAATTCGGAGCGGGAGCTCCTGGACTTATGTAGTCTTGTTTGAAATTTGTTTTGTTTAGGTAAATATATACTCTTTTGGATGATCGTATTTACAAATTACCGGTAGCTATTTTCTGGTTGTCCTCCTCGCCCGCCAGGTTGGTTGCTTTTAAATAGTTAGGCCTATCCACAAAAGAATTATAATTATCATATTTTTTTAATCCTATGTTTTTATTTGCCATACATCTATTATTTTAAATTCTCCACAACACAACGTAGTTCAGGGGTGTGATGATATAAATACTAATATAATTAAACATGTTAAATAGATAAATATTCGACGGGTACAAACACCTCATGTTTAATATTAAATATCAGATTTGAATATATTCAATATCAATAAGGGAGGTATGTGACCCGATTTGGGAAACAATATCTAAAAACGTATTTCAGTTTAAAGCAAAATATTTCGGTAATGCGGTAATATATTACAATATTTTAGCAAATATTATAATAAATAATAAATAAATCGTCGCCTCGGAGCTAAAGGATCCTATCTGCCACTGTAACGAGTGTCAGATAGGATCCTTTAGCTCCGAGGCGACGAAATATTTGTAGGCATTATCTCAGAAGTGTATCTTAAAAAATAAATATTATTTTGTCTGCTGAATCTATCGGAACGCGAAAATAAAATTGCGTGTCTCGCCAGCAACAATGTTTTTTTTGTAATATCTCATCTGGATTAGAAGTGTCAATAATAATAATAATAATAATAATAATAATAATAATAATAATAATAATAATAATAATAATAATAATAATAATAATAATAATAATAATAATAATAATAATAATAATAATAATAATAATAATAATAATAATAATAATAATAATAATAATAATAATAATAATAATAATAATAATAATAATAATAATAATAATA
>OZ024917.1:44187033-44358006 GCA_964017125.1 Flabesymbios commensalis
ATGCCCGCATGCTCAGCTCGGAGGTCGCACAGTCATTAAACAGTTATGGACATTTTTCGGACCTTGGGGTCGAGATCGCTCTCAGTCACCGCCATGTTGAATTTTTCGGGTAAGGCAAATACATCAATCCACGGCCTCGGAGCGGACGACAAGGCTATGTAAGATTTAGATGGTACTGCTGCCTTTGGATATCACTATACGACCAATGTCAGTTTCAATTCTAACAAATTTGAAGACAAATGTAGACCTATTTTACTACAAGAATGAATTGAATACTACAAATGCATACAATATTTTTTGTGGAAGATAGTTTAGACTTGCATGACAACTAAATGTCAGAATTTAGATAATTAGCGTAAAAATTGTTTTATGTACGATGAGCTATAATCGGGACTTAGCAATGACCTTAGGTTGTCCTTGGTATGATATTTAGTTGTTATTGTAAAGGCCAATCCTGCCATCCTGAACTGATAGAAATCGTGATTTTCTTTAGTATACCCCATCCCATTAATGTGTAAAACATTACGTTTGTGCGTCAAAATGTGCAAGTGCTTGAGGACGAGCGTACAAAAAAAGAAAAACCAGGACGGTATGACCTTGTTGTTGACCTTTTGCAAATCATCTATATATAGTATTGAGTTATAAATTAATATATATACGAATCTGTTGATCTATGTGAATATCTAAATATGAAAAATAGGTACCCGGTATACGATTACTATTCAGTTGTTTGTAGTAATATAGTAATTACATCGGTAACTTGACACAAAACAATTATAGTTTTGATCTTTTTGACCATGGAGCTTGAAATGAACAATTTTCTAGTGCCATGCACATCCCAAAATTTAAATATTCACTTGTTCTTCCACTCTTCTAATTTAGTATGTAACATGACATCACTTAGTATTTTTGGCCTCCAGAAGTGTTAGTTGTGCAGGTGACCTCTTACTCTTCAGAATCAGAATTATGGGCAAACTAGATACCAGATTGAAAATTGGAATTCATTCATTTAATTTTTATCTGATTTGACATTGAAATAACATTACAAAGCCCCCATCCGGAAGAGGATCCTCTGTGTATGTGAACAATCACACCCTCTTGATCGATTAGTTTATATTCTAACCTATCATGCATTTTGTTATGTTTATGGGTAATGTGTAGGGGGACCCATGTGTAGACTTACTTCACGCGTATAATGAATAGATGTACCGGTATGTAATTTACTTGGGAATTTAGATAATAAAGCTTATCGTAGCATTTTAGGCATTATGATGTCGAAGGATGGTAGGATTTGGTTTAATGTAGTCCCTGATGAAAATATTATGGTTTGGTGAAATTTCAAGTCTCAATTGTTGCTCAAAATATAACGTCAGTGGGATTAAGGCGGTCATTTTGAATGTCATATTTTGCAAAAAATCCACAAGGATGAGAGCTCCTCATCCGCTCAGATATCACTGTAAGAGAACCAGCGAAGCATAATTAAAAGAGAAAAAAACTATCAACCAAAACAATGTTAGTCGCAGTTTCACAACGATATCCAGTTGTTTATATTTGCATAACCAGAGACTTTACAATATTTTTTTCTAAAAACAAATGCCAGAATTGCCTTTCTCATATCTGGAAACATTACAATATACATATTACTTATGTCTCTATAGTATGTAGTTGCAAAATTATTCGTAAATATGTTTGTTTTTATGTACGCTGGCGGTCATCTTGAATTTCGCCATTTTGGACATTTTCTCGACCTATAAAAAAATGCAATCCTTTTTTTTCTTGATCCTCATTATATTTTGAGTCAGAATCAATTGAAAAATCAATTTTAATCAATTGACTGACAGGGGGACCATTTATATCACTGTCTACACTACGTTTTAACATATGTAGTGGGGGCCTACCATATTCATTGTAATGAAGTTCTGTCGTTAATAAAATATCTACTTATCTTTATCTAATATAACTAGAATAGTCACCGTTTTTGTAAACAAAATCTGGTCATGTCTCCCCTCCCGCAGCATAAAGGTTGATAGCTAACAGATGTGATGTCAATGGGTTTTGTAATTAATGTTATTGAATGGCTCCGACCTCCCATTTGATTCATATTTGCAATTGCCTAAATATAGTTCTTCACAATCTGTAGGGCTTTGTTTTTCACAAGCGATTCAAGTAGCCATCATTTCATGTGCATTTTGGGGCATGTTGACTATAAATGGAGTCCAAAATCCCAATGCCTGCTTCCCCAGAAAAGCTGTACCATAACCTGAAGGGCTAGCGCCAGTCACAGTGTGAATGTCGGGTGATTTAACAAGGATATTACCATTCCAACCATACAAGGACCATTTATATCACTGTCTACACTACGTTTTAACATATGTAGTGGGGGCCTACCATATTCATTGTAATGACGTTCTGTCGTTAATAAAATATCTACTTATCTTTATCTAATATAACTAGAATAGTCACCGTTTTTGTAAACAAAATCTGGTCATGTCTCCCCTTCCGCAGCATAAAGGTTGATAGCTAACAGATGTGATGTCAATGGGTTTTGTAATTAATGTTATTGAATGGCTCCGACCTCCCATTTGATTCATATTTGCAATTGCCTAAATATAGTTCTTCACAATCTGTAGGGCTTTGTTTTTCACAAGCGATTCAAGTAGCCATCATTTCATGTGCATTTTGGGGCATGTTGACTATAAATGGAGTCCAAAATCCCAATGCCTGCTTCCCCAGAAAAGCTGTACCATAACCTGAAGGGCTAGCGCCAGTCACTATCTGAATGTCGGGTGATTTAACAAGGATATTACCATTCCAACCATACAAGGAAGAAAGCCACCAATTGAGAACCTCACGAGCACCAATATCTAATAACACTAACTGAACTGACCAGCTTACTCTGGAACGCAGAAGTCGATACACATTTCGTAACAATAATTTTATAGAGGCCACAGAACCCGTTTTTTATATCTACATTAACTAAATCGTCTTTAGGCCTTATCATTTGGGCAACAGTTTTAATTTATTCACACTGAAATGTTATTCACCACCCTCGTGTATTAAGCAGAATTTATTATTCCGTTTTGGAACCACGCCGATGAGCGAAAGATGGTGTGGCTTGTCAACACAACGTTCAATAGCACCACTTTTTAGTAAATCTCTTATTCCATTTGTGATAAATTGTGTATGCTCTTCAGTAAACTTATGATTAACTAATTCAAACTTTGGTAGAATATTAGTGAAATGTATCCTGACACTCTGATCGAACCGATTAACAACAGTAGGAGATGTCCCAATCTCCCGCCATTCACGTGCACCAAGACAATTTGACAAGTTTCCAGCAACAAGAAAATTTTCCTTTGACATACTAATATATCTATCTTTACTATATCTATGCTATAATTATAAGGTTTGTGTGCTTCGTCCGTGGGTGAACGAACCCCCTGACGAAATCGCTGTTTACCGTCACCCACTATATACCTCTCGCAAAGCTTTGACATTCAGTGATGTTTGTAACGCATAATAGAAAAAGAAATTAAGAGACATTTTTGTGCAGTAATTTGGCTTTTATTCAATGTTCATCACAATTTTCAGCTGATGTTCGTGTCCATTAAAAGTCAGCACGGCACTAACCCAATGCCGGTGCAACGCTAATGCTTTCTCAGCATCTCGTGTTTGCAGGAGCGGCCTCATCTGCCTGCACAACAGAAACCGTGGGGAAATCCCCGACAACAGCAAACAATTCTGTCCCCCTCTCTGTACTACAGAGGGGAAGACATTATAATTGTAATGTAGCATTTATTTATTGATTTATAATCAATAGTTCACAGGTGCCTTGGCAGGAATTTTTGTGGTGGTACGCAAACATAATGATGAAAAAAGTGGGGTGTTTGTTCATTGAGATAATAAAAATGATCATAATTTATGCTTCGGTATTATTAAAGCTGATACAAAATAAATTTTAAAAAATAGTGTACTGTATATATATAGGCTACAGTATAGCCTGAGCTCACCGACCACTGCTATGAGCGATCACCTGTCATTACCGACCACATTTTGTGTTTCCCGATGTTTTTTTTTGTATTCAAAGAGCACTGCAATTTGCGACCACCTATACAACGCGACCACTTGTGTGCATCAGGTCCAAAAATGACCTGCCAATGAGCGACCACTAACATCAAAAACGTCGTCCCGACGTCTGATATATGTGGCCGGTCGCTCAGTGATCAGATTTACAAATATTTTACAATCGTGTATACAGTAGTGATTATCATACTCAGTAGTCTCCCACACCAGCAATGCCGCGCAAAGCCGTAATGGAGTATGTCTACTGCCTTTTGGTTTAGCAGAGCAGAGCTGGTCTTTACTCTTCTTGCATAGCCTTAGACGATTCTTTCTTATTCACTATTATACTTGATTTTATAACTAATGCACAACAATTTATTACTATGTGAATCTTATTGAAATTAATGGGTGTTAATTCGTTGATATTTAAAGTATCTTTTTCCAGGTTTCAGCTGCGAAGGTTGAAAAACTCAATCAGGTCCACTTTACCAAAACTACCACAAAAAGAGTCATCACTGCTATGCAAATGAGGCATCCAAGAATGAGTGTAATCCAGATCCACGTCCGAGCTGATTGTCCTTTCTGTTGTGCCAAGGTGATGTTGCCGGCCTCATAAGCTGCGCGGGAGGCATCTGGAATAAAATTGAGAGCAGCTATAAAGATCTCCTGAACTACAATGGTGTATCTGATATTAGTTAACCCTTTAACCGCCGGTGCCGCATATATTCGGGTTTTCATTTTTATTAGCACATTAAGTACCACCTTTTAAACATGGTAAAGATAAAATGTGACATCAATCAGAAAGATTTGAAAAAAGTTGACCTCCAGTTTGTCAAAGCTGAATAATTTTCACTCACTTGAAGTTGTGGATCGCGTCAGAGAGACACAACTTCAAGTGGGTGAAAACTCAGATTGAATAATTTGGCGGTTAAAGGGTTAGGACTATTGTAGGCCTAAACTTGAGCTTTTCACAGGAGAGAGTCGAACATTATAACACTGGTTGCATATGAGGGAATTCTTACGGATGGAAGACAGCAGTTAATATGGTAATTTATCAAAATTTTGACTAGTAAATCTGCTTCAGCCTAGTTTCTCAGAATTCAGAAGTAGCATCCATAATAGCCAGATTTCAGGAAGTAGCATCAAAGGGTAGTGTCAATGTTATCATGACATCGATTTTTTCATTAAATCTAATTATATACTAGATCAGATAATAATTATAATATATACTCACAAGCAAGTGAATATTTAAAATGTATATATGTATACATTATTTGGTATCTGAAATATGACTATTACGGTAGCTGGAGTTTTTTTATAAGAAATGTATGGTTTGAGACTAAAGTATCGGGTACAAATAACATACTCCACAAATTTAGCATCAATAAATTAAACGTACAATTGTTTGTCAAAAATGGTATATATATACAAATATAAAACTCAGATTTTGTTTGGAGCGACAATGTTTAAAGTAAACTAGAAAGCAATATATATATAGCATTTTAAGCCAGTATTTCTTATGAACGATTTAGTAACGTTACTCACATGATTGAATAATTGCTACAATCCCTGTCAGACAACAACAAAATAAGCAAGTACAGATGGACTGCATCATGTAGTCTTTGGGAGGCGGTGCTTGCTGTACGAAGACAACACTGCTGGAGACAGGAGTGGTTGGAGGCGGCACCTGGGAAACCTGGGTGCCAGTATAGCCATGCTGCACCTGAGGAAATATGTTAGTAGCTGGATAGGCAGTGTAGTTGACAGTAGTGACAGCTGGTGTTGTGATTGATGCTACTGGGGCAGTTTGAATTGGAGGACAAGCTTGCTGGGTTTCCACATATTGTAGAGGGACAGGTGACCCGGTGTACTGAGATCAAACAGACAGTAGAATATATAAAAAAAACAATAATTTTGTATATTATTTATACAATATTGGGCCAACGTCTTCGACGTTGGCCCGGCGTTGTATAGATGTTATGCACATGCTTTGCGTTTGCTGGGAAATCTATACATAAATTTATAGGCTTACATATATAGTATTGATATGTAGGCCTATGAAAGCAATATTATTTTCAAATTAGACAGCTGATTATTATATCCAACAAATTCATGTTGAAGTTGTTAATGATCGCCCACGCTTGCGACAGTGCGGTTCGAAAAATAAGAAGTCATACTTAATTAAAATGTATTTCATATCGAGATATATAACGGAAGTAAACACATGTTAAATAAAAAGTTTGCATTTTAAATCTTACCGGTGCGTAGAGTTTTAGTATAATACACAATCTTTTAGCGGACGCAAATAACTTAAAAATATATATCAGAAATTTTGTTACATAACGCCGCCATACTCAGTCGCCAATCGGTCGCAAGCCCGGGCAGATACTAGCTTAAGAAGGCAATTAAAAAGTCGCCGCCAGATTTTGAACATGCTCAAAAACCTGGCGGCGACTAATAGACGAATTAATTTCGTTAATTGATCTGTAACAACTCGCCAAGACGTCTTCAGTGGTTGCTTCAAAGTCGCACTTCGTTCTGTACAGTAGTCTTTGAAATAATAGTTGGCGACGCCTAGAAACCATTTAGAGAATATGGAGAACAGTTATACAATTGAATTAGGACTAATTTCAGACTGTCTAACAACTCTTTAGCGAACACCCTCAGCTTCTACAAATTGTGACGAATTTATTTTAATTACTGGTGTTAGACGACTAACGACTGACTGACGAATGATTATAGTGTCTAGTTGAAGCGACACAATCAATCTGAAATCATAAAAAATCAGTATTTTGTTTTGGCTTCTTAACATGACCATATGATGTGAGCATGTCCATAGACTAGAACTGCAAACGGTTTTAAATTGTTGTGTTGCGCATTTACCAGTTAAGCGAGATATAAAGCCGAAATTCCCGATTTCTTATTTCGGACATGTGATTTTAGCCTGATTGTGTCGCTTTAAGACAATATTTAAAGCAATAATCATTATACCAAATCGTGACTAAAATTGTGAGGTGTGGGGCTCATAAAGCTCCTGCTGTAGAAATGGTTGATCAATTTTGCAAGCAAATTTTACATGAAAAAAATAGGTACTACGAATTTATTTTTATGAGATTTGTATGTATTCCCATTGACAGTAAACAGACGTTTGAAAATAATTTAGAAAATATTGGATACAAATCATGACACATAAATCTAAGTTATATAGATTTCGATAAAAAATGTGAACTTGAATAATTGTGCTAGCAAAAGCGAGGATGTGCTAAATAATTGTAGTTTTTAAATTATGGTTCGATAAACCAGAATATTCATAGACTTGTTTCTTGAAATAATGTAAACAATATTTACAGGGCCAATGTGTATCAAAATGGAATACGCCAGTATAGACTTTTGTACCAAAGCACAAATTTGCCGTTGATAATAATTTTTTGATTAAACATTGTAATATCCAGTGGTTAGCCGAAAATGGTGTCAGAGGAAATACTATAATAAAAGCCGTTGTTATGTCTGTGCAATGTTCTTGAGACGAGTATTATTTCATTGTAGAATACTAAATCAACAAAGACATCGAGCGTAAATATTAGTCATCATATTATTGGCAGAAACCAACAGTCTTTACATTTGTTGAGCTTATGACATAATTATGTGATCATTTTAAAAGTATTTAAATACAGCTGTGTTTATATTCGAAGGGCTTGATATAATAATAATATAATATACAAACTCTCAACTGAATCATAACGTCCTGTGTGATATGTGATATAATCGTGCGATGCCTTTGTGTCCCCGCCAATACACATACTGTTTCGCTTGCACGTACATTCCTTGTAAATGCACACAGGCTCCAAAGAGCATCCCAGCAAACACGAAACATTTGTATAAACTTTGTACAATGTTGGACCAACGTCGAAGACGTTGGGCGACGTTGTACAAATGTTATACAAATGTTTTGTGTTTGGTGGGATAAGTCATGTTTCAATAAACAAATAAGTAGATTCCCATTAAGCTCTCAAGACAAGAATCAGACCACAGGTGTTCTACATGCCATGGTATTGTTGAGGACTTGTATCATGTATTGGTTGAATTATGCCAGCTAAGCATTGATGGCAACATGAATAACTTACACGGAACCGAAAAATAGTCCTTCTCGATTGCGTTCTCACTCTAGAATTATTTCCCGGTTCTGGTTATATTATTTCACAGTATATAGTTTTTACTCCTTACGCGATGTCAATAGCACCTTGCCGTATCAGGTCTGACCGTCAGACTACCAGTCTGACCTTGACAACAGGTGTGTGTGAAGCGGGTACGAAAATGAGGGGTGCGAGCAACATGAATATTCATTATGACGTCACTGGTTTACTGACTGCAGCGTGGAGGTCACACTCAGGTCAGATTGTTTGGGCCGCCTGAATCAACTGTGTATTGGCCAGGGAGGAGGAGGGAGGAGGTGGGTTCTGAACTCATAGCACATATACGGGTTATCCAGGTTCTGCCGGTGGCAGACAACTGGATAGATGAAGATGTGTCAATAGCAGCATACATGCACACCTTTTAAGAAATGAAGTGTTATTATTCCATAAGGGCGAGGTGAATAACTTACCTGCTGCATTGAAATTGTCTTTCAAACCTCGGCGTCATGTCCTATGTGTTATGTGTGTTACATGACACTCTCAGATGACCCAGCCCAAAACCCTACACTAAGCCATACCTGACCAATATAGTGCTCTTCAAAGCCAAAAGGCAGTAACTACTTACTTGAAAAACAAGCAGTTACTGTCGTTTTGCTTTGCACAGCAGTAGCCTATACACTGATAAATGTCGGGTAGAATATTAACTTATTTATGACGTGTACGTGTCAGACATGCACTTCAAAAAGAAAGTATTGTCGCCACAATGATTGGCAGGCAATAATTATTTAGGAGGGTTTGTATAAGTGTTTCCAAATATATTGTTCACTTTCAAACTCTGGGTAGAAGGGTGATTTGTTATCTGAATAGGGGATATAAGGGATACAGTTATTTTGCCTGTTTCTATTAGTAGATGGGTTAAGTGCACAAAACAGGGTGTTTACTTCAGATCATGATGTAAATTTTTCCTTATGCATAGAAGCAACTTGGGCTCATAAAAAAATCATCACAAAAGACACAAGCTAAATCTGGCCAAATATATGAACAATTCACGTTTCCCGAAATGACAAATGAAATGAAATGAAATGAATCGGGCTTTAGGCCACCTTTGTGCACATATAGGCTAAACTGGGCCAGGAGAACCTCCTGAGGATGGTGAGATGATTGAGATGACACTGTCCTCCAGACACAGAACTCGAAATTCGAGCCCTGGCGGTCTGAGGCCGAGCACGCTACCACTCGGTCACGGAGGCTCCCCACAATACTGACTTTCACACATGGATGGGGAAGAACCATTTTTGCTTCTTTGAAACCGCCGAGACCGGGAACCGAACCCCGATCAGCGGTGCTAACCACTAGCCTAGGGCCCCCGCCCTTCCCGAAATGACAGATAAAACTAATATTAAGGTACAGATCTTAAATTACAATGTGGATGGTAATTTTTTTACTCGATCAGCGAGAAGAAGCTAGGTATTTAGGGCTGATAATTCAATATTGTTTCTTTCGCTGTGAATATTATACGCTTTATTATAAAGATAGATAGATATTTATTGACGAGTCTTGTCAGTGAGTGAAGGTGGATATTTGAACTTAAATGAGAGAGTATTTCTTCCCCAATATTACGACTAGACTGAACAGCCGATAAAACAAGGTCTTCTTTCCATGTTGCCTCTTGGCAGCAGTCACTGTTTTCTTGTTTGAACAAGAAAACCTTTGAACAATTTGCTTTTTGTTGAATGTCACTTCTGACATTTTGATATGTTGAGCGTGTGGCCATAACGCTATAATATACTTGTATTGTAGTTGTGTTGCTCAAAGCTGTTCTTTAATGTAGTAGAATCATTAAAATAATATCAGATATAAATATTCCAGTATGTTAGGTTAGCTCGGTTTTCTATTGTCACATGAAAACTATTTTTTACAATTGTTCCTACTTAATAATTTTTTTTATTTTTGTCAGAAGTCCATGAAAGTAGTATATGTAAGAGCCAGTCTGTTGGACAAGAGGTAGAAATTTGCTATGTGTGGGAGCTGGAAGTGATTATGTAACAATCAAGATGGCCGCCACTTATTATGTAATAATCGAGATGGCCGCCACTTATTACGTAAAAATCGAGATGGCCGCCACTTATTACGTAATAATCATGATGGTCATTACTTATTACGTAATAATCAAGATTTCCGCCACACACTATCACGTAATAATCAAAATGGACGCCACTGATAACGTAATAATCGACATCGCGCACTTGATTGAGTGCGACTTGAATGAGGGTTGAAATACGCGTACTTGATTGAGTGTGATTTGAGTGAGTGTAACTTGAGCAAGTGAGGGTTAAATGCGCACACTTGAATGAGTGCGACTTGAGTGAGTGGGATATTTACTAATGAAAAGAGTCTTAGGCTTAAGGGGTTGAGGTGAATAGCTTAGGCTTAAGGGGTTAAAGTGAATAGTTCAAACAGTTATACCTGAATAATGTTGTATAGTGAAGATAATAGTAACGGTCGAATTGAATGTCAAAATATCAGTATAGTTTTCATTGAACTGCTAGAATAATTCTCTCTGGTTAAAAGGTCAAATTAGTTGGGCAGGAAGAAGGGGGTATCGTGCACCCCCCGGAAATCAATTCTAATTTATGTTTCTAGATTGGAAAAATACCATAGAAAACGATTTGCTATGTTAAAAAGTTGACAAAATGTCCCACATACCATTCTTATGCAAATTAATGACGCCATTACTGGAAAATGTATATTTCGCCATATCTCAGCTAATAGTGCACATAGCTCAACAATTAAGGTGTCTAAACCCATGTTTTGAGGGTCCAAGAGCATTTTAAAACTATTCTTAAAGTGATCAGATGTGTCTAATATATGTTATTGCGCAAATATTGCCGCCATTAACGAAAAATCTATTTTTCGCCATAGCTCAGCCAATATTAAAGATAACTGAGTATAACAAGTTTCCAGACCTATGTTTTGAGGGTCAAAGAACATAGTAAAACTTTCAAAGCGATCTGATATGTCCATGAGAACATGTTGTCAAACATAATAAGGTTATCTTGCTATCGTCATTGCACTTGTCCGATGTCGAAGAGCTGAATGGCTATGATAAATCAGAACTATCAAGCTGAGAAACTGCTGAAACGGCTACAGAATAACTTAATAAAAAATCATGTAAAATTCAAGAAATTCCCAAGGACCACACATGTTGCCTTTTTATGTTGGCTTCTGCACAGTTTGGTTATCGTTCTTGTTGATGCTCTTGCACAAGCTTACATTCTTGGAAGTGCGGATCAGTACCAGAATGTCGTTGTCTTTTTTGCCGTAACATTCTGTGGGCTTTCACAAGACCAATGGAGGCCACTAAGATTCGACAATATGGAACTCAATTCTGAAAAGCTGACAACAACACGATGAACATCACTTCTTCACAGGGAAAGGTAATCGGTTAAAATCCCATTCACAACTACAATCATTGTTTTTTTTCAAATGGTGAGCTGTGTCAACCTGTGTTACTATGTGAATCTATCATCTCAAGTCATCCAGTACCAAGAGCAAAGCAACCTGGCATCCCCGCTCCTCGTAAAGTCTAAATAAACGAATGGACTTAGAAGAACTCATGACTTATGGCTGTAGGCCTACATCCTTGGCTTTGTTTACCAAATGGCTTTTCCTCGAAAATCAACATAGTCTCCCTCCTTGACTAGGTTTACCTTCTGGAAGACGCTATCCCAGACAATCTACCATACCCCAAGGAGTTGACGATTTGTTCATACAGGATGGCATGGCACTGCTCATACTTCTACCAACCTTCACCCGACCTGTTGTGAGCTTTGCATACATATTCTCGATCAGACGGCGATCTCGACTGACAGTTATCATCCTGGGTCTATCAAAGCGCAGGATAGGTTGAGACGTAGCAGCCCAGAGATCATTCTAGCTGGATCAGCTGTGAGGCAGCCATATTATTCCAAAAGCTTCCATGCAAACTATGACACACACAAAAAAAACAGTTATGTCAGTTATGCTGTATGGAGTGGTAAGCAGGCCTGGCTTCCAGGCTGGACAGAACAAATATAGCAGACCTCATTGTGGAGGGTAGAATTCATCAATTTGTTACAACATATAGCTAGGTAAGATTGTGTTATGTTACTAGTCTTGCTTCTGCATTGTCTATTCCCATAATATTTTGTTTCAATCATGCCAAGTGTTTCAATTTATCAAAACACAAGTGGAAGTGCAGTACCACACATATGATACTACATCATGTTCATTCAATCAAAATGACTGTGTGGCACAGGATCGGGGAAGCACATACAGATTGTCAACATATAATTACCTGACGTGGCTGAGTCTCTCGGAGAAGACTTTTAACGTACTGTGCCACTCCCCTCGGCTAATGTGTCCTCAGTGGAGAGGATTGAACCAGTTCTTTCAAAGGCAAGGGAAACATGGGGTCACCTGAAAAGCTGGAAAAGAATACCAGGTTCTACAAAACATTCAGGCAAATGGGTGACGACGTCAAATGTCAAGCCTCATGTGATGAAACAGCTGGAGCAGTTTGCATACGTATCTGGTGTACGGACACACTAGTAAAACTGTGAAAGCCGTCCATGTCAAACTGCCCCACAAGATGGTGAGAGATGAAAAGAAGTTAATTTCAAAGTCCTGAGTCGACCTGTCTTCCTGCCTTCCCCGTACCAGTCTGCGTTGGAGCCACACATCCAGCATGTGAACCACCGGGTTGCTTCGTGCATGTACGAGGAGCAACAGGGGTGGATGAAGACTGACCTGGGAGTCTGCGAACCACTGTGATCATGTTGTCCAGTCCTAGCAACCTCGCTGGTTGATTTACTGGATGCTGGTGATCGGGAAGGAGATGACCAGGTTGATCATGAAGAATGTATACGATGACAATTATGAGTTTCGATGAAAATGATGAGTGATGAGTAAATGGTTGGACTCGACCCTTCAGAAGCATCTTGTCAATCCTAACTGTTCTGTTGCAAGTACAGCATGCTCTAGCATACATTCTAAAATACATTCTACATATCACGTACTCAGCGGACCGAGCTCGGAGGAGCACAAATCCTTAGCGTGATTATGTGCCATAATCAAGACCAAAGCAGGTTCGTCAACAGAAAGCCAGGCTGCTGAAGAGCTAGGGTGGGAAAGCCAGATCGAATAGGTGAGATTTAGGTAATTTCCGGAATGTTAAAATTGTTTCGGCACTACGCATTGGCACAGGCACAGTTCCATAAGGCTGGGCCAGATATAGAGAAAGCTCTTGACACAGTCTTAGTTTTTAAACGATGACCAACAAATCGATTTGAAATTGTAGTGTAGATATTTTGAGAATCGGACAAACAAGTAAGTCAGCCAGATATGCAGGCTGGTTGTCTTTTAGGGCTCGTAAAGTTATTGTGCATATTTTAAAATTAATGCGAAATTTGACAAGAAGCCTCCGTAATAGTTTCAGAATAGGAACGGAACAACTAAAACATGGGAGCCTTGGTTACCACTCTTGCAAGGCAGTTCTGAACGCGTTGTTATCTAGCATTATCTTTTTCTGGCATATTTTGGAAAAGTGAATCACAATAATCTAACTTGCTACTGGCTACTGGCACTGGTTAGTAGCAAGTGTAATTTGCTTGGAAAGATCTAAGGACAGTTATTTTCGAATTCGACGCACATCACTGATATGATAGAAGCATGCCCTACATGTTTGGGATATACTGTATATGACTTTTTTTGAGATATGTTTATTCGTAAATCCGGGCTACTGTCGAATACTACACCAAGATTTTTGGCTGATGCAGATGGATTTGTGATTTGACCTAGAATAAGGCATGGGGAATTATTTTAAAAAAAAATTCTCACTGAAGTTTGATCCCAATGAGAGGAAAATCTGTCTTACTAGGATTAAGTTTCAGCTTAGACCCTGTCATCCATGCCGACACAGCCATTACACAATGTTGCAACTTCTCAAGAGATTTCTTAGCGTTGGAAACGGATAGAGACATGTAAATTTGAGTATCATCAGCATAGAGATGGTGGTTTATGTCAAAACTGGAGATAATAGTGCTGAGTGGTGTAGTGTATAGGATAAAAAGCACTGGTCCCAGCACAGAGCCCCGTGGAACTCCTATGAGAGTGTGACTTTATCTGACAGACTGTCTTTATTTTTTTACGGATTGGTGCCTATTTTCCAAGTAAGAAGAAAACCAAATTTGACCCTGCCCATATGTCGATATTCCATACCAATCTGAAAGTCTATTAGGTAATGTAGCATGGTCAATGGTGTCGAAATCAAGGTCAGAGCTGTAACTTCACCTTTGTCTATACAAATAATGATATCGTTTTGTACTTTCAGTAGAGCTGATTCTGTAGAATGTTTCCTGTAAGCTGATTGTAATGGATTAGATAGACGGGTATTTTTTTTATATGAGCTTGCAGCCAATCGGCTACTACCTTTTTCTCAGATTTTGGAAATAAAACTCTAGTAGGATACAAACCTGTAATTTTTCAGTTAATTTAGGATAATTTAAGTAGTGGTCTTACATGACCTTCTTTGATTTTTTTAGGAAATGTAGTTGTGTCCATTGAAATGTTAATTATATCAGTGATGTGAGCTACTAATATATCAAGGCAATAATTCAGCACGTTTGTAGGAATGGGGTCCAGATCACATGATTTTGACGATGAGCTCAAAATAAGTTTTTTTTATTTCATCTTCCATCGCACGCTCAAAAGAGTTCATTTTGGATCTACTTTTTTGGTTTTTGCACTGATGGAATATTATATACTTTATCTGGAAATTTGAAATGGATAATTGCAATTTTATCCACACAATGTTTAGAAAAATGTATAGTGTTAATATGTGGTAGAACGTTCTAGTATACATTCTAGGATACATTCTACAACATTTTCATGTACTGCGACACATCATAGTGTTATTATGTGCTAGGACATACTAATGTGAATCCTAGCATACATTCTACAACATGTCGTGTACTAGGACATAGTGTTACTCTGTTATGGTGTTATTGAACCTTCAGAAATACATTAGGTATAAATAGTTAGCGTGTGCAGTTATAAGTTTTTATAAGCTAATGATGGCACTAATGTGCATACTATCACATGCCTCGTACATATCTGATCTCTTGAATATTAGTATTTTTATATTCGTTGAGCATCAGAACATACGTCTAGACGCTTTATGTCAGCATAATAAATGAATGAATGAAATGAATGACCATAGGCCGAATGCAGTTATCATTGATATCCGCGAAGATATGGGGAACGTTAGATTTTTCGCTAATGGCGGAGATATCTGGCACGCTAGCATTTTTGAGACTCATTTGATCACTTCAAGAATAGTTTTAAAATGATCTTGGACCCTCAAAACATGGGATAAGACACCTTAATTGTTGAGCTATGTGCACTATTAGCTGAGATATGGCGAAATATACATTTTCCGGTAATGGCGTCACTAATTTGCATAAAAATGGTATGTGGGACATTTTGTCAACTTTTTAGAATAGCAAATCGTTTTCTATGGTATTTTTCCAATCTAGAAACATCAATTAGAAATTGATTTCCGGGGGGTGCACGATACCCTCTTCTTCCTACTAGACTAAATCAGTAACTGTGTTTGGTTCATTATATGTATATAATAGTTAGTCACTATTTAGTTGTTCAGGGGTAGAATACTATTCTTGAATCAATTTATCTTAAATTTTGTTTACATATTCCTCATGAAATGCATTGATTCAGACAATGATATATTAATTACGGAATACACATTATATAAATCATTCATTGATAGAAGTAGTAGCAAAATTGATTGCAAAACATACCATGTTTATTAAGGGGTAGTTACATCTCACTGTATAATATCCTTTGAAGAAGAAAGTTATATTATTTTAGCAAATTAATCCCCCCCCTATTTATTAGACAGTTTTACGCATGTACGCACATAGATATATAAAGTGAAATAAATTATCATGAATACACTTATTATATATATACTTTTACAGAATTATAGTCATACTTTATTGTAATACACACTAATATCTGTCATGTAAATGATTTTATCAGTAAACATTGAAAATGACAGGATGTTCACTGTATAGCGACTCTCGAGTGTCTGATACATGTAAGGGGTGAATGTGTTTGGTTCATTATTTGTATATAATAGCTAGTCATTTTTTAATTTGGTCAAGGGTAGAATATTATTCTTGGACCAATTTATCTTAGCTTTGTTTATATGCGCACACATAGCTATATAAAGTGAAATAAATTATCACGATTAGACTTATATCAACAGTCATACAGAATTATTGTGATAATTTATTGTAAAACATTTCCCTCTGAATATACAATACTCAGTCAAATATTTTAATCTTAGGCATACATATTTATTGATCCAGGTATGATGTTACAATTTAAATACCAACTGAATGACCATGGTGACTGCTTGATTGATCGATTTCGCCATGTGATAGGCTGATCCACTCTTTAATCTGATAGGGGTTGTAGAATACCATACTTGGATCAATTATCTTTAACTTTGTTTATATAAATTCCTCACTTTCTTATGTTTTGATTTCTCTATCTGATAGGCCCATTTGTTCTCAACATCTGTTGAAATAGCTTCACATTTTGTATAAACTATCAGAACTTTCAGAAAAATAGTAAGCGTGTTACTCTAAATATAGTAGACGGTTGCGAGTGAGAACTGATACTACCGTATCGTCTGCCCGCTTCGCCGATCTCAGTTCTCACTCGCAACCTTCATAAGTTGTTGACAATACGTTGAAGGATTCTTATTATGAAATATCTTACCATGTTCAAATATTCTGAAGAAATTGCAAAACTGTGAAATACTTACTAGTAAATTAGGAATTTTATGGAATCTTAACGTAGCAGCATGTCTTCATTATTAAGTCGAAGGTTGGGAAATATTTGACCAAGTTCTTATCACATAAAAGAAAGTAGAAAAATATGTGTGCTTAACACATGGTGGAAAAGTTATGTATTACCTATAGGAAATAGGTAAAGTGTGAGACAAGTATGTATTCTTTATTTGCAAATCTATAATATTTCAACAAGTGTAAACTGCACATAAGAGAGTTGGGAAATATTTGATTAAGTGTGAAATATAGAAAAATATCAGGTATGCGCTACTTAGAAACGTTGAAAACTGCTTAGCATGTATGTGTCACTGTGTCAGATATCCAAAAATAAAAGAAAGTTTGAAATAGTTCAACTATTGTGAGTTACATAGGAAATAGACGGGAAATATTTGACCAAGTGTGTATCATTCAGGTTAATATTGAAGAATTTTTACCATTTTGCAACCATTAGCAAAGTGAGAGATTAAATACCCTTTACTTAACAAAGAGGGAGAAAGGTACACCTACCTTAGTCAAAAGCATGAAAATATTCCAACAAGACTGAATTATATAAACGAAAGTTATGAAACATTAGATCAAATGTTAAATATGTTAGCCGAAAATGGGTATACATTTTACATCACTTTAACAGAAAGGGAAATAGTTGAACAAGCATCACTGAGAAAGTGGGATGCAGGTTGATATAAATTAGACGAAAGTCTAAATATATTTCAACAAAAGTACATTAATGGGACAAAGTTTGAAAATATTCACTCCCAGTAGAGTCTGTAACAGCGAGAATAAAGTCTTTATGATTCTAGTAACAAAGTTCTGGCGACTGTAACGCAAACTTGGTGATAGGCTACGCAAACGTGGTGATAGTTTTCTTGCAGCGTGACAACAGACAAACTGATGACGGCTTAAAATGGTACTAAAACACATGCTTTAGCATTTAAATTATACAAACATGTATAAGATATTGTTGTCCGAGTCTCCGTGTACAAAATAACATGACATATTGTAATAATGAATTCGTAGTGATGTTTTGTAAATATAATATTGATATGGTCGTTTTATGTTGTTGTTTATTTAAGATAATCAAAAATAAAGTTTGTAAGTATTACTCCATATTGTTATATGTTATAATGGTTGTCTGTTACACTGGTGTTTATTAGTTATCATAGTCAAAATAATGAAATACAATAAATAAAAGTAACGAAGTCTTAGTGATAGTGTAACAAGGTCTTCCTGATAGTCTTTGTTTATGTCACACAGTCTGGATTACAACTTTTATCTTGATAAAAATAGGATCACAAGACAGGATGTATCCATTATTGTCATGGGAAGTTGCAATAAATGTGACCAGACACACCATTATAAAACACCCTTAAAAAAAATTGACTGCTTTGGCTACTTAGTCAACAGCAAACAAACTGAAATACAAAGGATAACGTTTTGAAATATGTGAATGTGATGTGACGTGTGATGTCGCTCAAGCCCATGCCTTGCCGGAGGGACCCCGACCGGGTGCCGTCTATATTTTCACCCACGCGCGGGCCCCGGGCTACTTTTAATTCTAACCTAAAAGTAACCCGGGCCCCGGTGAGAAATATATCATGGATCAAGCCCGTAAACTGTCCGGCAGGGGCTCGGCGGGGCCACTGTCGGGATCCACCAGGGACACGGGGACACTTTCTAGACAGCACGCAGGGTACCCCCCCCCCCCCCTACGGGACCTTGTGGGATCCTGATCCTTGACTTGTAGGGGACCCGGGCGAGTTCCGCCGGTGCCTTCAGGATGTCCGAGCGTGTCCTGGTCGGGACCCTTGCATAATTTCCATGGGGATACACAGTTACTGAGAGACGAATTTAAGTCGAGTAAAAGAAGACATTACACAACCGGTTTTTTATTAATAATTTAAAACATTCTCAGATATAGGTGCCTAATACTTTTCTCAATTGAAGGGCCAACACTGTGCAAAATTTCGTGGACCAGCCACGGATCCATCCTGAGAAAAAGTATTCGTGGTTTTAGACCCTATAAATATGGTTGGCCACCACCCTCATAAGTATGGTTGGCCATTAAAAACCTTCTGCGGACAATTGAAAACCTTCCGCGGACAATTAAAACCTTCCGCGGATAATTAAAACCTTCCGCGGATAATTTCAAACCTTCCTCGGACAATTAAAAACCTTCCGCGGATAATTAAAAACATTCCGCGGAGAATTAGAATTATTCCGCGGAGAATTAAAAACCTTCCGCGGACAATTAAAAACCTTCCGCGGAGAATTAAAAATTAATTCTCTGGCCAACCATATATAAAAGGGTATCGTATTGCCCGAACCCACCACATTTGTTTTGCGGGATTAAATTTGTCTATATTTCTTGCTCTAGGAGCAATGCCACAAGGCTAACGTTGTAGCGGTCTCGGGCTGTTGCAAGCCTAATATAAGCCCGAGGCCAATTAAATAACTATTGTCAGCAGTGTGAATATTGCTTTGCGACGCTTTCTGCACACTTATGGCAATATCGAGACATAAAGAAGCCCATCTACTTATCGAATGACTTCAAGGGTTCTTTATATTGCACAGTACCATAGACAGCACAGTATACTCCAGGCCTTTGAACAGTTTGGAGCACAGATGCAAACCCAGTACCTCTGCGTTTCGAGCCACAACTGGACCGAATGAGCCATGATCGGGGCCGGAAATATTATATTGTCAGCAACTTGCATCTCCTACAGAATGTGTTTTAATAAAAAACACACAATTAATAGTGACACGTCCCTATATATACCATTGCCGGGACCCCTGAAAGGCCCTGCGAGAACCCTGCCGATGTGATAGCGGTGCCCGCCCGATATCCTTTACACCTTACGACCCCCGGCCGGGTCCCGTGACGGATACTTGCGAGCAACGGACGGGCCCCGGAAGGACTTTCAGAGAAATGAGGACAAGCTTCTTTCGATAGCCGGGCCGGCGCCCGCCGGGACCTGCCAGAACTCCGGCAGAGCATCTGAAAAACACGATTTCATCATGACCACAGTGGGGCCCGCCAGTGACTAAGATACCAGCCGCGCTCACTGCTCGGACAGTAGAACGATTGGACGCGAACATTCAGAAGAGTTTGATGAAGTGACTGCATTTTTGAATAAATTCAAGCTGGAAGAAATTATGAAACATATAAGCAAACTTTTACCTCTCATCACCAAACGTATGACAGAACACAATATTTTGGAATAATTTTATTAAAATATAGTTTACTATGGTAGCTTTGATGTTGATCACATTGCATCACAGCTTTTTAGGGATGTTGTAAAATTCAATCAATCACAATTGTAGCACGCGGTTCACAAAGGATGTAAAACAATTCTGGTCAATAAGTCTACATCTTTTTTCATGCAAACTTTATGCGTTTCATGGGGGTAAGTCTACTCTACGGTGACTCGAATATGACTATGGGAAAGCTCGCACCGGTAAATACTGTAGATATAAATCGGAGATCTAGATGCTGTACTGACCAGCGATGTCTGTTTCATCCAGCAAAATGCTGGATGAACTTGCATAGGATAATTCAATATCAGACTTCGTTACATTATCATCAAGACTTTGCTACAATATTTTGTTACTTTATCATCAAGACTTGGTTACAATTCTGACAAGACTTTATTACACTATCATGAAGACTTTGTTACTCATTCCATTACTATCATCAAGTTTGTGTTACACACTTTTATTGAAAAATATAACTGTAATCGCTTTTTCAGCTCTAACACATGTATAAGACAACAAATTGTATTACATATCTTTAGTCTTATACTTATAACCTACCGCTATATCGATAGAAATCGGCGACCTCTGCTGTGTGCCGAGAAACTATCACAATTTACTACGGTGCTTACACAACAGCTTAAACGGGAGTGTATAGCAATCACAGGGTCGTGAAATATTCGTTGACATGGCAACATACATCGATGCATGAGATTGTGTTAGTTTGATGATGGTTAGGGGTGTATAAAAAACAGACAAAACTTAACTTGCTCTTCATGCTTTAGTACAGGATCATCAAGCTTGCGTAGCCTATCACCAAGTTTGCATTACAGTCACCAGGACTTCGTTACTGGGATCATAAAAACTTCACTCTCACTGTTACAGACCCTACTGGGAGTGATATTTGAGCAATTTACATCACTTGAACAAACTTGTGAAATATTTCAATAGGTGTACATTACTCGAAAGAAATCCGAAAATATTTAACTTGATTCTACTCAGAAATATCGAGACACATATGCATAACCAACCAAATATATCAGCATAGATCAATAAAGTATGACCTGAAAAGCTGGAAGTCGGAAAATGTACTGTTTTGAAAAGTCGAAAATCAGGAAATAAAACCTAAATATTTCACAAAGTGCGAAATACATACAAGGAATTGGGACATTATTTTAACAAGTGCGTGGCCATAAATCCCTATATAGGTATAAAATATTATACAGGTGTGAAAAATGTATCAGGATAGATGAGTATGAACTAAAAATACAAAAGTCGGAAATTGTGGTGCTTTGACAAGTCGAAAATCAAGAAAAATACTAAAAATATCACAAAGTCTGGAATATCTGAGAGAAAGTGGAACATTATTTTAAAGGGACTGGCTCAGGCTAAAATCATAAAATATCGGTGATTTTATTTTGTCTTCCTAATATGACCATATGATGTAAACATGTCCATTGACTAGAACTGCAAAAGTTTTTAAATTTTTGTGCTGCGCATTCACCAGTTTAACGCTAGATATAGAGACGAAATTCCTGATTTCTAATTATTGACAACCATGTCAAAAATTAGAAATACAGGAATTTCGTCTCTATATCTAGTCAAACTGGTGAATGCGCAGCGGAAAAATTTAAACACTTTTGCAGTTCTAGTCTATGGACATGTTTACATCCTATGGTCATATTAAGAAGCCAAAATAAAATCACCGATTTTAGCCTGGGCCGCCAGTCCCTTGAACAAATAAGTAGCGAAAAATCTAGAACAGTTTCAAACTGTACCACATTTAGTGATTATTTAATTTTGAAGTCCTTAGATATAAAATATTTTACAAGTTCGCATAGCGAGTGCAGGTGTGAAGAACATGTGGAAATATTTAGGACACATAGAGCAAAGTTGAAAAATATTTTACCATGTTAGTATTACTTTGAAGAATATCCACAATATTTTAACAAGTCCATAGTGAAAAATCGCAAAATGTTTTAAATTTAATTTTTTAATATCTTGTTATATTCGCATAACTTTTAAGAAAAGTAACACTATTTCAACAAGTACTTATCGAAAATCGCTAAATGTTTCGAAAATGTGAAATACGTAGTAGTAAATTAAAATATTTATAGAATTTTGACGCATTTGGATGTGAATTGAAAATATTTCACAAGTTCTGATAGATTATACGACATTTGAAGCTATTTCAACAGATGTGAAGAACAACTAGGTAGGGCTATCACATAGTGAAATTAAACAATTAGAAAGTTAGGAATAAATAAACAATTAAGTTAAAGATAATATTGGTATCTTTTAGCCGTACTCACAATTCAAGGTTTTATTTGAAAACGTCCTTAGGCTACGACAGCTTTCGAACAGAGACTCCATTCTTGGTCACTAGCCGAAGCTAGTGCCGCCTGGTGGGAACTAGAGAGTTGGTCGTGGACGGCTGGGATTTCAGGAGGTGGCTGTAGTTAAAGTTAATCGGCTCAAGTACGGTATTCTACTCCGATCAGATTGAAAAAAGGTCAGCTTATCACATGGCAAGATCGATCAATCAAGCAATTACCATGATCACTCATTTGGTATTTAAATTAGAACATCATACTTGGATTGATAAATAAGTAAGATTTAAATATTTAGCTGAGTATGATAGGCCTATATTCAGAGGGAAATGTAGTTGAGAATTTTATAGGTTTTTGGATTTAACTCTTCCTTTATCGACTTCCCCCTGATAAAACTACTCTCAGAAACCGACAATCTGCATTAAATATTTACATATTCTCACATTAATGGGATAATACAAAACATATCTAGGGCAGTTTTATCTATGACAATGACGTGAAAAACTGCTAGCACAAAGTCTTGACACATATTAATTTCCATAAAACCCTTTGATGTCCATGGCAACTGACGACAAAAATTGTTTGCGCGAGATCTTGAAACATTTTAATCTTCCTATAACCTTATGATCTCTAGGGTAACTAACGAAAAGGTCCCGTGCTGTTTTTCATCATTGTCGTTATATTATTATATATCGATGTATCTATTGCAGATATAGCGTGGGCTATGTTTTGCAGACTAGTGCCAATAAAATTGTATATTTTCGTAGGCCTATATAATTATTTTCAGAAATCAAATAACAACAAATACACGCATATGGGCCTACCCTGCTCGCATGCTCACAGCATGCATACAGCATGCACAATGCCAGTCATCTATGACATCAAAACAAACAAATATAGGCTAGAGCGCACATGTAAAAAACTGCAACGTTACCCTTTAACAGCCGGTCCCGATTATATTCGTTTCTTTATTTTTATTAGCAAATTAAATACCAAAGAGATGAAACGTGACTCTAGACAATAAGATTGCTCAAAATTGTTGACCTACATTTGTCAAATCGGACTAATTTTCCCACTTCAAGAGGGTGAAAATCCCAATAAAATAATTTGGCAGTTAAATTGGTTAAACCCCGACTTTGAACGTTGACCATGCGCATGTGGTTTCATTGTGCAGATGTACTCAGCGCATCGTGGCGACCTCTCTCTTTAATGGGTCTAATGGTACTTAAAAGGTCAGAAATAATCATATTGGGTGTATAGGTCAAGTAGGCCTAAATTGAGGGGTACATTAAAAATGATTTTTTCAATTTCAAAATACCGGGGGGTACTTTGAAACTAGTTTCAACGTACCCCCCGGTACGCTGAACCTAGTTTCAACGTACCCCCCGGTACGCTGAAACTAGTTCAACGTAGGCCTACCCTTGGGGGTAATCTGAAACTACACCGGACTATAATAATTTCATGAAAATCAAATGTAGTATGCTTACAGACTAATATTGCTATTCACTCTTTATAAAGAGTGAATAGCAGGATATGGTTTTACTGATTTTCGCGGCCAATGGCGAACATCTTGAAGATGACACAGTTTTTATCAACTTTTATGGGCCAGATTTTGATAGACTTTTACTGTCACTCACTATATCCAGTAGGATAGAAATGAATCAGGCTTTAGGCCATCTTTGTGCACATATAGGCTAAACTGGGCCAGGAGAACCTCCTGAGTATGGTGAGATGATTGAGATGACACTGTCCTCCAGACACAGGATTCGAAATTCGAGCCCCGGCGGTCTGAGGCCGAGCACGCTACCTCTCGGTCACGGAGGCTCCCCGCAATACTGACTTTCACACGTGGATGGGGAAGAAACATTTTTGATTCTTTCAAACCGCCCAGACCGGGAACCGAACCCCGAACTCTGGCGTGAAAGGCAGCGGTGCTAACCACTACCCGATAGAAAACCGTTGAAAAACAATTGTTTTGGGTCAGGTCGAATAGAGGAACCCGTCTAATTAAGATATCTTACAACGATAAAATAAAAAACAATTCGTTTTACATTGTATTAACTTATAATAGCCTACTGTAAATTGCGTGTTTTAATTTACGCAAAGTTGTGATTTGGGTACTTTTCGTGAAGTCTAGAATTCGCGAATTATCAATGTCGATCAGAGTATAATTCTCGCGAGATTCTTAACCCTTGTCTTGCTGAATTGTTTCAATTGTATTTTTCGTCATTTGAAGCTGGAATTGCTAACGCAATTTCCAGCTTCAAATGACGAAAAATATTACTATTTATGAAAAATAGACATGTCTAAAATTAAATCATTGGATCATCTAAGCATCTACTAAAAATTATTTTATCAAAATTAAGTGATATTTTTATTGATCTAAAACATCCTTAACCCCGTATATATCCGGACATAGCAGGACATACCCGGCTAAGCCAAGCTACTCACATTGCGTGGAGGGTAAGCAGGACAAGGGTTAAATATGATTATATGTTTTTTTCACCGCCAGGCCATGAACAATATCTGGGTCAACACTTTTTTGAATGCGACGAATGTTACAAAGGTTACTGCTATATTACTACATCTTATAACCTAGATAAACACGAGATACATTATGTTAAAACAATTGTTAAAGTTTGTAAGCTGCTGTCGGCTGTGGAAAATGTTTATGTGTATACTTTTATATATGTCGATGTATATATATTTAACAATTATTCCATCAATCAACATGTGTTGTTTACTTTCCCCGCAATCATATTCACTTAAATTAACTCAAAATAAAACTGCAACATACCATTAAAAAATCTTTTCATATTCTCATTACAGAAAAATATATGCCTTATTTCTTTAGATCGGCCTATATAGTAAGTATGTAGCCTAATCTTATATATAATTATTATCTATATCTTATACTGATATTGATGTGTTCTGAATTTACTGCAAGCTAAATCAATAATTAATCGTGTTAATTCAATGATTAGCACTATTACTGCGTGATAAACAGCCTGCCGTGGGTCAGTCAAGTGTTAAACACTTACTACGTAATCTTGTTACCGCCGCGTTTGCGCCCTACAAGCCATCTAAGACACACTTCCTGTTTATTTGATATACATATATATCGTGACAAAAATAGTATATTTGGCATCTTTGTACGTGCATTAAAAATATATTTTGCTATCTTTACACAATAGATAATACCATAATACCATAATATGGTACCATGCCATGGTATACCATAATACTACCATATTATATCCGTAGTGGATCCAGGGTATATAGGACTATATACATTATCAGTGTTATATTATTATAATGCATTGATGTACCTATCCAGTGCTGATATTTTTTAAAACGTAGCAGAGTTAAATACACAATAATAGAAATGTTGCCTGCGCCAAAACCAGAGGTAAAAACCGTCGCATGCCAAAAACACACCATACTAATATGTATTAAGATGGTTCCTACGACTACCAACACTTAGTATCGAAGAAACATTTAGGAACCGCCTGGCAACCTCGCTGTTGAGTTTTTGGAAGCATAACGCAAAGCTATACCCCATCAACACAGACAATGGAGGCCGCGCCAATATTCTTACTATGGTAGGGTAGAATGCCCTAAAGGGCCCCTCCATAAAATGCACTTTCGCCAACATGAAAAAAATAGTCGAGTTCGGTTCACAGACATGGGAGGAGGCTGTGCTATATATTAGCTGATTGGGTTAACATGTAGGTGTAATTTTGTGTAATCCTTAAAGCGCCCCCCCCCCCCCCTGTTTTTCCCACCGTATTATAAGAAAAAAAAATTCTCAAAAGGCCCCGCCCCCTATTTAAAAATAGTAATAACCTACTTAGGGACATGCCCGGGTCTAAAATCATCAAAAATCGGTGATTTTATTTTAGCCTAAGAATATGACCATATAATGTAAACATGTCAATAGACTAGAACTGCATAAGTTTTTTAATTTTTGTGCTGCGCACTTACCAGTTAGGCTAGATATAGAGACGAAATTCCCGTATTTCTTATTTTTGACATGGTTGTCAATGATTAGAAACTTTTCGGATTTTACCACGAT
Organism: Flabesymbios commensalis; assembly: GCA_964017125.1. Lineage (NCBI taxonomy): Eukaryota > Metazoa > Annelida > Polychaeta > Terebellida > Flabelligeridae > Flabesymbios > Flabesymbios commensalis. The sequence continues at coordinate 44,213,798 of OZ024917.1, forward strand.
GTTGCTCATTCATTATCACTAATTTGATGAAAAGTATGTGTTAAATATGTCAGCAAATGAGGAACGCATGAATTCCTGAGATCAAGACCTGGTCGAAATGGCCATCTCGACCAATCAGAAGCCTACGATATATCGTAACTTGTATGAGAATACTGGCCCAGTCTGGTAGACTGTAACTTCGAGGGTATTACTATTAAATTTCGCGCAAACGCAACGTTGAACATTTCCGCCGTCACTTTTATTCACTGAGAAACAAGTCTTGATATTGATTATTATTAATTGACCACTTGACCGGCTCCAACGGAAACACCTGCTTTAAAATTAGATGAAGCCACTTGGTAACAGGTTAATGCTCTGTTAATTTCTATTAGGATAATATATATAGTGTTAATAGAAATTAACAGAGCAATAACAAGTAGCTTCATCTGTTTGTGGCACATTAACAGCTGATTGTTGACGTGGATGTCTCCGTGCACATATAGCTACATAACATCTAACGATTATCACACAAGACCACACAGTGGAAAAAGCATTGTACCTGCAGCTCTGCCTGGATGTCTGACGCTGTTTAAAAAGGTAGGTAGGCTTATACCTGAATTGTATATTTCAATGTATGCCTCTCTTTACATAGGTTGTGTAACATTTTGTATCATATCATAGGCTCCTTTTGCACACCCACCCACAGTGATGGCTGTGCAAAGGGGGTGCCTATGCTCATATTGTATGGTTTAACTCTGCTGACATCTAGATATCATCTCTCACATTGATTCACATTGACATGTTAATTGCTCCTGCAATTGCCACCTCAAGTGTTAACCCTTTAACCGCCGGTGCCAAATATATTGGGTTTTTCACTCAATTATTACCACATTCGGTACCGGCTTTTAAGCTTGTTAAAGCCGTAATGTGACATCAATCAGCACGATTTGAAAAGAGTTGACCTCCATTTTGTCAAATCTGAATAATTTTCAATCACTTGAAGTTGTGGATCGCGTCAGCGAGACACAACTTCAAGTGGGTGAAAATTCCAATTGAATAATTTGGCAGTTGAAGGGTTAATGTTATAAAATACCTACGTATAATATATCAAGGTGAATTCTCTAGAGATATGACTGATGGGAGGAATGTTTTTGTCATCATTCTGTTACACAGATGGCACTGATGTCTGCAACGAGAACGATCTAGATGTGTGCGAGATTTGCGCATGTTCGTTCGGAATTGTGGCATAGGCTTTCAGCCTTTATTATTTCTTAGATAGATAATAGTTTTTTTTAGATAGCGTTAAGGACCTCGGATTATTCAAATCGGACGTTGATTCACCTATTAGTCGGCTGGTCACACTTTCCTTCACTCACACATTATCCCTGAGTAGATAATTAAATCGCACACTTGAAACAACACATTCTAGTATCAATTATGTCAGTTTGGTTTTGGAGAGGATAGCGGTAAAATAACTAGAGAACAGTTCAAAAAATCAGACAAGGAGCAGAATTCCTGACTTGTATCCACAGGATTGCTCACAAAAATTAACTGATTTAACAATTTTAAGCTACAATGATAATGACGGTGTTTCTAAAAACATATTAATTGATGTACAATATATTTTAAGTTGAAAAATGTTTGAAATTCAGCAATAGTCCAGGCTTTTAGGGTCAAAATAAAGCGAGTGAAAAAAAATACAATTTTTCGAAATAATTAGAAAAAAAAGTGAAATCCTCTTAAAAATGATATTTCAAAGAGCTGGTAGATTGTTGAGTTTTGTCATTATATTTTGTTTAATGGACTCCAGGGGCGTGCGCAGCTTTCCGTCAGGGGGGGGGGGGGTAAAGAGGTAAAATTGAGAAAAATATGGGGTTTTCGGGGGCTTGCCCTCGGAAAGCCCTAGAAAAATTTTAAAACCTGCAGCTCAAGGGGGGGGGGAGTCAGGACTCCTCTGACCCCCTCCCCCCCCTGTGCACGCCTCTGGACTCGATAAAAAAAAAGTTAGTGGTGAAGGTGACGTCATGCGGCTAGGTCAAATGCAACAAAAAAACTTATTTTTAATGTTTCAATGTTGGATACAGATTCCTTTAAACCCTCAAATTAAAGGCTATTGATCGGTGTATTATTCGTGTCGGCTATCCATTAAACAAATGACAAAACATATTATAAATATCATTACACGGGTTCTTGAGCTATATTTTTCGGATTTCCTCACGATATTGCCAATTTATTACTACTAATTTGATGCAAATTATGTGGTAAATATGTCAGAAAATGAGGAAAGCATAAACTTCTGAGATCACGACCAGTCTAGTAGACTGTAACTTCGGAGGTGATACTATTAATTCTCGCGCAAACGCAACGTCGTACATTTCCGCAGTCACTTATATTCACTGAAAAATAACAAGTATGGATTATTAATAATTGACAACTCAACCGATTCCAACGGATACACCTGCTTTACAATCAGATGAAGTGGCTACTTGTCAACAGGTTAATTCTCTGTTAATTTCTATTAGGAGAATATATATATACTGCTAATATAAATTAACAGAGCAATAACAAGTAGCTTCATCTGATTGGGGCACATTAACAGCTAATTATCGACGTGGATGTCTCCGTGCACATAAAGCTACATATAACCTGATAACATATAACAATTATCATACAAGGCCACACAGTGGAAAAAGTAGACGAAGTAGCTTGGTATGATATTGTACCTGCATCTCTGCCTGGATGTTTGACGCTGTTTAGAAAGGTAGGTAGGCTTATACCTGAATTGCATATTTCAATGTATGCCTTTCATTACATAGGTAGTGTAACATTTTGTATCATATCATAGGCGCCCTCTTTCAAACGGGATGCCTATGTTCATATGGTATGGTTCAAAGCGACACAATCAGGCTAAAATCATAAAAAAATCGGCATTTTTATTTTGGCTTTTTAATATGATCAGAAATTTTGTGTCATAGCATATCGTCGCCTCGGAGCTAAAGGATCCTATCTGCCACTCTGACGAGTGTCAGATAGGATCCTTTAGCTCCGAGGCGACAATATAAGTATTCAAATGAAGCGCTAAAAAATCTTGATACACGTCTTCAGGACGTGTCTTCTTGGATGGCACCAAGGAAATTAAAATTCAACCCTGATAAGACCTATTTTTTTAATAATTGGATCTAACGTGCAGCGTGAACATTTTTCGAAATGTTTTCCAACCAGATTGTTGGCAGAGGAAGTAACTCCCTGGCCATTTGCCAGAAATCTTTGCATAGTCTTTGACCATGCTTCAAGTCATATATCTGGTATATATCGCGCTTGCTACTAGCATATACGTGAAATGCGTTATTGCAACTCCGTTGATATTTATTAGCAAGCTGGAAGCTGGAAGCTGGATTATTGTAACTCTGTCCTGTTCAACGTAACTGTTTTGATTGATATAATTACACATGCAATTGAAAATGGTGAATATGTGTTGGGTGTCTTCTTAGATCCTAGTGAAGCATTCGACACGGTTGACCACAATATTTTATTGCAAAAAATGAAATTTATTGGCATTCGATGAACTGCACTGGATTGGACGAGGAGCTATTTACAGGATAGAAAACAATATGCGGTTTATAATAATGTTCGCCCACTATTTTTTTGCTCGTATTAATTTCGCGCACTATTTTTTGCATGTATCAATTTCGCGCACTATTTTTTGCATGTATTAATTTCGCGCACTATTTTTTGCATGTATTAATTTCGCGCATTATTTTTTGCACGTATTTATTTAAAAGTATCATGTGGAGTGCCACGGGGATCCATTTTAGATCCACAACTGCTTTAAAGTTATGAGAATGATTTGGGTAATGTATCTACAATACTATTTCCAATACTATTAGCTGACGATACAAATATTTTTGTTAATGGGAAAGATATTGATGCTTGGATAGTTAAGAACAAAGACCTAAAAAAAAATGTATTCTCGTTATCAGTTAAAAAACTGTCCTTAGATATCAAGAAAACCCACTATATTGTATTTATGGTACTTCAAAAAATGTTATTAAAAGTGAGATATAAAGACGAAATCCCCGTATTTTTTATTTTGTACATACATGTCCGAGATAATAAATCGCAAATTTCGTCTCTAAATCTTGCTTAACCGGTAAATGCGCAAGACAGAAAATAACAAAACCTACGCGGTTCTAGTCTATGGGGATGTTTCCAACGTATGGTCATATTAAGAAGCAAAAATAAAAATACTGATTTTTTGATGATTTTAGGCTGATTGTGTCGCTTTAAGTTGGTCATCACATTCAAAATATCCTAAATAAAAAAAGGGCATTGGACTTATTTGTAAAAGGAAGCGTCACTTAAACATTACCACATTACTCTCATTGTATAGTTGTTTTGTATATCCATATTTTTCTTATTTTGCATAGAAATTTGGGGAGCGGTTGTTGATGTACATTTACAGCAGATAATCAAGTTACAAAAACGGGTAGTAAGAATAATAAATTATTCAAAGTCATCAGAACTTTCTGCTTCAATATGTCAGAAATTTAAATTATTGCAAATTAAGGAGATTTATTAATATTCTATTGGTACATTTATGTAATAGCATGCCCAGCATATACATCCTAGGATACTTGACCCAATGTTTATAAATAACAATGAAATACACATGCAAAATACTGGACAATCTAAATACTTTCACAAACCAAATTAAAAATTATCTTTATCTCAAAGAACTATAAAATATAAAGAAGCTACCATATAGAATAATATATCTCCTATTGTTTTAAAAAAAAAATTAATCATCCTTAAAATTATGTTGCATTTCATGTTGAATAAAGTTATTGTCAAATGTGTATTTTTTTGTAAGTTGTAGTATATACAAACAAAGATATGTTTATATAGATATGTATTATTTTATTCTGTTAAACGAAGAATAAGCATATTGGGGTTCATTCCTGTTTTATATTTTATAATAAATGTATCTTTTTCAATGGAATCAAAAACATTATGTTATGCTGTGTTATGAAAAGGAGATATCAAAACTGCAGGGTGTACAGAACTATTTGGCGCGGGTTGTGACAGAGTATCACATTAGTCCTCTTATAAAATCGTTGCTACTGGCTACTTGTTCGTTAAATCATCAAATTTAAATTGTATGACCTACCAGGCTCTGACCAGTGGACAACCAATATATATTTGGAACATGCATCAGCCATCGCCAAAGGTACGGACACTTCGTTCCAGTGATCTAGATCAGCTGCTTGTTCCCCGGGTCAGAATCTCGGAAGGCACCAGGGCCTTTTCTGTTGCAACAGAATTGAATTATAATACTGTGTTAATGTTACCATACACTACTGTTTTATTAAAAATATGATGACGGTGACCATAAATTAAATAACATTTAATAACGAAAGAGTACCAATAAAATGTAGACCTGGGTATTATCTTATGGTTTAAGTATTTTACTTATTTTTCCTGTTCTTATTTCAGACTACAACGGTATGGATAGCATAGTGATACCCTCACGGCGACATGTTACATCCGCTGAGCTGAACAGTCCGCAACGTACCACCAGAGTACTCTCATCGGATACACCCGCTAAGAAGAAAAGTCTGCACCGTACCACGAGAGTACTATCACCTGGTACACCACATGAGATGAACAGTCCACACCGTACCACCAGAGTACTATCACCTGGTACACCACATGAGATCAACAGTCCGCACCGTACCACCAGAGTACTATCACCTGGTACACCACATGAGATGAACAGTCCGCACCTTACCACCAGAGTACTATCACCTGGTACACCACATGAGATGAACAGTCCGCACCTTACCACCAGAGTACTATCACCTGATACCCCACATGAGATGAGCAGTTTGCACCGTACCACCAGAGTACTATCACCTGGTACACCACATGAGCAGAACAGTTTGCACCGTACCACCAGAGTACTATCACCTGATACCCCACATGAGATGAGCAGTTTGCACCGTACCATTAGAGTACTATCACCTGATACACCACATGAGATGAACACTTCGCACCGTACCACCAGAGTACTATCACCTGGTACCCCACATAAGATGAGCAGTTTGCACCGTACCACCAGAGTACTATCACCTGGTACACCACATGAGATGAACAGTCCACACCGTACCACCAGAGTACTATCACCTGATACCCCACATGAGATGAGCAGTTTGCACCGTACCACCAGAGTACTTTCACCTGGTACACCACATGAGCAGAACAGTTTGCACCGTACCACCAGAGTATTATCACCTGATACCCCACATGAGATGAGCAGTTTGCACCGTACCATTAGAGTACTATCACCTGGTACACCCGCTGAGATAAGCAATCCGCACCGTACCACCGGAGTACTATCACTTGGTACACCACATGAGATGAACACTTCGCACCGTACCATCAGAGTACTATCACCTGGTACACCCGCTGAGATAAGCAGTCCGCACCGTACCACCGGAGTACTATCACCTGGTACACCCGCTGAGATAAGCAGTCTGCACCGTACCACCAGAGTACTATCACCTGATACACCACATGAAATGAAGAGTCCGCATCGTACCACCAGAGTACTATCACCTGGTACACCCGCTGAGATAAGCAGTCCGCACCGTACCACCAGAGTACTATCACCTGATACACCACAAGAAATGAACAGTCGGCATCGTACCACCAGAGTACTATTATCTGATACACCCCCAGAGATGAACAGTCGGACCCGTACCACCAAAGTACTATCACCTGGTACCCCACATGAGATGAACAGTCCGCACCGTACAACCGGAATACTATCACCTGGTACCCAACATGAGTTAAACAGTCCGTACCGTACCACCAGAGTACTATCACCTGGTACCCCACATGAGATAAACACTTCGCACCGTACCACCAGAGTACTATCACCTGATACACCCCCTGAGATGAACAGTCCGCAATGTACCACCAAAGTTGTATCACCTGGTACACCACATGAGATGAACAGTTCGCACCGTACCACCAGAGTACTATCATCTGATATACCCCCTGAGATGAACAGTCCGACCCGTACCACCAAAGTACTATCACCTGGTACACCCCCTGAGATGAACAGTCCGACCCGTACCACCAAAGTACTATCACCTGGTACACCCCCTGAGATGAACAGTCCGACCCGTACCACCAGAGTACTATCATCAGATACACCCCCTGAGATGAACAGTCCGACCAGTACCACCAAAGTACTATCATCTGGTACACCACATGAGCTGAACAGTCCGCAATGTACCACCAGAGTACTATTACCAACTCGTCAAATTGGGAGGCGTCACGACTGGCTAGACACTGAAAAGATTAAAAACCGGTTCAAGCAGGCCGGCGGTATCATAAGACGTGGTGGAGTACCCACCTTGTTCGAAAAATCATCCAACAAGGGGGACACACACTGTGAACCCCAGAGAACCATTATTGTAGATTATTTAAAGCCCGGTCAGACACGAGAGGCCTACATGGGCGGACTGGGAGACAATGACAGTCTAGATGTCCCAGAGAAAAACTTCTCTTCCTCTTTGCTGCTCACACAGCTTCAGGACGGTAAGTTTACCAGTATGATCGCCCTGGATCACCTGCCAGTGACACATGTCCGTATCCTGGTGTGTGGGTACAGACTAGAAGTCTTCCGAGACAGCCGACGTAGATCTAAACTGAATAGGAAGCATAAGTTGGGTAACATTGACATTCCGACTTACGTGAATCCAGAGTCACTGACGTTCACTATTGATGAAGAAGAAGACGCCCTCTGCATAGAAGGCCTAGTTAAAGGTTACCGTCCTTCTGATAATCAACTAAGAAATTATCTTCCATCATCGACTCTCTGCTTGTCTTCAAACGACTTTCACACATTAAAAAATAGGCCCTATGCCAAGTCGAGTAATTGTGTTAAAGAAAAAATTACTGAAGGTTTCAATGACTGATTTCCCTCATCATTATTATTACTGCAGTTATTCCCAGTAATTTGGACTGTCACACTACAGTGACAAGCCAGCGCCTGCCGACGTATGAAGACAATTGCCAGTGCGCTGGCACACGTCGAGAACGTTAGTCAAAAGATACAACCACGTTGCAAACACGCTGCTATACGCTGTTGCACGTTGTCATACATTCGGACAGCCGAGTTGCGTATAAATATACGCCACTCACAGGCTGAACGTAAACGTACGCAACATGTTCTAAGCTGCATTGAAGATACAAGATAATTATTTCTCCAAGCCGTATACATGGTACAGAGTGCCGAACAAATAGCAAATAATGGTTAGAAATAAATAATGGTTAAAAATAAAAATTTGTATGTACATATCAAGTTCACATTTTATACATTTAGCTACATTGCCAAGTGCAATTTCATTCTTCGTGTTAAGTATTATGTTCGAAATTGATAGTGTGACGGCCAAGCGGTTTCTCGCGCATTTGTCAGGATGCCCCGGAAGAGCGGTCACTCGAGTCACCAGCTCCGCCGTCGACATAGAACGGGGGTTTTGATACTTTGACACCACCGGCGGTTAACGCCGGAAATGCTAATTGTTTATAGTGTTGCAATTTAATCTGAGTCAGTAATTTCCCCTACTCAAAAGCAAAGGTAAAATAAGGTGACCAAGACCCGACGCAAAGAAACAATCAGCGGAATTTATCCTACGTCAAAATGTCTTGGGTTTAGTTAAAATAGATCAAAAATCAAACTAAAATATAGCTGACGTAAGAATAGAATGAACATACAAAACAATTTTATTTGCAATACATGTACATATCATTCTGCAATGTGTTACATATGCTAAGCATAAATAACAGTTCTGTGTCTATTTCCTATGTGAGACACAATTCACCATTAACCATGTTAACTCTATGACAATTCACTGATTAGAACGTTATTCTAATCTACTATAACCTTACATATTAAATTACATATGTACCCTATGCATGTACACATAAAACTCCCGTGAACATAATATCACCCAAATAAGTGAACCTCAGAACCCCTCCCCCCCCCCCCCCCCACGAACCTACTCACATCTTATGTAATTACACTGTCCGCCCCGAATATACTACTGTATCACTCTTTCTGATTATCTATCTGTCTCTGGTTCTTTCCTCTCATTAGTTCTGATCTCACAGCCCAGGTACTTCACCTCAACACTCTGCCCAATTATCCTACTCTCAACTTATGCACTCATAAGGGTCCGCCCCGAATATACCTACTACTGTATCACCCTGCTATCTAGATTCTCTGAATCTACACTTCCTGGCAGCACATTATTTCCCCACTAGACTTCCATATATCAGGTACACAACCTCAGCTTCTATCCATTATCTTACTCTCCACTTATGCACTCATAAAGGTCTGCCCCAAATATACCTACTACTGTATCACCCTGCTAACTAGATTCCCTGAATATACATTCCCTGGCCGCACAGCATGCCTTGGTTTCAGCTGCTAGTCTAGATTCCTTGAATCTACCACTTACAGAGTCTCTCCCCTTTCACTGATATCCTAAAATATCGACCTCCCTCACCCTGACCTATACATATATATATAAATAATAATAACTCTCTCAACACTATAACCTCAAAGCCATGATTGAGTTCAACCAATAGCAGTAATAACCGCTATAGCTATAGCACATGATATAAGATCATTTTCTCACTCAACCCGACTAATTCTAACTGTACCTGAAACAGCCAAAGTTGAGAATAACTAATAGTAGTAATAACCACCATAGCTAGGAGACATGGTAGAAGATCACTCTCAGACTCAACGCAACTAGTTAACCCTTAATCTAAACCTAGCTTCGCCTTAATAGCCAAAGATGAGCTCAACTAATAGTAGTAGTAACTACTATAGCTATCACAAATGGTAGAAGACCATTTTGCAACTCAACCCGACTGAATATATCTTGTCTAAAGATAACCTAACTAAATGATGAGGGAATGGGAGGATAACATTGGCTTTGCTTACCAGATATGGGGCCGTTCAACAATTACGTAACGCTTTTTTGGACAATTTTTGAACCCCCCCCCCCCCCCCTCGTAACGTTTCGTAACATGACGTCGACTACCCCCTGTAAATTACGTAACGCTTGCCTTGACCCCCCCCCCCCCCCCAGTGCAGTGGCGGATCCAGCATAGGGCGTACCCGGCGTACGCCCCCTCCCCCCCCTTATCGGTGAAAATATTGCATTTTCATGCATTTTTTTAAATAAAGTGAAGCTAACACCCCTTTTTTCAGCCAAAATGTGGCTTACGCCCCCTTCTCTTGCACATTCTGGATCCGCCACTGCACAGTGTATTTCTCCCTTGACCTATAATTAAATGAAAATCGAAATACGGCCTATAGGGCTACTGATTAATTAAAACAAGTTAGTACCGGTACTTTACTGACAGTAGTTGAGTAGCCTATAGGGCTTAGTGTAGTGGGACTACCAAGGTAGGCTACCAGGTTTTTTATACGGATAATAGCCTAATAGGTCCCTACCCAATGAACACAAGACATTGGCCCACTGTTAGTTATATTAGTAACTTAAGCTACCGGTAATGGATTGGTTTACCATGATTACCGTCTCAGTGCGATGCTGACCCATAATTAAACAATAGGATAGCACAGTGGATCAACATCTCATGTTTGTTACGTTTGAAAAATCTTATTTAAATTTTCACCCACTTGAAGATGTATCTCGCTCAGTGCCGCGACCCACAACTTCAAGTCATTGAAAATGACTTATATTTCCCTAATTCGGGACTAAACAACAGTGGGTGGCACTCCAGTCATTTCCATTGCTGACCGTGCTCCGGTATGGGAGGATGCATAATAGGCCTGCCAAAGTTTGTGTTATCATGAATTTATGTTGTTAATAGCCTACTGTAAACAGTTAAGTCACACTTGCTGCTATATCAGCCACTAATTTGTAGAAAATTTTGTTATTTTTCAATATTAAAATGTTGCTTTTAAACATAATCTACTAGTTTGTTTTTAATCCCGATTTAGACTCTATATAAAAAATGTTACATAACGCTGACCTCTAACCCCCCCCCACCCTCCTCATAAAGTTTTGTAACGCATCTCGTCATCCCCCCTCCCCCCTCTCGGCGTTACGTAATTGTTGAACGGCCCCTATACTGTAACTCGTTCTGGCTGGCAGTATTCTGGCTTGTAGTCGAGCTAGGAGCTGGCTTGAGATGGACTGTAATAGGATTATTGGTGTATGCTTAGTACCTGTCTACTGACTAATCTGCTACTAGGATGGCTCTCAACTATCTAGTGTGTCGCTGACTGCTCTCTGTCTGTCTCTGGGTGTGTGTGTCTCTCTGTGTGTGTGGGACCCTAGAGCCGTAGGCGCTGAGAGTATTCTATGACTGGGTAGTCCCGCTCGCAATGAGGGGATAACATTCAGCCAAGTCTCTCTGTGCTTCCTACCCACTTCCCTATATACCCTTCCTTATCCCGCCGATTTACCTCTCTTCCATAGGTGAACCTACCCAATAAAAATAACTCTTTAAGCCCCTGCTTCTACTGATATAAGTACTTATACAGCTTGATATCATCATTTAAGCATCTCCTAAAACAGTACAATAATTATAGTGACCTATACGATCACACAAACAATCACATAAACAAAGATATACCATGATCAATATCTTCACTCATCGGCGTAGTGATACACATGCATTGTCAATGGGAGTATATTCTATAAAATATAACATCACTATTTACAATAAGAGTACAGTTTTAAATCATCATAACCTGACATTACCCTGCTATAATACATACTCGATCTATCTGTTAACGAAATCCCGCTTGAAAAGTAATATAAAGCACTTTAATTTACTGTCAAAACATCTGTACATGATTCATCTCATCAATTGACTACAACGTTTTTATCGTATTATAATGTCACTTAAAAGACCTTTTGTGCCGAAAAGTGACGTAAAGCAATGATTTACTACTACTTACTGTCAAAACAAAGCTACCATTTTGACTTCAGTGCTTCAACATTGAGTCAATGGCGGACTATTTCCGGCCACTTCTCATCTCTAGGACACATTTATATTACTACAAAGTTCTCTTAAATAGAAACATATTACGCTTTTATAAAATAACATTACGAAAGCTTAATAACCATAGATTCTTATGCCGTAAAGAACAGTCTCATAAAACTCGGCGCTTACATAGAAAATGATGTTTAAACTCGGAAAAAGCCCCGAAAATGGCCGACTTATGACTGACCCAGATAGACCTGGCCAAAACACTCCATTTTGCTATCCAGATCGGCACATTTTATAGCCCTCTCTAGGGTAATTTAAAGCACCGCCAAGCGCATGAAAATACCACCAAAATTACTTTAAAGATACCCACATTATAATAATATAGAAATAAAAGTAATTTATATAGCAAAAAACATAGCAAGAATTAATAGCTGGTAACTTCCCCTAATATCACTCACAATCTACCTGAACAGGATACGTTTTGCTATACCACTATGATTACCTGACATATGACATGAAAAATATAATAAAACGGTAGTACAATACCTGCTGAAAATAATAGTGTAACAGTCTGAAAATAAACCTGCCTGACTAAGGTTATTTAATCGATCTAATTACCAGACATTATGACATTGATATATTTCAGGTACTGTACCTAGATAGTACATACAAAACGAGCCACTCACTGTTACAAAACTGATAATAAAACTGAAGCCAAAAACTATAAAATACTCAAGCACAAGACTAATCAGTGTTTCTGGCTCTAAAAAAAGTTGGAGTCAGGCAATACAAAAATTCTGACTCCAAACCTGGTGTTGGAGTCAGCACACAGGCGCGGCTCCGGCGAACGCCCACGAAAGACGGTCAAAACTCTAGGGAGGATAGGGGGAGGGGGGTTTCCCCCGATTTTGTTTTTTAGAAAACGCTTTTAGGTGGCTTCTAGTGATACTTTTATATGAAGGTACTTTTCAAACTTTGAAACAAGTCATTTTTCACTAACGAAACACTGACAAATATCCCCGGAAATTATTTCGGAAATTTGTATCAATCAACTATAAAATCATTGTCGTCAGAATGGGATATTTTTTCGTCAGGAGGGAAAGCTTGTCGTCAATTCTGACGACATGACGACAGATCAGAAACACTGCTAATATGGTCTCACCACCCTAAATAAGCCGAAATCCAGGGAGGTGTCTACTAATGATGGAATCATCACACAAAATATTTTTAATGCGGCTGTTCCAACCTCTATTGAAACAAAATAAAATACAAAGAAGTAATAATTTTGTGAATATTTAATAAGCCCACGTTATCTTCTTTGTCAAGGATATCAGAAATAACTGTTTCATGATAACCTCGCAGGGATACAGTGGGTTAAAATGATGTGTGTCTGTTCTGTGAAAGAGAGCACGGATTATAGCCCAATTTTAACAGTATTGACTTTTTTACACTCTAGGGGGCGTAGCTCAAAATCTGTCTGGTAACCATACCCATAGCGGGCCTGTTTTCGAACAAGGACATCTCAAGCTTTATCCTGATATGTCACACTAAATATCTAATAGGGTGAAAAATGGTGAAATCGGCCTGCGGAATTGAGGCAGTTTACATGTGTTTCAATGGGACTGGCATTTGGGGTGGTGAGACCATCAGTAGACACAAGGGGTTTGCGTGTTCTGGTCCTTTCTTGACATATTCGAGCTGCTTGATAAAAAATCTGCAGCTTGATATCTATATTTTATTGAGTTTTACCATCGCTGTAACGATCTAAGTGTAATAGTTTTGATTAGAAAGTATATAATTGGTGAATAAATGTGATAACCATGTCTAGAAAAGACCAGAAGAGGCCGTGTTTTGGTGATATAAGTCATAGATGAAATGCCTGGTTGGTAGTTTATTGTCATATTGGCCCAAATAAAAAGAAAAAATGGTGAATTTAAGTATGGATGCTACTAATAGCAGTCCATTCTAATATGTGTGGCATATTTCAACAACAATTTTCGAAATACAAGGTAACCATGACGACTTTGTGTGACGAAATAGAGGCGGGAATAGCCACTTCATTTAACTGTTTTATTCAATGCGACTTTCAAGGAAACCAGGCCGATTTTCATAATATCAATAATTATTCAAAGGGCTCCGAGGGCAACAGTTTTCAATATATTTGCCTAATTCAAAAACTATATTGTTCAGAACACCTTCAAGCATCATACCAGGCCGAAATAAAATAATCAAAGAAAATTATATCTCTACATATGGTCTCACCACCCTAAATAAGCCGAAATCCAGGGAGGTGTCTACTAATGATGGAATCATCACACAAAATATTTTTAATGCGGCTGTTCCAACCTCTATTGAAACAAAATAAAATACAAAGAAGTAATAATTTTGTGAATATTTAATAAGCCCACGTTATCTTCTTTGTCAAGGATATCAGAAATAACTGTTTTATGATAACCTCGCAGGGATACAGTGGGTTAAAATGATGTGTGTCTGTTCTGTGAAAGAGAGCACGGATTATAGCCCAATTTTAACAGTATTGACTTTTTTACACTCTAGGGGGCGTAGCTCAAAATCTGTCTGGTAACCATACCCATAGCGGGCCTGTTTTCGAACAAGGACATCTCAAGCTTTATCCTGATATGTCACACTAAATATCTAATAGGGTGAAAAATGGTGAAATCGGCCTGCGGAATTGAGGCAGTTTACATGTGTTTCAATGGGACTGGCATTTGGGGTGGTGAGACCATATGTCACACACCGACTTAAATCCTATTTCAGTTAGAGTGTACCATAATACGTCATATAAATTTCAGATCAAAATTTGATACTATAATAAATAATAATTTATCAAAATCAGACGATATCCCAGGGCGTCACAATAGCATTTGGTCTCCTACATATATTTTCGGGTAAAAACTTTAATGCAGGACATTCCATACAAAAGTGGGATTCGTCCCCCAGTTGACCACTATTACACATTCTACATGCCCTTTCATTTCTTGGAATTCTGGCATAGCGACCTGTTTCTATGGGTAGTTTATGATTTACTTACAATGTATTTCAGTGCAGCCATGGCTCGAATTTCGAATTCTGTATCTGGTGGGCAGTGTCATCTCACCATCCTTAGCCGGTATGATCACAAAGGTGGCCTAAAACCCTATTCAACGTACGCGACGTTGGTCCAACTTTGTACAAATGCTTTGTGTTCATTGCGATATAAACTGTTTCAGAAAGTATCAGATATGACCTACTGTTTCCAACAAGATGAGAAATCACAACAATAGCACACCGAATTGATTTATTAGCATATACGTTAGAAGTTACTCATACGAAACACTGACGCTACACAAACGCTATAAATACGTTCAGAACGCTGGGCACTAGTTTGTCATAAACGTGGTTTACTTTGTCTTAATAGTGGTGAGAGTTTTGTGGTCTGGGCCTTAACTCTTTCCTGCGAAATTATTTCAAAATTATGACGTCACATTGTGTAATTATTTCAAATTGTCCCTTTTATTACCAGATCCGTCATAACTGGGGATCCCCAGCCATAGTTATTATTTTATATTATGACGTCATTATCGGGTATGGAAGGCTTGGAGACATCCACGTCCTCCCTATCACGCTTGTGTGGCGATAAGGGTGACTGGGAGCCGTCACAACTACAACCAAGTGAACCACCTTGCTAGATATGTAATGTCGCAGTAATGCGACATCCGCAGTGTAGCATAATCTCGCATTAGTGCGACATGCGCAGTGAAAGGTTTAACATAATACTGTGTGGGGAGATGCTTTCGTCTAGCAAATCTGTGCTGAATCCAGATTCTGATGTAACTAACCTGACTTACGTATTTGACCTGATATATGTATCACGTGATTTAGACAAGACATGGCTGTTGACATGACTAATCGACACCACGGGAGAATGGCCGCAGCTTCAACTCAGTTTTTGTTGCATTTTGTTTTATATTCATATATTACATACGATTATAACTTATAGTGAGGACATGGTTGAGCTTAGCTGAATTATAGTAAGATAGATTTGTGGGGACAAGCATCGGTTTCGGTGGTGTTCGGCATCTGACGAGAGGCGGCCCCCTAACGGATGCCGCCGGCGCCAACTTACGCGGCCAAACCCGCTCCACTGGTCCACTTGCGATTCAGCCAGCAGGGCCGACAGACGTCTTGTCTTGCCCCCGCGGAGCTAGCCACGAGGCCGAAGCCGCCGCGTTCCACATTCCATCACCATCCATCCGAATCAGTGCACGGCGATATGAATCAATATCAATAAAGCATCAAGAACATTATGGAGTCAATGTGAAGTTATTTGTGTAGGCCTACCGTCGCCCAGACGGGAATTGAAATGAGAACTTAGACTTAAGTTACTAGTCTTATTAGATTGATTTAAACATGCCGATGATGTTGACAGCTAATCTCAACCATGTCCTCTCTTTTTACCCTGAGCATATGTTTATACTCACCCCTTGGTCAAGCCTTCTGTGCCCGAATCACGTCTGGAGGTGGTGTATCAATTCTGACAACATGATATAACTGGATAGCACCAGTTGGTATTTTTTTTATAATTAGATTATTGACTGTATAATAATATTAATTTCTCAAAAAAATCGAACTTGCCATCATATACTTAAAGGTATGGTCAACTGTTAAAATTCGCAGGACAAGGGTCCCCCAGAATGCAATAGTGCCCGTGGGTATACCGAGGCCATATTCCATAATAATACTAAATAGGCGTTTCATACCCAAAGCCTCATTAAGAGCAAGTTATCAAATCACAGCAAGTTCATATATACTTGAGCGACATCTAAGAGTTAATAATTCCATCAAAGCAATAGCTCTTATCCCTGGTTCTTAGCTGGTCGTTGGCTTGCAAACAAACTGACTGTACTACTGTGGGTATCTCGAAACAGGCTGACCCTACGGTTGGACTGACACCCAGTAAACACAAAACATTTGTATGTTGGACCAACGTCGAAGACGTTGGGCCGACATTGTATAAATGTTATACAAATGTTTTGTGTTTGCTGGGCAGGAGGACTTCCTCTCAAATATTGTACATTTCTCCAATGTTGGACCAGCGTCGCAGACGTTGATCCAACATCAAAACAGCACTGGGTCAATATCTCGCTTAAGTAGCATCTTGTAATCAGTTTAGTTGCTGATATTAATGTCGTCACCTTGTACATTAGGTTACTGTATGCATACAGCCCTGTACTCTATATAATGCTACTGTGGGCCTACACGTGACGGTCCCACACATGCCTGTCTTGCAGTTGTATGAATCTTCAAACGGGCACAGGATATTTAAAATATGCATCATGACTAATTAAAAAAATGTTTGAAGGAATCACGAGTGCATGCACATCTCGCGATGCTTCTACTTCTATAATGCAACCAAGGTTGGCTCAATATATCAGGTTTGCCTATTAAGACAGTGAAGGTTAAGCTCGTCAGACGTTGTAAGAAATAATACAAGAACAATCCCAGTTTTTTTGGATATGCAACGCATAATTTATTTAGTATTATTATGGATTGGGGCTTTGCCTACCCACGGGCACTGTCGCATTCTGGGAGACCCATGTCCTGCAAATTTTGACAGTTGACTAAGCCTTTAATACAGACAAGCCGACCTAATTTCCCAACCCTATGATAAATATTCAAGATCTGTTTGTCAGCATAACACCAAATATGGCCATACAAGCACAACGTGGTCACTATGTGTAGGAAAGACAACAGGGACCCTCTACCAAAATCTCTTAAGGAGAATGTGAACCATGTGAAGAAGGTCTATAGCGTCTGGGTTACGATATATGCTCCACGAATCTCCACGAAGCGGGCCAATTTATCAATGAAATGCACCTGTCTGAAAATATTTGACAAAACCAGCGAATATGCATATCATTAAATATTCAAAATGATTTGCTTGTGAGTTCACATTGCCATGAAAACATATGGTTTGGTGAAATAATCTTATCACAATAATTATTGATAATTTATGATACCTTTTTTTACTATAGGTTGCATATTTTAACCAGCAAACCCCCTGGGAAATTTTTTTATGAACACAAGCATGCCCACTACTAGGCTTACGTCAATCTTCATTTTTTTCTGATACTCAAGTCTCAATCTTTGAAGTATTTTGAAATGTAAATTAGATTGTCGATTTAAAAAAAAACTTCACACACTTTATTTTTTCCCGTGCGGTGTCCTTAAAGATGACATCAATATTATCACAATTGAGCAACCACCATTCTGCCCTGGAAAGCCAAAAAGGTAGTATCTGTTTACTTTACAAGTAAGCATATACTACTTCTTGGCTTTGCAGAGAAGCATTGTCCTCCAACATGGCTGTACTATCCAATCACCGCCAGAGATAGCTTGAAAACTGATATTGGGCCTATTTACGTCACGGCACGTGAGGGTCACAGAGTTATTTAAATTGAGAATGCAAGTACGATTGGTGATGCGGAGCATCACCTATTAATAATGGTCAATATTATAATTTGATTATACATTTATAAACTACATATTTTATACCGAGTTTTGCCCGAACAAAATAGCCGTAGCTGCCATTTTTTTAATGTGTTGTTTTTATAAAAATATAAGTCTATGCAAATAAGTGGTGGCTTGCAAAGTTGTAAAGCTTTTGACTAGAACTTGACACTGACAGCCATGCGAGTCCTATACAGTATCGGTAGTTCTGTACTACTACTATCCATATTTTACTTTAAATAAAAATACACGCATTCGCAGTTTGTGATACGCCTCTTTTTGACGGCTTAATATGAAAGCTCCTCACCAGTGACAACTACTTAATTCGTTATGTGGTTTTAACCGAAGGGCATGCGTGAGAATGTAATGCTTAAATCTCGACTAACATTACGATGTGTGATTTATTGGTCGTTTGGTAATCTGTTTACAACTTTTAGGGTGGATCATGTGATTCAGGGCTTCAAGGGTGTTACAGGCTGGATGGACAATCAAACAATGACAGTCATACATCATTGCACATTGCACTGTCGCTCTCTGAGCCATAATGGCCATATGCAATAGGTACAGTTTTGCGCAGATATAAATATACTGTTCTAAGTCTAATAAATCAGTTGACTACATAAGGTGTTGATTATATGATAATAACATTTTGTGTCAAACTAAATGATTAAAATACTTCTGTACAAAAAACCTAGTGTGCTACGCATAACTTATCGTACTTGTTTATAATGACAGTTTGAAGAAATATGTCGGGGAATCCCTAAATTCAATCGACCAATGGGACTGGAATCCTTTAGCCACACCCTCAAATTGAATCAAATTGAGGCTGGCCGATCAAACCTAGAAACCAGAGCCCAGTTTCTGGCCCAATATGTAGTCACAGGGCATGTCGTCAGGCTAAGCAAGAGATAGACCTGCTTATGTATTGTTACTCACCAGGTGGCGCTTATCCCGTGTCTAGCTTTGAGCAGACATTTAAAAAGAAAGATACATTTTTAAATTATAACATTACTTTCGGGCAAAATATCCTAACAAACAAGAGACGTTGAACCTATGTAGGCTCAATGTTGGTCCACCGTCTGCGACGCTGGCCCAACATTGAACCAACATAGGTCTAATATCTCCTGTTTGCTGGGAATGAAATGAAGAATAAGCAGCATCGTGTCAACAATTTATTATTCAGTATTAGTTACAATATGTACAGCTTGAACGTAAATATTTACACAAGATCAATTACAAACATGTGATCACATTCAGAGCATTTCAGAAAACACGGTAAATTATTATGTTTAGTATTCTGCCGTGTAAAAGTAAATGACAGTAAGTGCTTACTTGAGAAGTCAGCAGTTAATGCTGTTTACCAGTACACGGCAGTAACGTGGACTTTACATTATTTATACTCATTTTTGTCGTTTTTTTGTTACATATACCGTTTATTGCTGTAATTGTGACAATCTAGAGGAGATTAAAAAGGACGTATCTGTCTGTTTTCAAAGTGGCAGATACATCCTTTCATTCGAATGAAATGAAAATCCGAAATAAAATATTTACAAAAAGGGATATAATTGTAAATAGCGTTATAAAGCCACTGATTTACAAAAAGGGATATAATTGTAAATAGCGTTATAAAGCTACTGATTTACAAAAAGGGATATAATTGTAAATGCTGGGTTAATGTTGGACCAACATTAGCCCAGCATTGAGTCAACGTCTCGTGTTTGCTTGGTTGAGAGTCTCGTTATATAGCTACTGATTTACAAAAAGGGATATAATTGTAAAACTTTAATTTTTTTAACAATCTGTACATTAGAAAGAACACAAACATTCGAGCCGTTGTGGTGGCATTGTGATGGCAGAGTTTTTCATTTTCTGTGTAATTATACCACCCCCCCCCCCCCCATAGAACCAAAGGTCATATCTGTCAGTCAAAAAAGTATGACCCTTTTAATCCCAAAATAAAAATATAATTTTAAAACAAACAAAACATTCAGCCATGACAATACAATGCTTAAGACGGGAAATCGAGACTCTCAACCCAGCAAACACGAGACGTTGACTCAATGCTGGGTTAATGTTGGGCCAACATTAACCCAGCATTGAGTCAAAGTGTCGTGTTTGCTGGGAACAGGTTCAAACCTCCGCCAGCATTGATGTCGACTTCAGTAGCTTTATAACGCTATTATTTAATCATTTAAAAGCGAGATATACCTTAACGCTCTGGACGCTAAGCTATCTTATTTAATTTTGCATCCACTTGGAAGTTGCGTCTCGCTACCGCGAGCCACAACTTCCAAGTGGCTGAAAATCATTCAGTTTCGTTTAATTTGAAACAAAAAATTGCAAATGTTGAAATACACTTTTTAATCCCACTGACAGCGATTTAAAATGCCAATAAAATGGATTAGAACGATTATAGTCGTGCTTAGAGCTTAAAGGGTTAAATATGTGACACTGAGGTTGAAGTTAAAGTCACTTGAAGTTGTGGAACGCGGTAGCGGGACACAACTTCAAGTGACTGAGAATTGAAATGTAGTAGTTCAGAAGACTGGGGGGTAAATTAATCTCTTGCACTCAGACGAAGTGTCAGCCTAACTTTTAAAAACATTCAAAATTCTTGTGTTTTAGTGACATATCAATATCACTCAATGTTTGTGCATCAGCTATTTGTCATGACACAAATTTAGCAATTTAAATTAATTTTTAGTCACTTGGAGTTGTGGATCGCGGTAGCGAGACACAGCTTAAGGTGTGTAAAATTGTGATTTTATAACCCAGGGATCAAGGGGTTAAACAATATAAATAATGATGGAAAAACGAAAAATGTTGTATTAAATTTTCCATTAATTACAAACAGCTCTGAACGATTTGATTCAACAAACGCGATTAAGACATCGGAATCTCTTTGTCCTTGAGATAATGAACCTGGTCAATCAAACGTAATAATCGGCAGTAGGCCTAAATCAAGCAGCATGAAATATTGCCATTTTTCTACTATGACAAAAAGATGAACTTACATTAACTACTCAATTATAAATACATACAAATTTTAAAATTTATACAATTTTATTTTCCACAATTTTTTTTAATTAATACTGTTATCATAAACGCTATTTTTCGTATACTTCGAGTGAGAGTTATTTTTTCGGAACTTAAAATCTTGAGATATTTGCACCTGGTTGTAACCGTGGATGGCGACCCATGGTTCAAGAGGGTACACGTTTCTTATTTTCATTAGACAATCCAGGGATTTAGGATGCACTCGAGCTCATCCGAGAGTAAAATGAGGATGATGACGAAGATGACGAAGAAAAACGAGACTTTTGACCGAACATAATAGCCATAAAGTTTACCCCTTCCAAGCATGAATTTGTCATTGAGATCTTTATTCGCTACAAGCTGCGAATTGCTGTCGCAATTCTCGTCTTGCAGCGAATTAAATGAAGATGACCTGAATTTCGTAACAAATTGAAGGAAATTGTCATTTTTTATCAAGACAGTTCCATTAAAAAAATCGTTCCACATCTCTTTAGGAGTGGGAAAATAAGTCACTTCATGATGATTTGAGGCAACATGAGGGTTTAAAAGGTCAAGCGACATTCCCAAGAAACATGAGACGTTGACCCAACGCTGGCTTACTGTTGGACCACCGTCTACGACGCTGGCCCAACAGCAAACCAACGCTGGGTCAACGTCTCATGTTTGCTGGGGCTCGTTAGCCATCGACAGGGAATTCGAATGGTTCCCATTGCAATGATTGGCGCGCATCATCACGTGGTAATCTGCAATGATGCCAGTTAACCCTTTCACCCCTAATCACGACTATAAATAAATCGTTTAAAATCTATTTTATTACCTGATCAAATCACTGTTGTGAATAAAACGGGTTTTTAAAAATCAATATGGTTGGTCGCAAATTAAACAAATATGGTAATTTTCAGCCACTTGCAAGTTGTGGGTCGCGGTGGCGAGACACAACTTAGGGTGGGTGAAAATTCAAATTAAATAACATGGCGCGTGAAGGGTTAATAGACCAATCACGCCTAGAATTGATAATTATAAGCCATGCCGTTTCAGAAAAAAAATATTCGTGCAGGGATTAATGCAAAGAATTTAACCCTTTAACCGCCGGTGTCGCATATATTCGGGTTTCATTAGCACATTAAGTACCACCTTTTAAACATGTTAAAGATAAAATATGACATCAATCAGCAATATTTGAAAACAGTTGACTTCCATTTTGTCAAATCTGAATAATTTTCATTCGCTTGAAGTTGTGGATCGCGTCAGCGAGACACAACTTCAAGTGGGTGAAAATTCAGATTGAATCATTTGGCGGTACAAGGGTTAAATATTATTGTCTGCCCTATTGCCAAGAAAATAGAAGGTGTGTTAGAAGACAATAATATGTCTACATAATCTGTGTTCGCTCGGCATTAAATTGTGAAGAATAAGACAGTGGGGAATAAAAACAAATACATTGCGATATTCTTTCACAAAATATACACTTCAATTTCCTAGTGTGACGTAATACATTATCAGCATCAAATAGTTATGACTTCATTATTAGACATAAATTAGGCAGCTGACATAATTATGCGTTCAAGTATTATTACTACATCTGCTGTAGTTGTTTATGAGTACGTCTATGACTGTTAACAGTAAAAAATAAAGTCTCCTGATCATCAGGCAGGAAATAAAACATAAATCATGGGATTTCGACACCTTGGGATAAAAGGGTCGTGAGTGGCATTTTGTCAAGTGACACTTAAAAGTTTTGAGGCGAGTGACATTAAACCATCCAGTAGTTTGAAATTGTTCAGTTAGGAGGTTAGTACACCACTCGAAATGTGGGTTAAAAAAAGTGCAAAACACGTCGACCCCTTGGAGTTAGAAGGTGTTAAACTGCCACTTTGTAAAGTGGCAGTTTAACACCTTCCAACTCCAAGGGCACGACGTCAACGCGAACACGCAGCCGACAAAAGTACACGAATAGACGCGAAATTCGATGTTTATTTTCATGGATCTCCCCCCATCTTCCCTACAGCAAGACTAGGCTTCTCAAGGTCGCAGACCGGTCTGCGACGTCGAGAAGCCTAGCCTTGCTGTGGGGAAGATAGGATTTCCCAACGTGAAAAGAAATAAAACCAGTTTGAAACGCTTCGCGTTCGCCTTGGCGTATTTGCGAATGAGAAAATGGTGTATTTGACCCATTTACGAGCGTTTTCCACTTTTTATTGTAGATGGAAACACTATAGTCGTGCACTCTATGAAGTGGCATATACCACCCTTTTGATGCCGAGATCACGATATGTATCTCAAGTAATTAGCCCACTACTATGGTAACCCTTTCGCCTCCAGGACCCACTTCTGTAAGCTTACGAAATTAAAATAATAGCTTGCGACAAAGAGGTAACTTTTCGTGGGAAAAAATGTGGCAAATTTAGCATTTACATGTATGTTTTTACAGTAGAAAAGCGTTAATTACCTTGATACAATTATACCTATTAATCAAGAGGCCGTTATTTATTCACATTTTCCGTCACCACGAGGTCTGACCTCGAAGTGAACCAAATTGACCTTATTTTATCAAATATACAACTTACTGTAATATATGAAATAAAATATCAAAAACACGTATTTTCATGGATTATGCTATTTCAAATGTTTTTTTTTTAATATGACATGACTGCGGTATATATAGGCGACAAGGTGCTTGAAGGGTCATTGTTTGACACAAATTGTCTACACAACCTCCAATAAAACACAGTCATCCCACCGGACACACGACGTTGTTACGACGTTAAATCAACGTCACCTGACGTTGATTTAACGTCGTAACAACGTCGTGTGTCCTGTGTGATATTACTGTCGTAGGCATCAGTGCTCTAAGGGTTAGATATAACATGTTGATATTATAACTCATTGGAATCCCTGTTTTATGGGTCGACGACAAAAAAAAACGATTTCAATGCGGAGACCGACATCTGACGTCAGATTCTGACGTCAAACGTCGACTCCCGCACTGAAAGGGTTAAATAACAGGTAACGTAAAGCATAAATAATAGCTATTTAATTACACAGCTTACAGGAGCAAAGCGAGAGATCAGTTGTAGAGATACCGTCATACTGTGGCCCTTCAGGAGTAATAGAAACGACCCTTTAATTGTAATGGGACGCCGTGATCTGACAATGAGAACAGAAATAAAGGGACAGAAACGACCCATTCAAGCTAATTGGACGCTATAATCTGGCACTGAGAACGAAAATAATCCTGTGTAACGCTCATAGAATAGAACACGATAAATGCGTGAAGACTACACACGTGTATGATTATGTACACAGGGAACAATCAGGTACCCCCCCCCCCCCCCCAGTATTAACCCTTACAACGCTGAAATATTTTTGTATTTAAATTGACGGAGACCGTCTTTATAGACTACAGACGTCAGAAAGAAGGTCCCCGCGTTAAAAGGGTTAATACAAGGGACCGATGTGACATTTGAAATTATTCGGCTGAGCTTGACAAAAAAGGCGACTTAGATTTAAAACTTGCGAGTGGTCGACATTTTATTCTGGACCAAACAGAGAGGGGTGTGTACATGTGGGTACTAGCTAAGACGTACAAAACATTCATTGTTTTTTCATTGTTTTTTCATTGTTGAATATCCACTGGAATTGTTCATGTTTCTAGCTGAACCTCTCAACGGGAATCATAGTTATTTCACCCCCTTGGATATGAAAGGGTGAAAGGGTGTATCTGACACTTTGTAAAGGGGCAGATACACCTTTTCATATCCAAGGGGAAGATTTATTTTCCCAGATAACCCAGTCATGAGGTACAATGGAACCTGGGAACAGTCAGTTCCCAGCTAAGACGAGGCGTTGGTCCACTGTTGGTGGGACAACGTAAAACCAGCATTGGTTCAATATATCGTATTTGCTGGGCAGTTCCCAGTAAACACGAGGTGTTAGCCCAATGCTGGGCTGGTGTTTGGCCAGCGTCGTAGACGATGGGCCAACGTCAGATCAACATTGGGCCAACGACTCGAGTTTGCCGGGTTAAACGTCTCTTACCTACACAAAATTATATACATCCTCCCCCAGCAAACACGACACGTTGAACCAATGCTGATTTAATGTTGGGCCAGCGTCGTAGACGGTGAACCAACATTAAATCAGCATTGGTTCAACGTCTCGTGTTTGCTGGGCCCACACAACGCAAGACCTTTACCAAGTGCTGGTCCAGCGTAGGGCACGGTGGACCAACAATAAGCCGGCATTGGGTCATTGTGTGCTGTGTCCATTCCGAGCTGGCTATAATTATTACGATGTGAAGATTGCAGAAATATCCTAAGCATTGTTTGAATATCATGGCTTACGCAACCAACTGAAACACAATTACGTCATCGGAGGTGACTCCCCATGCCGTTATGACGTCATCGCCTGCTTGTACAACAACTGATAAAACGCGGTTTTGTCCTGCTGGAGACGTTGCTTACGTGTTGCTTACGTTGCATCCAGCCACACACTGTAATTTAAACAGCAAGTATTTGTCTTTTCTCCATTCGTTGTAATTGTAGGCCTATTCACAACCGCTCAGGGTCCCACCATCTCCCCATGCTACTCGCTACTCTCGAGGGCTTGCTCTGTCAAGCCTTGCTACCGGGAAGATTGGTCACATACGCCTTGTTGCCATGACAACAGCTTATTTCGTTATCTGCTGGCTACGGTGAATCACCAAGAAGCATTTCAATGGAAAACGGACTATCACAAGGATGTTTCCATAGCAATTTATTTTATAGAAAAGAGTGTTTTTTTCAGATCCATTACTGTGTCTTTGATCTTCACATCTCACACTTTAAAAAGTGTAGAATAAAAGCCTCACGTGGACAATACGCTCACCTTGGTATTAAAGGGTGTATCTGCCACTTTGTACAGTGGCAGATACCACCCTTTAATACCAAGGTGACGATATGTTCATAAATAATTATTCTAATGTGAACGACATCGTTTCCTCGAACTCACTTCTACTGCGCCAGCTGCTAATCATAATGCCTTCGTATGAATTCTTCATCTTGTTGCCACGACAACTGAACTGATGACATGCAGTCATCTCCATGGAAACAAATGACAACTACAGTGGTCGTTATGTACGTTCCCATTGAAACTTACATATGTTGTTTTCAAGTGTAATATAATGCTGTTACGACGATCTCTTAGATCCTGAATTTACCAATTTACCATTGTCATGATCATCCACTACAAGTCGCGAATTGCTGTCGCATTCTCGACTTGTAGTGGATGAACATGACTTGAAGTAGGTTAACAATTTATAAAAATCGCCATGTAGACGTAAAACAGTTTCATGGAAATTTGAATTGTTCGTATGGTTGCCATCTGCGACAGGGGCGCACTGGGAGGACGTTGGTCGTAGCAACTGCGTACTACGACGACGTTTTCAGATCTGCCATCATCTTGGAGAAATCGGAGAGTTTCTGGTAGTCGTCGTCTTCCTCCGGCCTGTCGTCACGGTCCGTGTCCTTAAACGCGGGATTATTGGCGGTCCGGGGCAGGCGTAGCGTACAGGGTAGCATCTCCGCCATCACCGTGTGATGTGTCACCAGGGCTGATAGGCTCGACCACTCCTTCTCCAAACCCTGCTCAAGATAAAAACATAACAGGTAAGTGACCTAGCAAGCGACCTGGCAATAATATCTACGCTTTTATTTTGGGTCAATTTATTCTCCAGCCGTCATGTTGTCGGTACGCCACTAAAGTCGAGATTGCGTGCACACTGCACAGGGAGGGGTTACGGGTCAGCGTCATTCCTGAAGCAGACAGTGTTTTAGTTTAGACTAGCTTCAACCCGTACCCTCTCCCTGTGCAGTGATGACAATGGAAAATCCACCCCAGACAGTGTTTCAGTGTAGACTAGCTTCAACCCGTGCCCGTGCAGTGGGGACAATGGAAAATCCCTAAAATTCTAAGTGATTTTCTATTGTTTTCTGAAGATGTTTCAATCAATAAATGCGTTCACACAATAACTAGACTTTGGAATTCCTATGCCTTCAATTTCGTAGCTTTGGGTAGACTAAGCCTCGTGACTGGGGTGCGTGTGCCTTTGTATTGTCATATTCTCATATTGGGAAGCTTTCACATAATGTCTTGACATCATGTTGAAAATATAAAATATAACAATTTACAAAAAAACACAGCGAGTTTAAAAAAATATTCGAAACGTCATAAGTTTCAAACATTTGTTCCAAAGCTAGTATATTTTACTACTATCTTCTTGATATAATGTTTTTACAAAAGGTAATTTCAAAAAAATAATACACATAATAACACTTGCGAATACAAACAATTTGCTTTCCATACAATATAATGGCATGTACAGTGTATATAATACACTTGGTCCCTTGGAACCAGACGGTCAAACCTGCTGCCCTTAGGCGGCAGGGTTGACCGTTTGGATCCAAGGGGACAATTCCCTTCCCCCCTTGTACCTTCAGTTTGTAGCCTCCTCTGTGCCTCATGATCAGAAAGTGTGAGATGCCGGTGGGGTTGTCAAACTTGGGCACTTTCACCGAGAGGGCAAAGCAGCCGGGCTGAGATGTGCTGTCCCGCACCACAAACGACCCGATCTCCTCCTGGCCCAAAATCTCCAGCGCAATCTCCCTGTAACACAGCCCACAACAACACCCCTGTCATGTGAGGTAGCCCTCGGAGCCGGTGGAATTACATACTCACCCGCTTGAAGTTGTGTCTCGCTATCGCGATCCACAACTTCAAGCGGGTGAAAATTAATTTGCATTTATGCGATTAATTCACATGGTAAGTAAGTGTTACCGCGATCGAGAACATTATTTCATTTTTACAAGACAACTGCTAATAAAGCACTATTATGACAAAAGTCGACATCAGCGCTCTAAGGGTTAAATAGATCACCTTAATTAATCTGCGTCAGATGACCGGTTGACTTACAGTTAAGTGTAAGGGGGCCACCATTCAATTTCCAGGGGGGGGGGGGGGCTGGAGTTTTTTTGAAATAAATAATTTCGGGCAGACTCTGCGTGAAATAAATAATTTACTTCAAAAACTGTTCTATATAAACATATAATAAAATGTGAAATTTTCAGCGCGCCGCCGAGCCCAGTTGAAATGAATAATTTGCTCGCGACAAAAACTCCAGCCCCCCCCCCCCCTGGATATTGAATGGTTTATTCAGGAAACATACAGTTACACATGTTACATAGTCACAAATGTAACCTTACAGCTTGTAAGCGTTCTTCTCAATAATTTGTTCTACGTAATTAAAATTACACACATATTGCTGTAAACATGATAAAAGTGGAAATAGAAAAATAATATTTCAAACTATTATTGCCATGCTTGTTTACAAATTGGTTAAATACTCAGGGTTATGACGTGCACAGCAAACAAAATTGACTCAATGTTGGCTCAATGTTGAGACAGCGTTTACGATGCTGGCCCAGCAGTGAGCCAGCATTGGGTCAAAGTCCGCTGTGGTCTGGATCAGTGCTCACCGTGGGATCCCGGGCTGGTACCACCCCACCCCCCGGAGGTCCTCATCCAGTGAATGGTCCCCTGATCCAGATTCCAGCTTCCGCAGGGAGTCATATCTGTAACACACGCAGGCAGACTATGCTGGTAACCATGGTAACACCAGTATAACCTCTGACGAACACATTATGACATTATGATATCAACCGTAATCAATCTGAGGCCAGCAGACAAAAGGCGTTGAATCAATGTTAGTTGAACGTTAGTCCACCGTCTACGACGGTTGACTAACGTTAAACCAACATTGATTCAACGTCTTGTGTTTGCTGGGAAGACGTCAAATATCTTTTAAACCTAACCCTTTAACCGCCAGTCACGATTATATTCGTTTTTCATTTTTATTAGAACGTTAAATGTCAGCTTTCAAACATGCTGAAGACAAAAAGTGACAATAATTGGGAAGATTTCAAAACCTATTACCACCATTGTGTCAAATCTGACAAAAATCAAATCTAGTTTTCACCCACTTGAAGTTGTGAATCGCGTTAGCGAGTAACAACTTCAAGTGAGTGAAAATTGCAATGAAATAACTTTGCAGTTAAAGGGTTAAACACCTCCTTCAGACTCGATACATGTATTATAATAGTTACTTATGTTTAAGAATTATCTGTTGTTGAAATTCATACCCACGCTAACAATGATATCTTTTAAAGACATCATAAATGTACTTTGGCATAAATTTCAGTAACAATGATTAGGGACGGCAAAGTACAAATAAACGAATATACATTTGAAAATGATTACATGATAAAAGAATGGAAAACTAAAAGAATGAAAAAAAACATCAATAAAAACGAACGCACGAATAAATGAGTGAATGAATCAGTACTTGAATGAATGAATGAATGAATGAATGAATGAATGAATGAAAGAATGAATGAATGTCAGTGGTGTCTTAAACACATTTTTTCAAGTACAAGCTAAACTGAGCCAGGAGAAACTCTTGTTGATGACGGTGAGATAAATCAGATGATAATGTTTTGCAGACACGTGATTCAATCAAACAATCAATAAAACTTCACTAGCGCCTAAATCATCAGCGGGCCGAACTCAGAGGCGCACACATCCTTAGCATGAGCACGTGTCATAATTCAGGTCAAAGCCCGTTCGTCAACAGAGAGCTGGGCCATTGAGCAGCTATCGTGAGAAAGCCAGAATAAATAGGTGAAATTTAAGTAATTTCCGGAATGTTAAAATTGTTTGGGCATTACTGATCACGTATGGGCACATAAGGACCATAAAGTTGTTGGACCAACTATAGAGAAAGCTCTTGACCCGGTCTTGTTTTTTATACTGCCGGGGAACAACGAATCCACCAGGAGCGTAGACATTTGGAGCATTTCGGCCGAACAAGTAAGCTCGACCACGTTACCTCTCGGTTATGGAAAACCAAAAGGCAGTATCTGCTTATACGTTACAAGTAAAAATATACTGCCTTTTGTCTTTACGACAACTTTAACCATGAAAATAAATCATAATATCAACCACAAGAAACACTGCGTTGTTTTCTCGTTGCGTCATCGTCATCGAGAGAGACGGTTTTAGTGGTTACATCGACCACGAATATTATACCCAGCAAACACGAGGCGTTGATCCAATATTAATGTTTAAATGTTGGATCGACGTCACTGGGTATACAAGGATGATCCTTTTCTATATGGCACACGACGTCCTATCAACGTTTGAACTACGTCTAGCCAACGTCTTTATGTATCCTGGCCATATAGGTGGTCTCAAGTTGTTGCTTAAAAAACTCCATTTTAACGGCGTTTCGCTAATGACAAGGTCAGGTTTTCTACTGAAGTAAGGGATAATTTATTATCTGGATCAACCACGGGGAGAATACAGTCATTGGAAATAGTAGTAACTTCTGGCAGAATCAGTAAATAGTTACTGTTTCTTAGTGTTTAGTACGACACAATAAAGTATGCCCGTCACGCAAAAAAATAGAGGAGGGGAATACCGCGGGGAATTCAGAATGGTGTACCACGGAGGGAGAACAAGCGACCAGGGTGTAAAATAAATGGTGTCATCAGGAGAACTGTGAGTTATAAAAGAGCAGGAGAAAGCAGGACCAACCCGCTGTGCTTGTGGGCGGTTAGTTCACAGGCCCCACGCCGGTGTACTTTATGATAAATAAGGCGTTTTTCGTGGCGGCCATTTTGAATTTAAGCATCATAATACTACTTGCTACGTGGTCAGGAATCTGTCTTTTTATGTCGTCGGTGGTGGTGCATCGGGAGGAGGGGGGGGGGGGGGAGGAAGGGGGGGTCAATGTCACTTTGTGCAGTGCCAGGGAATGCGAGACAATGTTGCGATATTGATGCTCCACTGTCTGCGCCCACGAGAGATATGCCGGCAAACACGAGACGCTAACCCAATGTTGGTTTAATGTTAGTCCACCGTCTGCGACGCCGGGCCAACATGGGTCAGCGTCTCGTTTTGCTGGGATTAGATGTCTGAAAGGCAGCTAGGCTGGCCCTGCTACAGAGCTTTGATAATCTCTTCTGTAATGCCGAGTCCTGATAGGGCCTCAAAACTGGTGTCTGGTGACCCCGAGCTTGACCCTTACCAACTGTGTCAAATGTGACATTATGTTGGCCAACCACCGATCACCTTGCTCTATCATCCTTCTATGTGTCACTCATGCAGCAACATTATGACAGCCACGTGGCGGGTCAGTGTATTGTTTAAATCTTGTTTACAAAGTCGAGGACACACTTTTTAAACATGTGGGGGTGTGACGCATTGGTAGTCATGCATGCGTCCCGGGTTCGAACCCCGCTGATCCTCGTTTCTCCTCTCTCGATGTGACCAGGCGATCAAGGTAACGTTGCAACCAGTGTATCGACGTTAATTTTGCGCAGGGCCACGCGCTGCGCGCTCTCTCACCAGAAAAAAATATCACAAAGCATAGCCTAATGCTCGCCTCTATGATATTTTCTTGAGATCACCAATGTATCTGCAGTTGCATGGCTTGTGTGTGTATCTGGATATATACTTTAGATCTGCTACTTTCGCGTGTTTAAATTTGAGACTTTTCACGAAGTTTAGAATAAGCGAATTTTCATTTCTCTTTAGCAGCGCTATTACAAAAATATTTTTCGAGAGATTCTTGAATTCGCGAATTTGTTCTCCTCGCGAAAATTAAAACATCGCGAATATTACCAGATCTACAGTATGCAGTTCGCGTGCTGGTTGGTTCGCGGATTCATGCATCTGCACCAGTCCAGTCTTAATTTACGCCGAGCGTATAGCTCAAGCGTGCCGTAAATCACATTGCAGAGTGAAGATGGGATTCATTCCACTCTAGAATAGAATGATTCGATCACAAGAGCATGGATACCAAAAAATATTTATGAATTTCAGTGACATTTTATATAGTTTTTGAATTTTTCTTGATACGGTTTCAGCAGCACAAGGGTTAACGACACATGTGCGGTGATCCGAGGTCATCGGAGGTCATCCTGGACGATCCAGGAGAGGGAGGCAGGAGAGGGAGGGGGGTGCCATGTCACAGAGCGTGACGTCACGCACCAATAACTGGTAGATAAAAATGACACCAGAGCTAAATAATCACTCGAGCAAGGGGACGGACCATACTGCAAGCGTTGCCTGCACATCATACCAACCCACACCTAACGTTGACTTAATGCTGGTTCAATGTTGGGCCAGCGTCCTAGACGCTGGACCAACATTGAACCAGCATTGAGATATTTTACTGCGCAGGGTATTGTGGATGAAAGCAAAAAAATAAACGAGCGAAAAAACAGCTAGTAAACTGATCTGCGTAAACTGGGCTAGAGAAAAAGATCCCTTGAGTAAAATAGTGAAAGCACACTCTGGATATATCACAATATTATTAGATATGTGGTCAAACTGTGGTCAGTGCTGAATGAATGCATGAATAAATTGTGATATAAACCACCTTAGTGCACCTACACAAGCTAAACTGGGTTAGCTCCGGCGTGATAGGCGGCAGTGCCTGGCAAACATGCTGACGAGTTGACGGTTAGTGAATAGGATTCCCAGCATTTCATGGAAACAAAATTCCCTGATTTTTCCCTGGTGAATTTCACGAAATTCCATGATGCAGTAAAAATTAGCGCCACTCCCTTTTGCCTCTTTAGTGTAGATGGTATTGTTCAAATTCACCACAGTCACCAAGTGAGAAAAAGAAGGAATTTCCACACCAAAAGCCAATCATTATTATTCAGTGAATATGTAATTTGGTTACGAAAAAAGCAACTGACTGATTTCACGACCACTTTCTCTTTTGGGCAAGTAAACATGATACAATTCCCTAACTTTTCCCCGATTTGAGGCACTTTTCTCAAATCCCCTGACTTTTCCCTGACTGGAAAAATTAAAACTCATTTTCCAGATTTTCCAGGGTGGCTGGGAACCCTGAACCGATCTCGTTAGCTAATCATTCACTCTCATATGACCTGCTCTTCGGTGACTTGATCCAGGCAGAAAATCCACCAGCCAGCGGACCAAACAATTCCGTGCTGCAACTACATTGTTACGAATCAGTTCTCCTCTGAAAAGCCAAAAGGCAGTAACTGCTTACTTTACAATTAAGCTGCTACTGCCTTATGGCTTTGCACATTACCGTTATTGCTCACCATTCCAGACAGAATTTGAGAGTTAGGGGTCGGCTGCTGGCGTGAGGGCCATAACAAGAGAGAAATGCCCAACCTGAAACATTTGTTTAACATTTGTGCAATGTTGGACCAACGTCGAAGACGTTGGGCCGACGTTGTACAAATGTCATACAAATATTGTGTGTTTAATGCATATCTAATTTCATTTCAAAACACAAAAACAATCATATAGTAAGTCTGCAAGATATAGTTCGCTATAGCGGATATACATTTTCAAAGTAATTTTTGCTATATATTTAAATATTTTTTGTTAGGTGTCTATTTTCCCGTAAATATAAATATTTTTCTGGCATTCGAATCTGGAGATTGCGTTGGCAGTTCCAGCATCAAATGGATGAAAATAAAACAATACAACTCAACAGGGTTACGAATTCGTGAATCCAAAGACCAGTAAAATATTACAATGATCGATTAGAATAAACACGGTATATTGTTTTGTTGTTTCTATTTGTGGCCGGTTATAGAGGTCTGCTGCACACCCATCAAACACAAAACATTTGTATAGCATTTGAACAATGTCGGCCCAACGTCTTCGACGTTGGTCCAACATTGTACTTATGTTATAGAAATGTTTTGAGTTTCATGGGCAGAGTCATATGGTACGATTAATTAATTATTATACTTGTGTGTGGGAGACGATCGTTTTGCTTGGTAATTATGCCAACAACATATTATCTAAATTGTACGCTGAATAAACATGATAAATGCCGTACCATATGTGATGCTGAATAATTGATGCTGAGTGCTGGTATTCTAGAATAGGATGATGATATGATATATACTCAACGTTTCATTTTTTTTGGGACAGAAAATCACGGTAAAATATGTGCGATATGTTTTCCGCTACCATCTTTGTATTCAACAGCGTCAAAATTATATTTAAAAATTCTCATATCACCCAAAGGAAATGTTAACTACTTGTGTGACAGAAAGCAGCGGGTGGTGTTGCAGGGTGAGTCGTCTTGCTGGGCTGATATAAACGCTGGAGTTCCTCAAGGCTCCGTCCTTGGACCACTTTTGTTTCTGGTTTACATTAATGATATGGAAGAAGGTCTAACATCAAAACTGATTCTATTTGCAGATGACAATTTACTTTTATCTATTTCAAATTGTCATATAATAAATTCGCAAATTCTAAACAGCGACTTCGAAAAACTCGAAGCGTGGGCGCAACAATGGATTGTCAGCTTCAGCGCTTTAAAAACAAACAGTATGGTGGTTAATTATAGAAATATTACTCTCCCAAATAACCTTAAGATGTATAACCAAGAATTACAAAATATACCCTACTCCAAACATTTAGGTGTTACCCTTCAACAAAATTTAAAATGGGACAAACACTTTGAGGAAATATCAATTAAAGCCAATAAACGTTTGGATATCCTAAATCTACTTAGTTTCAAACTCAGTAGAAATAATCTTGAAATTCTTTATTTTACCTTTGTCAGAAGCGTCCTGGAATACACGAGCTTTTTTCAAATGCAACTAAAGAAAATCTGGAACTTTTTGACGAAATTCAGAAGAGAGCAGGAAAAATAGTATCAGGGGCCATACGTGGCACATCATCTATTAAAATTTACACCGAACTGTCATGGGAAAGTCTACAGTCCCGACGCGAAAAAAAAATGATCATACTTTATTCTGATATACTTCACGATAGGACTCCTTCTTATTTAAAACCCATTATTCCCCAAACAGTTAAAGAGACTAGTCAAGGCAGATACAACCTACGAAACAACTCAAATATAAACCAAACCAACACTCGTACAGAAACCTTTCGAAAATCTTATATTCCTGCCACCACCCAATTCTGGAACAATCTAGACGATTCTATTTAAGACTTGATATCAAAAGAGTCACTAAAACAAATACTAAAAAGAAACAAGCCCAATACAAAATCATACTATAACATTGGCAAAAGGAAACTTAATATTATCTTGGCCAGAATCAGAATGGAATGCAGTGAACTTAACCACCATCTTTTTACAATGAACATTATTGATAATTTCCTATGTACATGTGGACGTAACGAAACAACCAACCATTTTTTTATCGAATGTCCACAATACCATCTACCCAGAGTCGTTTTAATAGAAAATTTAACCCAAATAAATATAAACTTCAACTTAGAGACGCTTCTCCATGGTACACGAGACAGCCTTCTTGACCTTCGATTGATATCCCTGCTAGATACTTTTATCACCGCCACTAAACGATTTGCTTTGCTAACAAAGAAATAGTAAGACTCATAATCACCATTTTTTGGAAGTTACTGTCATGTCTGACACATTGGCGTTCGATACTTTATCCACGGCGCTGATGTGTCAGACATGGCGCTATTCCATCTTAATTTTATGTTATATATATTTAGGGCTTATTATATGTTATCACATGGATATAGCGCTGTCACATTGTCATCACTTATCCCGCTGGACATCGGCCCAATGCTGCCATAGAGTTGACCCACCATCTTCAACGTCGGTCTAGCACCCTGCTGGCTGTGGGTCGTTGTCTTGTGTTTGCTAGAATGTGAGGTCATGTTGGCAATATGAGGTCATGTTGACGGCATGAGGTCATGTTGACAACATGAAGTCATGCTGACGACATGAGGTCATGTTGGCAATATGAGGTCATGTTGCCAATGTTATGATTCCAAGCATTTGCTTTACGACACTTTCTAGCTCTGCTAACGAGATTTGCACCCACTGGCTACTCATAGTACTCACACCATGACTCCGCAAGCATCACTCATTTTCTTTTTTTTTCCGAGCGAAGCCTTTGTATTACAATCCTGTATTGTTTCAATTGGTCAATAAAATATGTTTTAAACTAAAGGAAATGTTGTTGAAACAATATACATACGCTTAGCATCATGTGCACATATAAGCATTCCTGATTGGAATTAAGGTTCTCTTTTTCAGTTTTATTAAAGAGTTTTTGGACCATGCAGACATAACTTCTGGAGTTTTAATTCATCAAAATGAAATTAGATCAGCAATAATGAGATGCGGACGTTGCTTTTGTCCAGCTTACTGTTAAAATGTCATATTTATCAGTATTCCCTCATCTTAAGTAATTGTATCAATAAAAAATATAATGACAAATATTTGAAAACAATATGATTCCCATCGCATCGCTATCGAGCAGTGGAGGGGTCATTGACACAGCAGGGATCATTAAATCTAAACAAATTTAATTCATTGTCATGGTATATCCGTCCGGGGGTTCGAACCCCGCGTGGGGTTTTCATAGAAATATCCTTGTTTCTTCCTTCTCAATGTGACTGCGCGATCATATTAATGGCGGCCTCGTCGAGTTTAGGTTCAGTGTATCGACGCGCTCCATGTAAGTGTGTGCACTGAGGGGTTCAAGGAATATTGAACGTGTTATATTCCTGGCCTGTTAGCGACCGATTCCTGTGCCTGAGCGCCGATTACTGGGGTACCAAGTCGCCATCTTAGCATGAAAGGGTCGCGTCTGCAGATACGACCCTTTCATGCCAAGGCGACGAATTCATACCTACTGGATGTTAGGAGACAAAACCTGCGTTCCCACGTGGGATGCACCAACACGGGACATTGAACCAATGCTGGATCAATGCTGGGCCACCGTCTGCGACGTTGGCCCAACATTGAACCACCATTGGACGAATGTCTAGTATCCCAACACAGAGGCATTCCTACATTTTCTCAGACTACTAGAATTTCACAGCAAAAATGAGGGCGCTGATGAGTAGCAAAGCAAACACACAGGAGATCAAATCTAAACCATATGCCTGTCGTTGTATTTGTTAGAATACCATTCCAGCAAACACGATACATCAACCCAATGTTGGGCCGGCGTCGTAGACGGTGGACCAACACTGGGTTGATGGATCGTGTTTGCTGGGACGAAGTTGACCCACTACTAGGTAAAGTTATACTATACCGTTTCAATATTTGAAGCTAGAAATTAATGAAAAACATACGTTTTAAAAACCAGTGTTATTGTGAATGAAATAAGTGATTTTAAATTTACCCTAAGTCATTTATTATGTCTTTGTTAAAAATGAAAAGACTTTTTATCAAGAATAACATCAAAACGTATATTTTTTGCGTTGAAAGAATATAAGGCCTCTTGGTAGATTTCAGGTAATTGCAAAGGTTCCTTTGCCACAGTGGACATTACAGTCATCACAAAGCGATTGAGGTCGAAGATTTTGAAGAATACATTTACTCACGACACGATGTTTGCTTAAGCTTGCGTCTCTATTCTCTTGTTAAACATCGATATACGAGATAAACCTTAAAAGGGGCATGATAAAATCGTAAAATTACTGACGAATGTGAATGCGTTTAAATCTACGGACAGGCAGACGGACGGACGCAGTTCAAAACAATATTTAAAGTTATGCATAGATACAGCAAACATTAACCCTTACAACGCTGATATATTTTTGTATAAACCATGGAGACCGTAGGGTTTTTCATTTTGAAATCATCATAAATGTCTTAGTTAGCTCTTTATGATTCATTTGAATACCTATGTTACGGGTCTACGGTCATTATAAATAATTTTTACTATAACAGTACGGGGATAGACTTTAGACGTCAGAATCTGACGTCCACAGACGTCAGATTTTGACGTCTAAAGTCGATCACCGCGCTGAGAGGGTTAAACACGCAATCTGTGTATATGGACTGCACCATAATTATGCAGTACATGCATACACTCGCTGAGCAAATAAATAGATGGTTTCAATAAATCCACCCGAAAACTTCAAAAGGAGGTAACATTTAGCAAAAAAGTAGTTTAAACATATTCATTAAAATCCGCCCAGATATCCATCCTGTATGAATAATGTGATAGGTCGATGTATATAATTATGTCGATGCGATATTTTGCAGGACACACAAAAAGAGATGGATTTCACAATTTTTCGGGCGTTATCATGTTGTCACCTCTGAAAAGTGTCAAATACGATCTTTAATACGGAGGTCCTATTATAGCGCTGGTGTGGGAATCATCCCGCTCACATCCTCATGTGATGCGCCACAATGTCAATAATCATGGTAACACTATCCGGAAAAGCTGTGGGCAATCCTCCAGCGGCAAGTCTCTGTTTCCCTTCCCTGTCATATCAGAAAGAAGTCTGTGCCAGCAAATAAAATACATTCAGCCGAATTTGATTTAAAGTTGGTCCAACGTAGCAGACTGTGGATGAAAATTAAACCGACATTGTCTGCTGGCATCCAACCTCCGAGATGTCAATCTGAGACGCATAGCTCTGGCATGCACAGCCAAACGACAGTAACTTCTTACTTTACAAGTAAGCAGTTACTGCCTTTTGGCTTTGCACGCACGACAGAGCTTCTGTCCACGAATTGGTATGCACCTTCAAAAAAGCTCATACTCGATTCATGCATTTATAAATTCTATGATTCACTCATCCATTTTGCCAATATCATCTTTATTTAGCTACTATAACTATTTCTTCTATTTTGCCAATATCATCATTATAGCTTATATAATATCTATAATTCATAATGAATTACTAGGATAGGAGACAATTTGAAATGACTGATTTTTTTATCAGTAAAATGTGATGCATATCAAATATGCACTCATCTTTCTGTCTTTTCTTCCACCATAGAAGGCACCATAATAAGCTATTTTTTACTTGTTGCCATAGATCAGCATAATACATGTATATGCGATACATTAGCGTAAGTTAACTGAGGATCAATTGACACCCTGTAGGGTCTTTAACCATTTACCCCCCGGCCACGATTATATTTGTTTTTTTTTAATATTTTTATTAGCTCATTACGTATCAGCTCTTAAACATG
The DNA here is from genome assembly GCA_964017125.1 of Flabesymbios commensalis. NCBI lineage: Eukaryota > Metazoa > Annelida > Polychaeta > Terebellida > Flabelligeridae > Flabesymbios > Flabesymbios commensalis. Next base: position 44,253,411 of record OZ024917.1, read on the forward strand.
TTAAAGACAAAACGTGACATCAATCAGCAAGATTTGAAAACAGTTGGACTCCATTTTGTCAAATCAGAATAATTTTCACTCACTTGAAGTTGTGGATCGCGTCAGTGAGACACAACTTCAAGTTGGTGAAAATTCCAAATAAATAATGTGGCGGTTAAAGGGTTGATAGCATGTATTGAATGTCGTCAGTCTTCATTATCACTACAAGACAGCAGTTACGGCATTTATTGTATATTGCGTTCTTAAACGAAAAGCGACGGACTTGGTAAGTAAAGGGTTGACGGTTTGTAACCCTTTAATTTCTAAGCACGACTATAATCGTTTTTAGTCAGTCCTACTAGCTGATCAAACCACTGTTATTAAGAATAAAATGTGTGTTAAACCATCAAGATTTGCAAATGTTTGGTCTCAAATCAAACACATATGAGGAATTTTCACCCAAACGAAGTTGTGGGTCGCGCTAGCGAGCCACAACTTCAAGTGGGTGAAAATTTAAATTTTATAAGTCAGCGCTTTAAGGTTTAAGACATGGTTTAAGAGATTTGAAAGGATTGACCGTTTTAAATTTTTCATCCAGTCTTCACCCAGAACTCTAGCCATTTGCGATCATTATGTTTGCCTGGTGCAGACGTCGTCGTCATGGACTGTGAATCCAAACTTCCGTCATTAGATCAACAGGGCTGTTTTTATTAGATCGAACGAGCTGTCTGGTGAGACTATGACGTGTGAATCAAAGGCACATGTTTTAAAACGGATCCTCTTAACCCTTTCAGCGCAGGGACCGTCTTTAGACGTCAGAATCTGGCGTGTAAAAACGGATCCTACGATGAATTAAATTTATAATGGCGGTAGACCCATAACATAGCTATTCAAATGAAGCGAAAAGAGCCAACGGAGGCATTTATGATGATTTCAAATTGAAAAACGCCTTTGGTCTCCATGGTTTATACAGAAATACGCCAGCGTTGTAAGGGTCAGTTATTGTTAATAAACGACAATAATGATGCTTCTAGTTCTATGCATTCGTAAAAATCGGTTTGATGCAGGTGTCCACGTACCCGGTACACATATCAGATCATTTCACCGACTTGGAGTGGTATAGTGCACTGTAGCGAGTAACAACTCCAAAATGTCAGCAGCCCTTAAAGCGCTGAATTATTTCTGTATAAACCATGGAAACCAAAGGGTTTTTATAATTTGAAATCATCATGAACGTCTTAGTTAGCTTTTTCCGTTTCATTTGAATACCTATGTTATGGGTTTATAGTCTGGTGCGGTATGTCAGAAATATGCCTAAAATTAAAAGTTCTTGCCAAAATTGATTTTATTGTTTTTTTGACTTTATTAGAGGTCAAATAGGCCAGAAATATTGGGGTTCAATTTTTCCCGCCCTCAACCTTGTTTTATGACACATTAAAAATGGCCGCCATCGAAATCACATATTTGACTATAACTTGGGCCCTAGCATAGCTAGAGTCACTATTTTGATGTCTATACCCATGTTTTTGGCTACGAGGAATCCAATAGTGCCCATAAAAAATTTGGATGTCTCTCAGATATTTTGAAATTAACATTAAAACACATTTTTGATACGTTTTCAGTCATTTTTTTTCGCGAATTCGAAAAAAACTAAAATTTAAACATTGAGCGTTGTTTAGTGTGTATTATGATGAACAGTACATTGTTGATGGTTTCTGAATGATGGGTGTTCCGTTACTGGACCCCAAATAGTTGACCAAAGTGACGTAAAGCGATTGTAAAAACTGAACAATTTCAATTACGATGTTTGATGCATTTATTTCATTTAAATATTTTACAACAGTCACAGAGGATAATTGATATTGACGGTAATGTGCCTTTTACAAAACACATTTGATAACTTTAAGAAGTGGGTGGGATGGGTAAATGTTATTTGAAATAAAATAAAATTAGCACACATTGTGCGCAAATTGTGCGTTTCAGCAATGTTTCATATTTGCTAAACAAATGACAAGAATTAATCTTGGTGGGTAATTATGGAGCATCCCATCCATCAAATTATTGGATTTTTAGATCTTGTTTTTCTTAAATCCATAAATGATGCACAATAACAAATAAAAGGGGAACTTTTAATTCATCACATCCTATGAGAGATATCAGAGTATAGATTTCAGCCATAATTGGACGGGCAGGGCCATTACCTTAGAGGATCACAGCAAACATTCAATGGCTTGGTTCATTTTCTTATGCGAAAGAAACAAGCAACTCACAACCACAAAGATGTTTTGCTAGGTATCAGTAAATCAGTTCCAATGTAAATACAGGAAAAGGGTAACGTGGTATTTTTTCAACTGGATAACATCATCAAAGATAGTCTGTTTACATGAGACGCCTTGTAGCCTACCACAGATCATTAAATTAAGAAATATTACAGATGATGTTTTATAATAAGAGAACAGAAAACATAATACATTTTGAACCAACCCAGTCATGTTAACAGATACATTTGAACGTGTTTGCATATTGTATGCTCAGTAGTAGATAAATATGTTATCCGGTAAAAAAGTGATAATGCCCGCGAGACACAACATCAAGTGGTTGAAAATTTGGATAACCTGCGAGAAGTCATTCTAGAAAGGCAGAAGTAAAGATTGCTGAAAAAACTGATCATCCAAACCAAGTTGTTTAGAACTGGTTCCCGTTGAGTTGAGTTTTCTGCAGATTGATGCAAGTGACACAATTATCAAACCATGAGAGTAGCTCATGAAGTCAGAAGTTTGTAAGATGTCCCAATAATAGGCCTAGATTTAGGACCGCTTTATTGGCAGTCCACGGATCTCGTGTGAGTGATTACACAAGGGATGCTTCATGACAAAACAGTAATACAAAAACCAACTCGGGCCTATCATTTTGTGGAGTCAGCACTGGTTACTATGGTTGATGATTCACTTTCTTTCTGCACAGGATACACTAACAGGAGCGTCATTCCTCAACAAGTGTGATTTGACCCAAATAATATATTCTGGTCAAATACTGACAAATTCAGAATCTAATACTGATGCATTAACTGAGTAATTGGTGATTTGAGGCATAATTAGATCAAATATGTACTGCAACAGAGTAGTCCAAAAGAATTTTTTTTTTGTAATGCCATAATGCTATACACAACAAAATATGCTTGCGTATGTCCATTCACCGTCGGTGGAAGCTTTTACTTTGTTGAAATCAGTTTTAATATTGTTCAGTAACTTTGTAAAAAATTGTGGCATATTTCTTCTTGAAATAGGTTTTTTGAAAGCTTTGTACATGGGCTTATTGCAGATGATCAAATATCTTTACCACACACTTTTTGCTAGATAACATATCTTTCTATTGAGCACACATATGAAAAGGCATTCAAGTGTACCTCTTGAAAGTTGGTTGGTTTCTGTGATGATAAAGCATCTTGTGTAATATATCTTAACTGGTCTGTGAAAGTAACATTAGCTTCACACGTAAACAGATTATATCCACATATATTGTTATTTTAAATAGCTTGTAAATTGACGTCAACACACTAGTTTCAACTTGAACTCGACGAGGCAGCAACTGTGATCACCTAGTCACATTGATAGGGAATAGACAAGGATATTTCTCTGAAAGACCCCTGCGAGATCAGCACGGTTCAAACCCGGGATGCGTGCATGAATGGCGTGGCAGTCCGATATTCTATCGATGCGCTGCCTCTCCCTCTCTAAATTTGTACATCGAAAGCTTTGGAAGCATGGATGAATTTTGCATGACAAGTGTACTAATCCTCTGGCTTAATCAGCTAATGATAATTCCAGCTTTACGGTGGCAACTATTCTTGTCTAAAAATCTAGAATGGGAGATGTTCACCTATATGAGCTACACCTTAGGAGAGCCAACCACATGTCAATGGGAGACAAGACCTGCTTTATCAGATGGTTAAACCTCCCACCATTAGAACAAAATGTGTGGGAAGTGAAATATAGCATGTTCATTCCTGTCAGATGTCTTAGTTCACCTGCACCAAGGGTTGTTATTGAGCTCAACAAATATTGATGCAAATAAGACTGCCGTAGTACCAGATATATTTAGAATGCCCAGCGTTGCAGACGACTCCTGTACAAATGCAACAGTGGGGTATATAACAAGCAAACCAGGTAGTGTGGCTTGTGTCATTGTGAACGACAGTCGGCCATTTTGAAATTTAAAAATTGTCAATATGTTAATATATAAATCAAAATCACTAAATTTGAACCTAAACCTCATTGTCTTTTCGATGAACCAAGCCATTGAATGCTTGTTGTAATTTGCTTAAATATAAGCTGTGGTAATGCCCCCGTCCTCCTCCAATCTATCCCGCAATAACAGTTTTTAGGTATACGCGATACAGAGACTGTAATCATTGCGCGCCCGGGCATCCTTGTTAAATTACAGATTTATATATTAATTGGTAAAACTCGCTTTGCATCTCATTAGAATATTGCCTTGACGCGGAGATTTAACTGTCAGTATTTATATTAATTGTTTCATGAAATTGTTGATCTCAGAGTAGCCCCTGCATCTCGGAGAATATGTCAAATTATGACTGAAATTTAAACGGAGATATCTCTCATGGGCTGTAATGAATTAAAATCCCCTATTTTATTTTTTCTTGTGCATCGTTTAAGAATTTTAAAGAAACAAATCTAAAATTCCAACAATTTTGCTGATGGGATGGACCACAATCGCAATGATCATGATGATTGATTCTGATCATTTGTTTGACAGCACATTAAACATTGCTGAAACGCACAATTTGCTGACAATTTTTTATTCATTTTGTATTATGTTTTAATATTTGATCAGACCTTCATCCCTCTTATCTACTTCTCAAAAAAGAGTGTACTTTTTTGCAAAAGACACACTAGTTTTATCAGTTTTTTATCTGTGACTGTTGCAAAATGTTCATTTGCAAATTAAGGTGATGTACCAAACATCGTTATTGAAGTTGCTCGGCTTCTACGCTATCACTTGTAAGCCTTCTTGGTGGAATATTTAGGGTCTATCAACAAAACATCTACCACTCAAAAACCATCAGCAATGCGCTGTTTATATTATAATACATACTAAATAACGCTTCCAAAATAATTATTTGAAAATTTGTGTTTTTTCATATTTGCGACAAAAAAATGACCGAGAACGCATGAAAAATGTGTTTTATATTTAATATCGAAATATCTACAAGACATACACATTTTGTATGGGCACTATTGGATTCCTCATACCAAAAAACATCAAAATCTTGACTCTAGCTTTGCTAGAGGCCAAGTTATTGCCAAATATGTGATTTCGATGGCGGCCATTTTGAATGTGCCATAAAACGAGGTTAAGGGGCGGGAAAAATTGAACCCCAATATTTTTGGCTTATTTGACCCCCAATGAAGCCATAAAAACAATAAAAGCAATTTTGGCAACAGAAATGGCAAAAATGACATACCGCACCAGACTATTACGGCAATTACAAATATTTCAATTCTTTCAGTGCGGGGACCGTCTTTATACGTCAGAATCTGACGTCTATAGACGTCAGATTCTGACGTCTAAAGACGGTCCCCGCACTGAAAGGGTTAAGCCGGCAGTTGTTCACGTAGGTGGAGAAACTGAAGAAGTTTCCGTCAAGAAAGGAAGTAAATGGTCACACTATTCAATAATACTCTCAGATTATTTACACTAGGTCTGAGGCCGTGGTAAGCGAGGTTCGATTGTAACGACTGGCAAAGAAAACACGGAGCACCCGTGGTGTCTAACAAAATATACAGGATTCGCGTGGAAATAAGGCCACCACATTCCGTTCCAAGGGTGTATTTGTTGCTGCACATTACAATAAGCGATACTCAGAATTTTCGAAAGATGGAGAAGTAATGTAAACTCGGTTAGATTGGATTTTTTAACCGTGCTTAAAACTGGTTTCATAAACTGAAGTAAAAATTGAAGAATCTTGATTATTATGATTCCATGAGATAGGCCTATTATACATAACTCGAAAATACCACCTGAAGGTCCCTTTTTATATAGCAGGTCATATATTAGTGACGTCAACCCGGTTAGAGCAACCATATTTGAAACGTCAGCAATTAAAGATTTCCCATATAGCACTTATTGGCTTCAAATATATATTCAAGACAATCGATCAATAATAACACCTTTATAAAGAATACCTACAGATCATATTTTTTTTCAGCTCACGGTATAGCCTGCGGTGCGGTAATTTAACTCTTGTATTGCTGAATTGTTTGTTAATATTTTTCATTCATTTGAAAATGGAATTGCTAACGCAATTTCCAGCTTCAAATGAATGAAAAATACACTTTTAGATGAGAAATAAACCTGTCCCAAATTGAGTTATTGGATTAACTGATCACAAACTATTTTATCAATTTTAGGATATTTAATATACGGCCACAGCGAGAGAAGGGCAAACCCTTACAGTGCGGGGATCAAATTTAGATGTCAGAATCTGACGTCTATAGACGTCAGATTCTGACGTCTAAAGTTGATCCCCCCGCTGAAAGAATTAAAATATATATAATGGCCGTAGAACCATAACATAGGTATTCAAATGAAGCGGAAAGAGCTAACAGAGACATTTATGATGATTTCAAATTGAATAGAACCCTTTGGCCTCCATAGTTTATACAACAAAATCTGCACTTTATGGATTTGCGTGGGTATTATCCATACATCTCTTGGCGACCCCTGAATGGTTGGCGGCGAACTCGTAACAAACTCTCGACAGCAGAGACGAGCGTTACGTGTGTCTCCGTCTCTGTACAATAGCTTATCAGAATAATACTTAAGAAACTGGGTCGTCTCGGGGGAATGAATGACTGTAATCATTTCCAGAGCTGTCCAGATCTTGAGATTGGACCTACCTCACGGACATGGCCTGACTACAGGGACTGCCAGAATAACCAGTGTCGGCTCATTAATGGGCCAGCGGCAAAGACGTTGGCCAGTAATAAACCATTGATGGATATCAACGATCCCAAGTCAAGATATGCAGATTCTAGGCTCCGACCTGTCTAACGTAAGGGCCACTAACATTTTCTCTGTCGGGATGGAATTATTCTTCCTCAAACAAAATTAATCGTCTTTTCCTTGAAATATTCATCGTGTACTCTTCTCTACATGTAGCCCCCCCCCCCCCCTATGGTAAACAAAACAGTAAAACTTTGTATTTTTATTGCAAATATCTATTTCGGCTTCCAAAGAAAAACATAGCCATAATTATATAATAAGGTATTTATTCCCAGATTTTGTGTATGTCATTCTGATATAGATTTTTTAAGAATAAGATGGCATCATTTTTCTATGTTTATTATAATTTCGTACTCTAACCATATATTTATATATCGTTCCAAACATTTTAAAAACCTTCCTTATTACCACAATTCTTAATCGAGCAGATCCAGAATATGTGACAAACAGCAGTAACTGCTTACTTGAAAAGTAAGCAGTTACTGTCTGCCTTTGCACTGCTCAATTATCTGCACTTCAGCAAACACTGATCGTTTGCCCAGTGTTGTTTTAATGTCGGGCCACCGTCTTCGACGCTGACCCAACCTTAAAACCACATTGGGTAAACGATACGTGTTGCTGGGAGGTACGTATTTACTCTGTAGATGAATAGTCAGCGCAGTACATTAAACTACCACGAAAAGCCAAAAGGCAATAACTGTTTACTGGCAAATCAAGCAGTTACTGCCTTTTGGCTTTGCACGGCGGCACAAGTGTTTACCAAATACTATTGCTCAATATCTTTACAAGTTATTCGCCTCGACCAAATGGGGCGACAAGCCTGGCAAACAATCCGCCATAGAATTCCCCCGTATCAGTGATCAATGAGACTGTTGAAGCTGAACGGTGGCCATTGATCCAGAAAATGATTTAGAGACATGCCACCGAACAGCTCCGCCCGGGAACAATATGCTAGACAACCCTTACAACGCTGGATTATTGTGAATAAACCATTGAGACCAAAGGGTTTTTTTTAATTGGAAATCATCATAAATATCTTAGTTAGCTCTTTCCGGTTCATTTGGATACCTATGTGGTGGGTCTACGGCCATTATAAATAACTTGCTCTTTCAGTGCGGAGATTGACTTTAGACGTCAGAATCTGACGTCTACAGACGTCAGATTCTGACGTCTAAAGTCGATTGCCGCGCTGTAAGGGTTAGAGTACCATCGCATGATACACATTTACAGTTCCGGTGATTTTCATACAGTTAGGTTTTAGCCAAGCAAGTACACTACAGACTTTGATCCAAGTTTCGACCCCCTGCCTCGGGGTTTGATTGTCAATTTAACAACAAAAGAACTAAATTTATACTCAGATGGCAATCTCTTGACCTTTTATATCTAATTTTCATTTTAATGGTAAGTCAAAGCCGAATTGTCTTAGCTTTATAAACCGTTAAAATGAGGGAACATTGTTTGATTTTGAGACACGTTTGAATTCCTTTATTTTAGAAGCTTATTCTGAAATGCTAGGCCCATCTATCAGCTGTCTCTAAATATTAACCCTAAAGCTTGGTTTTCGCTTTTAGCCATCAACACGTGTACATGGGAAATCTAGCTGATAACAGCGCAAAAGAAACTATCATGTAAAACACAATCTGATAATAACCTGATATTATGACCTGTTTATTAAAATTTATCTAATCTGTTATCTGTGTGCAAATTAATTCGCGAAAACATGAAGCATGGCATCACAAATCTTATGTTAACCCGTCAAGCGCTGAAATATATGTGTATAAACAATGGAGACCAAAAGGGTTTTTACATTTGAAATCATCAAAAAAGTCTTCCCGATTCTTTTGAATACCTATGTTATGGGTCTACAGTCACCATGCGTGTTTCAATTCATTCAGTGCGGGGATTGTAGACGTCAGATTCTGACTTATAAACACGGTCCCTGTGCTGAAAGGGTTAATAACCAATGCATATTTGAATTTATTGTAATTATTTTTACATAATAACATAAACGCTATGGTCTTATATCACGGCCAATCAGAGCTTTAAATAATTTTAATCATTAAAGTGCCAACTTAGCCTTAGCCTATATAATTGCAATTTTTACCCACTTGAAGTTGTGTTTCGCTACCGCGACCCACAACATCAAGTGGGTAAAACTTACTTGTATTTATTCCATTTGAGACATAACGTTGACGACGGATTCGAACCTGGATCTTGATTTGAGGTCGAACATTCCACCTGCATATATGGACGGTGGATGGAGGACAGGTTCTATGGCATTAATGAGAAATGTGGGTTGCAATGTCGCGGCAACATTCTAAAATAGAATCATTATTCATACCCCGTGCGTGCCGCAATACCAGACGAACCTTATCTGGCCATCATGCAGGGAATACGTCCCTCTTCCAGTTCTATAAATATGTCTGGGGAGACGAGGCGTACCGCCCCAATTTATATTATCTGTAATCGGCGCGGAGAGGCGGCAAACTTCCACGTATATGCGAGTCACTTGGGTGGCTGAGCCATGTTATCGATGACTGACAGACAAGTCAAGATGGAATGGTACTTCAGGGCCAGGGGTCCTTCCCACTAAAAATCCTACTTATCTTAACTCCATTTCATTTCCATTAGAAAAATTAGGACCAGTACTAACTTTTCCAACGGGAATTATACAAAAGCTTAAGACAGGTATTAATTTTTCCAATGGAAATTATACAATGGCTTAAGACCCATAATAACTTTTCTAATGGAAATTATACAATAGCTTAAGACAGGTATCAACTTTTCTACTAGAAATGTGATAATAGTTTAAGACCAGTATTAATGTTTCTAATGGGAATGATAGTCTATCTTAAGATCAGCTGAATCTTAAGTGGAATCTGCACAACACAGCTTGGTAAAATTACAATTATTATGAGTTGGTGCTTTCATAGTTGAGATCGTCTGAGGCTCTAATTGGCCTAAATATAAAAAGATCCAGGCCAATCATAATCTTGTAGAACTAATTACAATATTACAATTGGCCAATCAAACATAAAATTTGTAGGTACTTCTGTATTGTTAAGTAAAACCTCAGTTGAGCTTGCAGTAACGCAAACTGACTCACCCCATGTTTAGACTTGCCATATACTGCGCTGTAGTTTCACCATCATAACATGTATACCACACATGCAATTACGCTCAATATGTCACACGTGCTTTAATTTGAAATTGTGAATTATGTTTCGCTCAACACCACATTTTCTCTATTTCCTATCTTACCGCTTCCTACCACCTCTGTAGTAATGAACGCCACATTGCTCGTATTACCATCTGTGTGACCCAGATTAAACCAGCATCTCTCTTTTTATTTTCACATAAATTAGGAGAGCTGTATAATTTTTAATCCAGTTAGCCTACCCCCCACCTCCCACCACGTCGGCTGCACTGACGTGGTAAGCTTGCTTAATCTTGATTGTCGGAAAATTCCACAGCAGAGCTTGTGGTCCCTGGCCAGACAGGCTGGCCAAATTATCCCGGCGAATTATACAACATAGCAGGCTTTTTCACAAACTTGGCTTCACTCCACAAATTTTGTGTGTTTTTTAACATTTCGCACATTGACAGTACAACGCATATTCGATGACAGCGCATTACTAATACAGCACTGCGTGAATTATTATCTCAGCGTTGGTTCAATGTGGGGCCAGCGTCTAGGACGCTGGCCCCACATTGAACCAACGCTGAGCCAGCAAACGTCAAGCTACACATAATAAACGAGAAGTGGTGTATATAATAAGGTGCGTCCCATGATATGTAATACATGTTTCCTGTCCTCATTATACAGGGATGTATAAACGATACAGTCAGATTCACATTAACACTTACAACGTTCGCTGAAATATCTTTGTATAAACCACGGAGAAGATTTTTTTCAATTTGAATCAGCATAATACTTAGTCAGCTCTTTCCGTTTTATTTAAAAACCTGTGTTATCCATGGTCTACGGCCAATATAAATATCTTAACCCTTTCGGTGCGGGGACCGTCTTTATTCGTCCGGACGTCAGATTCTGATGTATAAAGACGGTCCCCGCACTGAAAGGGCTAAATTCATCAACCGGGGTGAATGAATTTCGCGGATTCCTGAGTCAATTCTCAACCAATTTTCATGAAATTGTACACACTATTTCCCATTCACGTCGCGACTACCATGAAAATTTCGCGAAGTTTTGATAAGTATGTCAAAAGTTAGACCACATGAAATTTTGAGATGCAGCTGATCGTGTGCACCGATATCTTGTTTCAATGCGATTCAATCGCCAATTATTCAATACTGATCCCAACGAACACGAGCCGTTGACCCAATGTTTTTTATTGCTGGGCCAGCGTCGGAGACGATGGGCCAGCTTATAGTCAGATTCCCTTTAAAGTTAACAACCAGCCTTAATGAATTTCGCGGATTTCTCAGTCAATTTTCAACCAATTTTCATGAAATTTTACACACACTCTTTTCCATTCATGTGACTACGCGAAGTTTCGCGAAGTTTTTTAGAAGTTTGACCATTTCACATGTAAAAAATTTTTGAAACGAAGCTAATGGGTGTATGAAGGGCAACATTTTTATTTATCTACTACATGTCAAATGGTTTAACTTTTAAGGTAGTCACGACATGAATAGACAAGACTACATAAGTCCAGGAGCTCCCGCTTCGAATTAGAATTTGATTTAAGCAATTTTGTGTAGGGTTATTAATGTAGTCCTAGGCTAGGTCAAAAATCAAGAAGCAAGACAACTAGGTCTAAGAAGCCCAGTCTAAGAGTAAGATAAGAACTAGACAGTCTGTCAGAGATTGCAAACCTCCATTGAAATTAATGATCCTAATCAGTATCCCAGTAATGGCCTACCTATCTGGCACGGTTTACCCGATATCAGGCCAATTGAGGTAACTAATAGCTGATTTACGGTCATTTTGAATTCGATATAAACTAGTTAAAAACTTAGGGTGCATCCTCCCCCGAAACCTCAAATTTTGTTTTATAGTAATGGACTAAAATCTAACAGAGTTTGCAAAATATTGGGCATGTGAAAGTAAATAATGGCCGATAGGGGGCCATTTTGAATTTGATCGACTCAGAATTTTTCAAGATGCATCCTCAGCTGAAATCTCACATTTCATTCTATAGTAATCGTCTAGCTATCTAGCACGGTTTACCAAATATCCGCCATGTGAAAATGAATAATGGCCGAAAAGGCGGCAATTTTGAATTTGATCAAGTCAAATTTTTTCAAGATGCATCCTCATCTGAAATCTCACATTTCGTTTTATAGTAATGGTCTAGCCATCTAGCACGGTTGACCAAATATCGGCCATGTGAAAGTGAATAATGGCCGATAAGCGGCCATTTTGAATTTTATCGAGTCGAATTTTTTCAGGATGCATCCTCTCCTGAAATCACACATTTTGTTTTATAGTAATGGTCTAGCCATCTAGCACGGTTTACCAAATAACGGCCATGTGAAAGTGAATAATGGCCGATTGGCGGCTTTTTGAACTTGGATGAGTTGAATTTTTTCAAAATGCATCCTCTCCTGAAACCTTACAATTTGTTTTATAGTAATGGTGTAGATATCTTGAGCGGTTTTCATGATATTCAACAATATCAGGCCTGTCGAGATGAATAATGGCCGATAGGCGGCCATTTTGAATTTTATCAACTTGAAATTTTTCAAGATGCATCCTCTCCTGAAACCTTACAATTTATTTGATATTAATGGTGTAGCTATCTTGAGCGGTTTTCATGATATTCCGCAATATGAGGCCTGTCGAGGTGAATAATGGCCGATAGGCGGCCATTTTTAATTTTATCGACTTGAATTTTTTCAAGATGCATTCTCTCCTGAAACCTCACAATTTGTTTTATAGTAATGGTGTAGCTATCTTGAGAGGTTTTCATGATATTCCGCAAAATCTTTCAGTCGGATTTACCGATGTTATAAATTAGGTCAAAGTGCTGGGTCAACTTCAAGGTCAAGGTCCAAAAACCTGAAAAGGCACAACTAGAGACCTTAGAGAACATGTATGTGCAATATGACTGTCATCGGCCCAGTACTTTTCGAGATCTGCTCCGGAAACGAAGTGCGCGTCAAAACGTCTAAATAGGTCATAGTTCTGAACTAGAAGTAGGTAAAAGTTCAAATACTCCCAAAAGGCACAACTAGACCCCCTAGGGGTGTTGTGTGTAAAATTTGAAGACAATCGGACAAGTACTTTCAGAGATATGCTCCGGAAACGAATTGTTTACGGACGGCCCAACGGCCCAACGCCGTAACATCATCATTTTCTCCTCTGCGACCTTGCGTATTGAATTCAGATTAAAAATATTTTAACCTGTCCATTAGCCACCTGGAAGTAACACACATACCAAAAATTGTTATCCTAGCTTATTTTCTTACAAAGGTATAGGCAAAAGAAGAGGCAACAAAAACGGAGGCGGAATCCATAGCTCCCTCCGTCTCACCTGCGGTGACGCGGGAGCTAAAAATAGTGTGTGTACAATTTCATGAAAATTGGTTGAGAATTGACTGAGAAAACAATAGTTCCAACGTTTTTTTCCCTGCTGTTTATGTGTGTTTGATTACCATCAGAATTACCAACATAATCATGAAAATGTCGGTTTAATTCTTGGCCGACATCGTAGGCGGTGGCCCAGCAGTCAACCAGCATTAGGTCATTGTCTCTCGTTTGTTGCAGCATCGCGTATACATAATATGCTCTGCGATTTCAATACAGCCGTAGTTTTTGCAATAAAACGCACAAAACCTTCATTTTAAATGATAGATGATGCGATCACAAGTAATTACGTACAGTTGCAGTTGAAATCGCGAATTTCAGAATATTTGTGAAATATTTGCGGTAATGAGATCGTCCTCGTCAGTCAATGTCCGTCAGCCATTATCAGCCATTACTCCATAAATGCCCGGCCATCAACCTTCCACAACCTAAACACGCATTCACTCACATCACTACGCGTCACGTTCTCGACAAGTGACCACATGCATTTTATTTTTGCACATTGCAAAAAAATGTGTGGTCATTCAAATGGATTTGTTGAAGTAATTTTCACCAGAATCATGTATCAGGTAAACATTTATAATCTTATATTATCATTAACCGTGTCACCCTCGTGATCAAGGGGTGAATACTATACAGATAATGGGGTATTGTGGATAGCAGAGATAATTAAGCTCCATTTACTCTCACTTAATCAGGTTCGTCGTATAATTATGTGGATCGAATCAAAAGGGAGAAATTACTCAGATATATCTGATGACTTGACAAAGACTAATAATCTATACTGAATTATGCATTTCAGATTCATTTGACGTTCAGCTCGTTTTGGGTTAATTTACTATTTTTACAGTTTACTGTATTTGTATATTAAAAGGATATATTTTTGTTTTAAACAAAAATATATACTTTTAATATACAAATACAGTGAACTTTAAAAATAATAAATACCAAAACGAGCTGAATATCAAAATGAATCTTAAATGCTAAATTCAACGTGAACAACGGCACTGCTCTCGCTTAATAGGAATTTCATAACGAAGATACTAATGAAATGGATTTGATTTACTTACTTGAATTCACCCATAAATTAAATTTCCCATTCTGAATAATCCATTCCATCAGATTAAAGCCTTACTCTTGTCAGGGGAGTCGCGTTTGCTTTCAAGGAATCCGATAGAAGACCCTTTAAGCGCTAAGAACGACTACAGTCGTTTTTATTTTTGTTTTATTACCCGATCTGTTATTGGAAATGAAAGGAGTATTTAAACAACAATATTTGTTTATGTTTGGTTTCAAATTAAACAAGTATGAGTAATTGTAACCCACTTCAAGTTGTGGGTCGCGGTAGCGAAACTCAACTTCAAGTGGGTGAAAATTAAAATCAGATAACCGTTTACTTGGTAAATATGACTGCGATACAATATGGAGTAATCAATTATCCATCAAGTCTCACTATTATTGTCATAATGTCATACAGTGAGTTTTTGACACAGAAGTAAAAAATAAAACAGAGATGGAGGTTTAACCCTTTCAGCGCGGGAACCGTCTGTAGACGTCAGATTCCGATGTGTAAACGCGGTCCCCGTACTGTAAGAATTGAAAAATTGATAATGGCCGTTGGCACATAGCATAGGTATTCAAATAAAGCGAGAAGAGGTAACTAAGACATTTATGATGATTTCAAATGGAAAACAACCTTGGTATCCATGGTTTATACAAAAATATAACAGCGTTGTAAGGGCTAAGCCACATTTGTGCACATATAGGCTAAACAGGTATATGAGGGCCTCTTGAGGATAATGAGATGAATCAGATGACACACTGTCATTGCCATACACCCTCATAATCACTTGGTCACACCAAGATTCCTTGGTCACACTGATCACTACCGTTTCACATGTGACACATGCATGCATTGGTGTACATATCCCAGCAGATACAACACGTTAATTCAATGTTGGTTTAACGTTGGTCCAGCGTCATAGACGGTGGACCAGCGGTAAACCAATATTAATTCAACGTCTTGTGTCTACTGGGTCTGGCTGAGCGAGGATCCCAGTAAACAAAACACATTTATTTAACATTTTTAAACTGTCGGACCAAGGTCGTAGGCGTTGGGCCGACGCTGTATAAATATGTTATAGAAATGATTTGCATTTACTGGGATGCAGCCATGACACCCACAGCTGAAATTGCCAACGCTATTTTGCAAACGCAATTTCGAGCCTTAAGTGAAAATTAGTTCTGCTTATCTAAAATAGACGTCTCCGAAATTAAATTATTCCTGTAACTAAGGATCCAGAACATTTTGATTGACTTAAGTGACAGTTTATCTGATTTGACATTGCTTGGGAACGTATAAGGACAAGGGGTAAAACTGGAAATAATACATTTTTTAACAAAAACCTAAAAGCCCGAACTTTTGTGTATACCAGAGACGTGATAACGTTACCAAGCAATGTGCCTACAGTGCACAAAGGGTCATTTTAGATCTTATTAAACCATTAATGTGACCACATCAGGCGAAAATTATTTACCAACCCTTGAAGCGTTAAATTATTCAATACAAATTTCCACCCACTTGAAGTTGTGGATCGCTACCGCGACCCACAACTTCAAGTGGGTGAAAATTATTTATAATAAGTGAAATTTGAATCAAAAAATATTTCAGTATAGCAATTTTATTTTCTCCAGTAAATGTGCCTTTTTAAAGCAAAACTAAGGCGGCTGAAAAATGGCTGCAGACTTGACTAGCGCTTTTAACAAAGGTTAAAATACGACCCAGTCGTGATCGAACTATCGTATGACATGTTGCCTCCGATTAATCTGGCGGGGAAGATAAAAAAGGTTCTCTGTCCAGCAAACACGAGGCGACGGCCCAATGTTGGGCTGACGTTGGCCCATCGTCTACGACGCTGGGCCAACGTCAGCCCAACAATGGGCCAACGCCTCGTGTTTGTTGGATGGTGAATAATCGGCAAACATGATACGGTAACCCTTTGAGTCGAAGTCCGGAATTCCATGGTCCTCTTAATGTATTTGAAAATGGAAATTGCACTGCAATTCAAAACAAAATACGACTGTGAAAAGTAAATTAGCGAACTGAGTTATATTTGTCATTAAATAACAGCTAATGATATTGTTAATTAATTAACAAGCCTGCCATGCTTAGCATTAAGAGGGCTGCAAAAATCCATACAAATGTAAATGTAAAGCCGATTTTAGCTTATCACTTGACAGAAAATTAGTTATTTTGCAATATTAGAATATTTTTTAAATATAGATCCCCCCTATGACTTTAGAAGGAAAACAAACGAAGGAATCAAAGGGAAGAAGGAAAGATAACGAAATGTACTCTGGCCTACATGTGGTTGTTTCTTTAAACCGACTGTTAGACGCTTGAACATTACAATCATATTTAGCACATTTCAAACAAGTCGTGTATCTCGGAATCCAGATCCAGATTAGGTATATAGGCGGTGATTTCAATTTCTAAAAAAATAAACGAATTAAAAAGTCGGATAAACACATACTCCGGCACAGTGGTGGATCACGTTGTGCCAACATTGCACCACCACTGGGAATAAGTCCCGCGTATTTAATTAGATGCAGCCCGTGAATGATATTCTATCAGCAGGGACTGTCCTGAAAGGATGGCATGATCCAGAGAATTATATGGAAATCACAATCACCTAATGATTTGTTCATTTATTAACCGGGGCAGACTATCATCAGCAGATATCCCAGCAAGCACGAAACATTTGTATAACATTTGTACAATGTCGGCCCAACGTCGAAGACGTTGTGCCGACGTTGTACAAATGTTATACAAATGTTTGTGTGTTTGCCGGGATGTCGTGTGGACTGCCATCAAACTGGGAATGTCTGCCTGCCGCGCGGGCCGTCGTGGTACACTGCCAACTGCGTACATCAGGGGCGGATTTAGAGGGGTTAGCGACCGGTTCACAACATCCACGTGGATAATGACTGTGACGCGGTCGCGTCGCAAGGCGGGGGTACAGGAGTACCCCCCCCCCCCCAGGAAATTTTAAAATCCTACTTTTCAAGAAGTGGCATTTGAGCACTTTTGAGGACAAAAATAGATACTACAAAATAGACACATTTTTGAGTAAGTATTGTACCAGACAACTTGAAGAACAACACCCACACTTATAATGACTGTCCGCGTCGCATGGCGGGAGGTATGGGGGACTCCATCGGAACATTTTAAAATTGTACTTTTCAAAAGGTGGGATTTGAACACTTTTGAGGACAAAATTGATACTACAAAATACACACTTTTTATTCTAAAACATAAATTTTTCTTTTGCACCAAACAACACGAAGAACACAGTCCAGTGTCCCAGCAAATTGACCATGTCCATTCTCCTTGGGTACATCATTGCAAATGTACTTGCATGAGAGCTAACTAGTCCTATCAGTCTGATTTCTCACAATGTGCTGTGCTGCACTGCAATTAGGCTAAGGCTATGTCTTGAGACGTCGCGGACCAGACACTGCCCTCTCAATTTTCACTTTGAAGCTGACAACTGACAATACTTATTGATATTACCATGATCACTGGCTGAACGACTTTCCATTTTGATCTATTTTAATGTATATACATTACTAACTGTTGGTCCTATCTACTGTAGTTAACCCTTTAACCGCCAAATTATTCAATCTGAATTTTCACCCACTTGAAGTTGTGTCTCGCTGACGCGATCCACAAGTTCAAGTGAGTGAAAATTGTTCAGATTTGACAAAATGGAAATCAACTATTTTCAAATATTGCTGATTGATGTCTATGATGTTTAAAAGGTGGTACTTAATGTGCTAATAAAAAATGAAAACCCGAACGGCGGTTAAAGGGTTAAAGGCTGGTGTATTTGGCACACATCTATGTGATGTTATAAGCTACCACTCAGCAAACACGGGACTCTGAACCAATGTTGGTGTAATGACGTACAAGCGTCGCAGACTGTGGACCAACATCAGCCTACTCCATCATTTAACCCTTTAACCGCCGGTGCCGCGTATATTCGGGTTTTCATATTTTATTGGCACATTAAGTACCACATTTTAAATATGGTAAAGATAAAATGTGACAGCAACCAGCAAGATTTGAAAAAGAGTTGAACTCTATTTTGTCAAATCTGAATAATTTTCACTCACTTGAAGTTGTGGATCGCGTCAGCGAGACACAACTTCAAGTGGGTGAAAATTCAAAATGAATAATTTGGCGGTTAACGGGTTAATCGGGTCGGCGTCTCGAGCTAGCAGGTTAACTACTGACAGCACAGTGTCTTTTGCTCCGTTACCATGGTTACAGACCAGGGGGGTAGTGCACCAAACAGGCGTTAGTGAGTCGGTCCAGGGTAAACTACCAACGTCGTGTTAACGTCTAAGACGTTGACAAAACGTCTGGTGAACCACTGCGGCGTTTGCAACGCTACTCCTCATCTACGACCAAAATGTCACGTCTATGCTAAGGGGTAGACGATGCTGGGGCGTTAGCTGTAAAATGTATACAGAGATCGTGACGCGCATTTCATTAATCCTGACACTTTCACCGTCTACTAATGCCGAACATTATCCCTCTAATTATGCGTCAGGAATATACTGATAACATTTTCTTCCGAAAGTGTTTATATCGCACGTTTAATGGTAATCACATTTTTCTATAGATATAGAACAGTTGATGTTTCATTAGTAAACTTTATCTAATGATCTTGATTTATCATGGTACCGCTGTTATGTTGCACGGATTGCTTCAAACGTAGCTTTCTTAATATAACCATCAAGTTGAACGAGGATAATTTAAATTTAGACGACTTTCATTTACTCTGAACGCTTCAAATTGTATCTCTGTCAGTGCCTTTTGGTCAGTTTGTTAGTCATGTTACTGTTAGCAGTGCACGCTGAGCTGTAATAACAAGTTTAAGCCTACACGCTCATCGTCACCGAAACTAATATGGGGAAATACTATCACGGGGTTTTAAAGACACGCTAATTGCAGGAAAATTGACACATTTTCCCAAACAGATATAGTCTAGGATATTGATGCAAAATGAATTCAAATGTTTAAATAATATCTTATAAGGTCGAGCAATGAACAGAGTTTATATACTAGGATACATTATACAGTTTTACGGTAGCTTAGCGAACACAGTTCTGATACCTACCTCAGAAATGGGCAATGATGTAATTTATAGGCTAATTTCTTACTTTTATTTAACTTTATACGGTTAATATTGTGATATATTATGTTGCATTAAATTTATTCTAAGTCACTGAGATAGTATGTGTCTGTTTAATAGTTTGTTTACTAGCTTGATTGATAATAAACCTTTTACTGTTATGAAATCATTGTGTTTTTGATTACCCCGTGAGGGAACGCTGCTCGTTAGAGAGACGTTGTAGCGACCTTGTGTTGTGCACCTGGCGTCTGTCAGTGTCAGTGTGTCAGTGGACAGTTAGTGTCGGTCGTTACGACGTCTGACGTCGACAATTAACGTCACACGTTAGACGTAATGTGGTGCACTAGGCCCCAGGAGTTTCCTCATTACCACGGCATCAGCATGCTGAGGCTATAGAATGGTATCTTATCATATATATATATAGGTTACCGGTATCTGTTTTATGCCAGAGGTATTCGTCGACTCCAGGAACCTACCAGGTAATAATATTAATCAACCTACTGCGAGAGAGAAAGAACAGATTTCTGCATAAATAAAATTGTATGTTTGGTTGGCTGACCGGTCCACGTGAACCAGTGGTCAGTGGCCACGACTCATCAGCCAGTGGCTACGACTCATCAACCAGTAGCCACGACTCATGAGTCAGTGTCCACGACTTATCAGTCAGTGTCCACGACTCATCTGGCCACGACGCATCAGCCAGTGGTCACGATTCATCAGTCAGTGTCCACGACTTATCAGTCAGTGTCCACGACTCATGAGCTAGTGTCCACGACTTATCAGTCAGTGTCCACGACTCGTCAACCAGTGGCCACGACTCATGAGTCAGTGACCACGACTTATCAACGAGTAGCCACGACTCATCAACCAGTGGCCGCGACTCATGAGTCAGTGTAAACGACTTATCAGTCAGTGTCCACGACTCATCAACCAGTGGCCACGACTCATGAGTCAGTGACCACGACTTATCAACGAGTAGCCACGACTCATCAACCAGTGGCGCGACTCATGAATCAGTGTCCACGACTTATCAGTCAGTGTCCACGACTCATCAACCAGTGGCCACGACTCATCAACCAGTGGCCGCGACTCATGAGTCAGTGTCCACGAATTATCAGTCAGTGTCCACGATTCATCAGCCAGTAGCCACGACTCATCAACCAGTGGCCACGACTCATCAACCAGTGGCCACGACTCATGAGTCAGTGTCCACGACTTATCAGTCAGTAGCCACGACTTATCGACGAGTAGCCACGACTCATTAACCAGTGGCCACGACTTATCAACGAGTAGCCACGACTTATCAACGAGTAGCAGCGACTTATCAACGAGTAGCCACGACTCATCAACGAGTAGCCACGAATCATCAACCAGTAGCCACGACTCATCAGCCAGTGGTACAGAACACTTGTACAACGTCGGCCCAACGTCTTCGACATTGGGCCGACGTTGTATAAATGTTATCCAAATGTTTTGTGTTTGCTGGGATAAGTGCTAACTCACCTGTCGACGCACTGCGAACAGCGTGTGTATCTGGGCTGTGTGAGAGAAGGCCAGGCACTTTTCTTCTTCTTGTGCCACCGTCCCCCACCGAACATCATCTGCACTCGGTATGGCAAGGCGGTGTGCAAACTCCTGTCCACATCAACATCATCTGCACTCGGTATGACAAGGCGGGGTGCAAACTCCTGTCCACATCATACGCGATTGTCTCTCAGTCTCTCACCGCATTCGAGTGGTCGCATAGCAAATGCTGTATGTGGAGTATTCCAATGTCATTGTGAGTGAATAACGTGTGATCTAACATAATCCTATCACTAACAGTTACAAATGCAGAATCGTCCGCGACATTTCTGACTAGTGACTGAGCACATATACTCACTCAAAAAAGCGTATTGAACAGATGCTGACGCTAAATGAGTTCCCAGTCGGTGACTCCGTGACACAGTACCACATCCAACTATATGTTATCTCCAGCTCACATGGGGAGGCGGTCACGCAGATTGCCTGTCATTAATTGATGATGTATAGGCGTCACTGATACTGCCCCATCACAATATGATGTCGCGATATATCAGTCCATATCGCACTCGTTTTTCTCAGGAAAGGACTGCTCGAGCTGTGATATATGAGACTCGGGGTATAGATTGGATCGATTTTTGTTTTGGATGAGTACGAGAAATGTTCAGGTTGGAAAATACAGCATGTGTTCTATGAATATGGCTCGTGCCATATTCATAGAACACATGCTGTACCGCAGATGATACCGACGAAAGGCGTCTTGTGAGTGAGTGAGTGAGTGAGTGGGTAAGTGAGTGAGTGAGTGAGTGAGTGAGTGAGTGAGTGAGTGAGTGAGTGAGTGAGTGAGTGAGTGAGTGAGTGAGTGAGTGAG
Source organism: Flabesymbios commensalis (assembly GCA_964017125.1). Classification (NCBI taxonomy): domain Eukaryota; kingdom Metazoa; phylum Annelida; class Polychaeta; order Terebellida; family Flabelligeridae; genus Flabesymbios; species Flabesymbios commensalis. Next base: position 44,275,561 of record OZ024917.1, read on the forward strand.
TGAGTGAGTGAGTGAGTGAGTGAGTCGAAGTTTACCGTAAATTTGCAAAGTGAGGTAATATCGCGACGAGGCCAGTCACGAGAGAGAATGCGAAGTGTCCTATAAATATGGTACGAGCCTTTACCAAATCCATCATATATAATGATTTTAAATTAAAAAAAAACCTTTGGTCTCCATGGTTTATAAAAATACTTAAGCGCTTTCAGGGCTAAGGTGGTTTACCGTAGAAAAAGGTCAAATCAGTAGAATTAGTGTGCGGGCCTGTGGGTATCAAGTCTAAACATCAATCAAATGGTACATGTCAGGGGGGAAATACAAACTTATATCTATTCGACGTCTGCTTCGCTTGTCACCCAGCATTTGTGTGGCAAGTTACTCTCAGCGAACACAAAACATATGCATATCATTTATAAAATGTTGGACCAACGTCGAAGACGTTGGGCCGTCGTTGTATAAATGTTATACAAATGTTTTGAGTTTGCTGGGAGGGATGTGCACAGAACGTGGTACCGACAGACATTGATCCATATACAATGTTGATTTGAATCCACATTTTGTGTTATCTGGGATATAGGAATCCTGCCTCGAATTCACCACGCAGTCCAGACCCAGCAAGCCACCTAGACGCTGACCCAATGTTGGTTCAAAGGTGGGCCACCGTCAGCGACGCTGGCCCAGCATTAAACCAACATTGTTTCAACGTCCGGTGTTTGGTGGGCAAGAGCAGTCCTGACATAAAAGCCCAGTAAACACAAACCATTTGTAGTAACATTTATACAATGTTGGACCAACGTCGAAGACGTTGGGCCAACGTTGTATAAATGCTATACAAATATTTTGTGCTTACTGGGAGGTGAATGAGGTGGATTGTCCACCATCAGAATGTAACTACAACGTCAATGTTTACTACACTCAGCACAAAGCCAAAAGGCAGTATCTGCTTACTTTACAAGTAAGCAGATACTTCATTTTGCTTTTGCAGAGCGGTAGCTTTCATTCCTTTCACAATGGAGCTTACAGCAAGATAAACTTGTCTCCATTTATAAACTTGTCTCCATTTATTAAGCTGTCAGGACAATATCGCAAATCGCAGCAGCATCGCATTTAGCAACTAAACCGCCACGTTGTTCAAGTTGAATGTTCACCCACTTGAAGTTGTGTCTCGCTGACGCGATCCAAAACTTCAAGTGAGTGAAAATTGTCAGGATTTGACGTAATCTTACTGATTGAGGTCACGTTTTATCTTGAACATTTTTGAAATTTGCTAGTAATAATAAAAACACGAATATAATCGGGACCGGTGGTTATAGGGTTAAGAACCATTCACATGCTAGTGACGCATTAAGTGACATTGTTTTAATAAAAGTGATTTCAGAGAAAATGAATCATCCAACCCATCGAGATAAAATGTTTTGAGATTTCCTTTTGGTATAATTATTATGATGAGATTTCGCAGACATTAAAATATTATGATAAAATTAATATATGACCGAGGGACTTGAAAGAGGCTATATTTTGGAGAATGTAAACTTGGTAAATTGAAAACGTCGCAGGGGACATCTCAACCTGCGGTGCCTGTAATGGATTCGTCCGGAATGAAAGAAATTTCAAGGTCCTCGGTGACTGTAATTTCAAAGGCCCCTTTCATCAGAATATGTACTTAGGACGCTTGGAAATCACTTCGGCTGTGATGTGATGTTTGACCTTGACACCGATGTTTTCAATACAAACACAAACTGCGGACACAATATGGAGTCGCTTCACACCCTGGACAAGCTGAACGTCTCACAATGTTTAGCCGTGGAAGAGATATACATGAGAAAATGGGGGATTGGGAATCGCAACATTGCCAATCTTGGAGAATCGGCAGTCGTACCATTAGAGTCAGTAAGATTACCAATATTGGGAGATTGGGAGTCAGTAACATCACCAATATTAAGAGATTGGGAGTCACATTACCAGTATCGGGGGATTGGGAGTCAGTAACATCACAATATTGGGGGAGTTGGTGTCAGTAACATTACGAATATTGGGGAATTGGGAGTCAGTAACATGACCAATATTGGGATTGGGAGTCAGTAACATTTAGAATATTGGGGGATTGGGAGTCAGTAAAATGACCAATAGTTTATTTATTTATTTATTTGACTTCCAGTTAAGAACATGCAAAAATGGTACATTATAATTATTGTTATCATTTTTTGAACATGGTATTAACTTTGGTTGACGGGAACAGGTCGAGACGACCTCTACAATGCCTGTCAACCATATAAGTGAATTAAAATTATAGAATAAAATAATATCCATTGTTTAAAATAGCAAAAACAATTTAAAAATGTACATAGTATAGATTATAAAGTTTACTATTTGTACACATAAAATAAAATAACCGACAATTGTCTGTCATCTGTTTCCCGCACCAAAACCAGAGATAAAATAGCTACACTGTGCTCTACACCGTGTAGCAAAAAAGGACACTCTGGAAAGCGTAGAAACCTAATTAAAACCTCCTCACCTCTTAATTTTAACATAGGCCTACATACATCCCTAAATAAAAGTAATACTATAAACCTAGAATACATCTACTGACGTCAGCTCATATAGCCGTCGCGCAGCCGAAATATGCTGAGTAGTACCACATATGCAATTTTAGACTGGAGGAAAAATAATCCCAAACTCAAGAAGTAAATCAGTTGATTAGAGATCTTTGAAATTCAGCATAAGGACCCACTTGGTCTGGAAACAAAGGCTACTGAAAAATCACTAAACCTAAAAATAAAACAGAAACAAGACTACATAAGTCCAGGAGCTCCCGCGACGAATTAGAATTTGATTTAAGCAATTTTGTGTAGGGTTTTTAATGTAGTACTAGGCTAGGTCAAAAATCAAGACGCAAGACAACTAGGTCTAAGAAGCTCAGTCTAAAAGTAAGATAAGAACTAGGCAGTTTTTGTCAGAGATTGCAAACCTCCATTAAAATTAATGATCCTAATCAGTATCCCAGTAATGGTCTACCTATCTGGCATGGTTTACCCGATATCAGGCCAATCGAGGTAACTAATAGCTGATTTACGGTCATTTTGAATTCGATATAAACTAGTTAAAAACTTAGGGTGCATCCCTCCCCCGAAACCTCATATTTTGTTTTATAGTAATAGACTAACATCTAACACAGTTTGCAAAATATTGGGCATGTGAAAGTAAATAATGGCCGATAGGGGGCCATTTTGAATTTGATCGAGTCGGAATTTTTCAAGATGCATCCTCAGCTGAAATGTCACATTTCATTCTATAGTAATGGTCTAGCCATCTAGCACGGTTTACCAAATATCGCCCATGTGAAAGTGAATAATGGCCGATAGGAGGCCATTTTGAATTTGATCAAGTCAAAATTTTTCAAGATGCATCCTCTCCTGAAATCTCACATTTTGTTTTATAGTAATGGTCTAGCCATCTAGTACGGTTACTAAAAACCGGCTATGTGAAAGTAAATAATGGCCGATAGGCGGCCATTTTGAATTTGATCGAGTCAATTTTTTTCAAGATGCAACCTCTCTTGTAATCTCACATTTTGTTTTATAGTAATGGCCCAGCTATCTAACACGGTTTACCAAATATCAGCAATGTGAAAGTAAATAGTGGCCGATAGGCGGCCATTTTGAATTCGATTGAGTCGAAAGTTTTTTAAAGGCATCCTCTCTCTAAACGTCACATTTTGTTTTATAGTAATGGTCTAGCTATCTAGCACGGTTTACCTGATATCAGGCCTATCGAGGTAAATAATGCTGATTGTCGGCCATTTTGAATTCGTAAATTAAAAATTTTCAGGGTGCATCCTCCCCCGAAAACTCACACTTTGTTTTATAGTAATCAGGTAATGGTCTAGCCATCTAGCACGGTTTACCAAATATCAGCCATGTGAAAATGAATAATGGCCGAAAAGGCGGCCATTTTAAATTTGATCAAGTCAATTTTTTTCAAGATGCATCCTCATCTCAAATCTCACATTTCGTTTTACAGTAATGGTCTAGCCATCTAGCACGGTTGACCAAATAACGGCCATGTGAAAGTGAATAATGGCCGATAAGCGGCCATTTTGAATTTTATCGAGTCTAATTTTTTCAAGGTGCATCCTCTCCTGAAATCACACATTTTGTTTTATAGTAATGGTCTAGCCATCTAGCACGGTTTACCAAATAACGGCCATGTGAAAGTGAATAATGGCCGATAAGCGGCCATTTTGAATTTTATAGAGTCGAATTTTTTCAAGATGCATCCTCTCCTGAAATTACACATTTTGTTTTATAGTAATGGTCTAGCCATCTAGCACGGTTTACCAAATAACGGCCATGTGAAAGTGAATAATGGCCGATAAGCGGCCATTTTGAATTTTATCGAGTCAAATTTTTTCAAGATGCATCCTCTCCTGAAATCACACATTTTGTTTTATAGTAATGGTCTAGCCATCTAGCACGGTTTACCAAATAACGGCCATGTGAAAGTGAATAATGGCCGATTGGCGGCCATTTTGAACTTTGACAAAATGAATTTTTTCAAAATACATCCTCTCCTGAAGCCTTACAATTTGTTTTATAGTAATGGTTTAGATATCTTGAGCGGTTTTCATGATATTCCACAATATCAGGCCTGTCGAGGTGAATAATGGCTGATAGGCGGCCATTTTGAATTTTATCAACTTCAAATTTTTCAGGATGCATCCTCTCCTGAAACCTTACAATTTATTTGATATTAATGGTGTAGCTATCTTGAGCGGTTTTCATGATATTCTGCAATATCAGGCCTGTCAAGGTGAATAATGGCTGATAGGCGGCCATTTTTAATTTTATCGACTTGAAATTTTTCAAGATGCATCCTCTCCTGAAACCTCACAATTTGTTTTATAGTAATGGTCTAGCCATCTAGCACGGTTTACCAAATAACAGCCATGTGAAAGTGAATAATGGCCGATAAGCGGCCATTTTGAATTTTATAGAGTCGAATTTTTTCAAGATGCATCCTCTCCTGAAATCACACATTTTGTTTTATAGTAATGGTCTAGCCATCTAGCACGGTTTACCAAATAACGGCCATGTGAAAGTGAATAATGGCCGATAAGCGGCCATTTTGAATTTTATCGAGTCAAATTTTTTCAAGATGCATCCTCTCCTGAAATCACACATTTTGTTTTATAGTAATGGTCTAGCCATCTAGCACGGTTTACCAAATAACGGCCATGTGAAAGTGAATAATGGCCGATTGGCGGCCATTTTGAACTTTGACAAAATGAATTTTTTCAAAATACATCCTCTCCTGAAGCCTTACAATTTGTTTTATAGTAATGGTTTAGATATCTTGAGCGGTTTTCATGATATTCCACAATATCAGGCCTGTCGAGGTGAATAATGGCTGATAGGCGGCCATTTTGAATTTTATCAACTTCAAATTTTTCAGGATGCATCCTCTCCTGAAACCTTACAATTTATTTGATATTAATGGTGTAGCTATCTTGAGCGGTTTTCATGATATTCCGCAATATCAGGCCTGTCAAGGTGAATAATGGCCGATAGGCGGCCATTTTTAATTTTATCGACTTGAAATTTTTCAAGATGCATCCTCTCCTGAAACCTCACAATTTGTTTTATAGTAATGGTGTAGCTATCTTGAGCGGTTTTCATGATATTCCGCAAAATCTTTCAGCCGGATTTACCGATGTTATAAATTAGGTCAAAGTGCTGGGTCAACTTCAAGGTCAAGGTCCAAAAACCTGAAAAGGCACAACTAGGGACCTTAGAGAACATGTATGTGCAATATGACTGTCATCGGCCCAGTACTTTTCGAGATCTGCTCCGGAAACGAAGTGCGCGTCAAAACGTCTAAATAGGTCATAGTTCTGAACCAGAAGTAGGTCAAAGTTCAAATACCCCAAAAGGCACAACTAGACCCCCTAGGGGTGTTGTGTGTAAAATTTGAAGACAATCGGACAAGTACTTTCAGAGATATGCTCCGGAAACGAATTGTTTACGGACGGCCCAACGGCCCAACGGCCCAACGGCCCAACGGCCCAACGGCCCAACGGCCCAACGCCGTCACATCATCATTTTCTCCTCTGCAACCTTGCGTATTGAATTCAGATTAAAAATATTTTAACCCGTCCATTAGCCACCTGGAAGTAACCCACATACCAAAAATTGTTATCCTAGCTTATTTTCCCACAAAGTTATAGGCAAAAGAAGAGGCCAAAAAAAAACGGAGGTAGAATCCATAGCTCCCTTCGCTCACCTACGGTGACGGCGGGAGCTAAAAAGACAAATAATAATTTTGAGGGGAACAGCCATCCATGCCATGTGGTAATACTCTAAGTCAGATCATGACAAGCGTGATCATGTAGAGTGATGTCGGTCTGCTCCGAACAGTATCAGAGACTGTCTCCGGCCTGAATTCGAGCCAGGCAGACAACACAATGCAACATTCGCAGATTATCGTTCATAGGTCGATCACTTAAGGTACCATTTGTGCTAAATATATAGATATATATTCAATACACGAGTATAAGTGAGGCAGGGCGGTTTGTCATCTGCCAACACATGCGTATCGACAACGGAGCCCTCCGTCCTTAGTCATGAATGGCTGGTGACAGCTCAAATAGCCGTCTCACAGCCGATTCAAATTGCACAGGTAGTTTAAGACAAGAAATGTTCCGCTATATTCGACAATTCACACAAGCACAAGCCAGGCTCCAGGTACATCGATTATTCACATCAAATAAGTTTACCATGGCGAGATATAATTCATTCAGGTTCTTCTTAAAAATCTGCAAGCTACTAGCATCACGGATAACAAAAGGTAAAGTGTTCCATAAGCGAACAGTGCGATAAAAATACGTACATTGGAACTGAACAGTCTTGCACAGAGGTAATTTGAATAGAACACCCTGTTGAGCAGATCTGGGGCCATTATGCGGACAAGCTAACTCAAAATTACTAGAGTAATCACAAGATAGTTTACCGTGAAGGTAGCTGTATAAAAAACACAAGTCGATTATTTCTCGACGGAAGCACAAAGGCAAGATAGATAATGCTGTGCATCTTTCGTGATAGGGTGAAACATAATCATTGAGAATGAATTTTGAAGCTTGACGTTGCACCCGTTCTAATTTGATTATGTCTTTAACATGATTGGGACTCCACATCGGACTACAGTACTCAAGAATACTTCTGACATGGGCCAAATATAATTGGCGCTTAACATCAATGGGGCTATTAAAGCCAACAGAACGTTTTATCATTCCTACCATAGAATGGGCTTTTGATGAAACAGTTTTCACATTCTCACACCAAGATAATTTACTAGTGATGGTTATTCCAAGATCATTAAATTCAGTTACTCTAGATAAGATATTATTATCAATGGAGTAGTCAAAATCTATTTTTACTTTACGGCATATCGACATGAATAGTGGGATTGGGAGTCAGTAGCATTAACAATATTGGGGATTGGGAGTCAGTAATATCACCAATCTTGGGGACATTGAGGGTCGTAATATTGCCAATCTTAAGGCATTGGGAATCGTAACATTGTGGCATTGAGAGTCGTACCATTACCACAAAATTAGTTAAAAGGATCTCACCCTCCACTATGTTCCGTAACACGTTGTGGAGGGCGTTCGATAACTACACAAAATAGTTCACAAAACAGCTAGAGGGCTATTTGTATGTCAAAGGGTTAATGGGTGGTTTTGGCTGCTGAGGCTGGCACATCCATCACAGATCACACCCCCCTCCCCCCACCCTCTCCTCTGTATGGTATACGGGCAGACTACTGACCTGAAAAGGCAAACAGCAGTAACTGATTACTTGTAAAGTACTGCTATAGCGCCTATATCCTCAGAGGACCGAGCTCTTAAGTGGGCAGTTACTGTTTTTTTTGGTGGTGCAAGGCAGACAGACAAGCAAATACGACACATCAACCCACTGTTGGACCAATGTTGGCCCACCGTCTACGACGTCGGCCCAACATTGCTCCAACATTGGGTCGATGTATCTTGTTAGCAGACAGGTGGTGTGATGTGACACGCCACCACGGGATGAGAATCAGAACTTCACACGCAGATTGACGCCGTCACAAAACTCCAAAATAAATCGTCCCCCGGGACATAAAGGGTCCTATTTGACACTCTTATGAGTGATGGATGGAGTATTTAAATTGACGTGCTAAATTATCAGATTTCATTTGTTTGTTATCAGGTTATGTGGTCAAAATGATTCCATATCATTAAAGGAACGCATCTGACACATGAAAAAAGTACCAGATATATACGAGCCTTTGTTATTAAAGAGACCATTATATTTGTCACACATTCATCCAACGTTAAACCAGCATTGATTCAACGTCTTGTGTCTGCTGGGCCATGTGTCAGCATATAGCATGTATAGCAGTACTCAGTACTCACAATGACAAGCTTTTACTATAAATCCCATTTGTGAGCTGTAGTAGAGGGAGCGCGCAGCGCGGGGGCTGACGCGAGTTCTGGTATAATTCTTAAGGTGCCTCTCTTTTTTTCACCTGGTGAGATGGGTGACTGTACAATGCAATCGAGTTAAGGTTCAGACCAGTGTATCGACCAGGGCCTCTTTCACACACTTCAGCTCAATTGAAGCCCAGAAAACAAAACATTTGCATAACATTTATATAACATCGGCCCAACGTTGGTCCAACATTGCATAAATGCTATACAGATGTTTTGTGTTCACTGTGAAGGGTTTTAAAACAAGAGCGCTCACGCTAACGATATCTCCCGCCATTAATTAAAGTCAATAATGGCCTCAAAGTCAAAGGTCAGAGGTCATAACCCCAAAAAGGCAGAGCTACATACCCCTAAGGGATGTGAGTGTGCAATATTAAAACAATCCAGCAAACGCTTTCCGAGATATCGTCCGGAAACTGGACTTATTATCGGCCATCAATTAAAGTCAATAATCGCCTCAAAATCAAAGATCAAAACTCATGTCAAATGTAATAACGACCAAAAGGCACAACTACACCCCCTAAGGGATGTGTGTATGCAATATAAAAACAATCCAGCGATCGCTTTTCGAGATATCGTCCGAAAACTGAACTTATCATCCGCCATTAATTCAAATCAATAATCGCCTCAAAATCAAAGATAAAAAATAAGGTTAAAGAGAGGTGTGCATGCAGTATGAAAATAATTCAGCTAACGCTTTCCGAGATATCGTCCGGAAAATTAGCTCATCATCCGCCATCAATTAAAGTCAATAATCGCCGCAAAATCAAGGGGTAAAAAATTAGGTAACCCTCAAAAGGCACATCTAAGGGAAAATATGTGTATAAAATATGAAAAGTATCCGACTAACGTCCGAAAACAAAACACAGACGCACGACCGCACGGCCAGATATGGTGATGACAATATCTCCCGCCCCTACTTTGTGGGCGGGGGATAAAAAACCTTATTGATAGCAGCGCAGTCACCGACTGAGAAGCCTATTTACATAGGTATTTTTTTCTTATGTACACAGTTTTTACATTAGAGCAGAACCCATGAATCGACGTATGCAAAGTACAGTCAGGGTGCTGAATGCCTGATTCAAATACCCCCAGGGCATAGACGCACTGACAAAATACTACAAACAATAACGCAATAACTACTAACCCTTCAGGCGCTGAGGTAGATAATCATCATTTCCAGCCACTTGAAGTGGTGAGTAGTGGTGCCCACAACTTCAATTTGGGCGACCATAAATTTGCAAACAAATGGTGAAACATGCCGCGGTCGTGATGGGTGTATTATGATCATAATAATTTAATTCAATTCGGTAACTTCTATAGCGCCTAAATCCTCGGAGAAACGAGCTCAGAGGCGCAAACAGGTGGACGAACACGAGACTTTGGCCCAATGTTGGAACAGCGTCTGCGAGGTTAGTGCAACATTGAACGTTCAACGTACAGTGTTCCAGTGTAAGGCTATGACCAATTTGCGATGAATTGAATTAATCCAGATACTAATTGAACCGCGCAGAGGGTATAACACTAAACAGCCAGATCCTGGTGAATTTAACCATTGCAGCGTTGAAATATTTCTGTATAAACCATGGAGACCAAAGATTTTTTTTCAATTTCACCATAAACGTCTCAGTTAGCTCTTTCCGCTTCATTTGAATACCTATGTTATGGGTCTGTTATATATTTTTCATTTTTTCAGTGCGGAGAACTTCTTTAAATGTCAAAATCTAACGTCTAAAGACGGTCCCTGCGCTGAAAGGGTCAAACACCAACGGTGGATCAAACGGCGCGCACACACCACACTGCCCAAAAAAAACCTGACATTGAACTATTGTTGGCTCGATGTTTGGCCAGCGTCTACGACACTGGCCCAACATCGAAACAACAATGGGTCATTGACGTGACAATGTGTTTGCTGGGTGTGCCATGAATATATACTTAGGCAGGAACATTCCAGAACGTTTTTGATTAATGTATCACTATAGACATCGCATGTCACAGAACCAGTGATTTTGTATCCAAAGCTAGACTGTATCAACATTAAATTCAATTCAATTCAATATAATGCGAAACAGGGTGTACATCGACCTCGATAGGGGGAATCGTATCGCAACGAACACTTGTTTTCAATTAAAGTTTTAGGTGTCAGTGCTTAACACATTGAGCTACACTGGTACGAGGCTTTGTGCTGCCCTGATCCTTATAGTGGTGCGAGAAGCTGTCTGTTCGATCCCAGCAAACACAAAACATTTCTATAACATTTATACAACGTCGGCCCAACGTCTTCGACGCTGGTCCAACATTGTATAAATGTTATAGAAATGTTTTGTGTTTGCTGGGATGTTGATCAGCCTGGTCTCAAAAAACGAGTAATGTGTAGATTCCAGTGTGAAAACATATATGTACTCTGATACGAGGTTTCGCACTCTCCTTCCTGATCGTTATATTGGTGTCAGACAGCCAGAAGCTTCTAGTTTGCTGCTCCACAGTCCAAAGTATAAACACTGGTTCAGTATATCCAGTAGCCTGAATACCATGTAAAACACAATAAGTAACAGACGCACAGTAAGTACCAGCAGTAGTTATCCGTGTAATATAGTCCCGAGTATCCCCTGCAGTCTGGGCAGTGATCGACCACACACTGCGCGCAACATAGCCGTGGAGTCCGACGTCCCAATCACACCGCGCACTCCGCACGGTCCCGGAGATATGTGACGAGCGCAGCGCCGCGACGGAGAGATCTATCACTGTAAGCAAAGAGCCTATACGATGCTGTAAGCGCTGAGCTCCGGGGGTGGGGCGGCGCCGCGCCGGGGGGGCTGGCTCTCTGGTTACTATGGTGACGCCCTTGGGGGTGCAGCAGACACAGGGTGATTGCTGTCGCGTGGGCATGCGCCCTGAACTTTTAACGATGGACGGTCACAAAGACGTATGACGTCACTGCGATGAAAAGTATGTAGGCCCTATAGTATCTGCTAGGATGGTCGTATTGTGGTTTTGCGTTTGTATTTCTCCACATAGAGTACTTCTACAGTGTACCTATACAAAGGATTGTAATTTTCACCCACTTGAAATTGTGTCTCGCTAACGCGATCCACAACTTCAAGTGGCTGAAAATATGTGTGTAAGCAGCTGAATCTGAGGGAGATTGTAAAGAATGACACAAAATCAACTGATACATTCTGAAGACAATATTGTAACGCGCACGTAAATGATTTTCACTTTTTCGATTTTTTTTTTCAATTTGCGGTGAAATATGACTTACATCAACAAGATTAACATAACGCGACTCAATAGCTCAATTGATCGGTGCAGCGAGCCACAACATCAACATATCCCGATACTATGGCGCGAATTTGCTAATTAGCACGGGCGATACTGGGTTTATGCACTGTGAAAAATCAGAACCTGTGCCGATCTAAACGTGCAATCAAGGAATATATAAGACTTATATATTCCTTGGTGCAATGAAATAAATACGCGTCATTTCACCATGTACATTATCATATCAACCACACATCAACCAATCCACGTTCCATGTTCCTCTACAGCATAAAAGAAGTACCGCGGACAAATCGCACACAAATCCCAGTGCTGCTTTAATGTTGGCCCACCGTCTACGACGGTGGGCCAACATTAAAACAACATTGGTTACAAGCTTTGTGAAATAGAGTGATGTACTGGAGACCTCGAGCGGTCTGCCCTAGGCTGAAAAACAGCCACAGAGAAAAAACGACATACCATATAACACTCTGCTTGCTGCATCACATTCCGTATACGTTGGACGTATACCACTATATGGAATATGCTTTAAAGCATCTTCTCCAGCCGATGCTAGACTCACGCAGAGCGGAGCTTTCGTGACGCACACCTCTTGATATTAAATAAAAATGAAATAAATGGGGGTTTTAGGCCACCTTTGTGCACATATATGCTAAAGTAGGCCATGAGAACCTCCCGAGGATGGCGAGATGAATGAGATGACACTGCTATTCAGACACAGGATTCGAAATTCGACACCTGGCGGTCTGAAGTCGAACACGCTACCCGTCGGGCACGGAGGCTCCCCACAATATTGAATCTTTACGAGTGAGCGGGGAAGAAACACACGACTTGACAGTTGAAGATGGCTTTGACGTAGCAGCGGTCATTCCCATCCACATTAAAGTGGCTTCTCTGGGACAGTTATGGCGCCATTTTTGCCACCAATGGACAAGAAAATATAGTCCACACAATTTAAATAATTTAGAAACCACAGAAAACAAGAAACCCTGGTAAAAGTGTCAGCCGCGCGTCCTGGATACATATCGTCCCCTTGGATATGAAAGGGTGTATCTGCCACTTTACAAAGTGGCGGATACACCCTTTCATATCAAAAAGGACGATATCATATCACACCATTACCTCATGAGGCCCGTGGTGAGGTCATATCACCTCATTACCTCACGAGGCCCGTGGTCAGGTCATGTATACTGGAGCTCACACCCCAACAATTTATATTGATTCTTTCTTGTTTTTTAACCCTCTAAGCACCGCGTTATCTAATTGGAATTCTTTCTCACTTGTATACACGTTCTACTTCTAAAAGGGCTATTTATAATCATAGTGCTGATAAAAGAATTAAAAACGAATATAATAAGTCTTATAGTCGCGATAAGCGTGCAAATGGATACATTTATTCGTGAGGTTTCTTTACACAAATATGAGGATTTATTTATGTGCGGTCGATTGAGTGTAGTCACTCACTCACTAGGTCCAGAAAACCATGTTGAATTAATCCTTTCAGCGCGGGAATACGTCAGAATCTGACGTCAAGAGACGGTCCACGCACTGAAAGAATAAAATATTTATAATGGCCGTAGACCCATCACATCGTCGCCTCGGAGCTAAAGGATCCTATCTGCCACTCTCACGAGTGTCAGTTAGGATCCTTTAGCTCCGAGGCGACGACATAGGTATTCAAATGACGCAGAAAGATCTAAATGAGACATTTATAATTATTTCAAAGGGTTAACCTTGGCTTTAAAGCCACTCTCTACAGAGACTCCTAGGTATAACATAGACTGTAATATACTGGTGGTAGTAATTCGTCGCCTCGGAGCTAAAGGATCCTATCTGACACTCGTTAGAGTAGCAGATAGGATCCTTTAGCTCCGAGGCGACGAATTGTGTATCAACGTAGTGTACAATGTTTCGTAATATTACAATATAGTTATAGTAGTCTTACATTAAATGTGTTTTACGAGTCACCATGGCATAGCAAAGGTCGAAATAACGATCGAAAAAAATGAGCCTGCGTCAGCCACAAGTGGAGGGTGTAGATGGTGAGTGACGACATAATGGAAGACGTTTTCTTTTTGATCAAGGGACTGCATATGTTAACATGCCCATTTTAAAAATACATTTATATGAAGTCACATAGCGTATTGATGTCAACTGAAAATATTTAAAAATCATCAAAAGCTCTGAAAAATACTGAACTAGTTTGATTTCCAAGTCGTATACTGCCATGTAAACAAAATTATGTGCAGCATAAAAACAAATACCCTCCACCTCAAGAGGCACCGACGTTAATTAGTGTGTGAAAGTGAGGCAACATCGATTGTCTGCCCAAAGCCGAGTCCACGACATCAACATGTGGCCCGATGCTGTGCTAACATTCAACCATCCTTAAGGTTTACAAATAGTTTGTTTGAGTTATCTCTGGATTCTCAGAAATATTGATAAAAATGTTTTTAAAAATTTGAAAATGTTGTATGCGCATTGTATCTGTTATATAATTTCAATTATCACCGCGACCCACGACTGTGGCCTAAAGTGACTCATATTTTATTAATTTGAGACAAACAATTGGCAAATCTTGATGACTAAACACACATTTCATACCCACTAACAGTGAGTTTATTAACAGGCGCTAATAAAACAGATTTAAAACGACTGTAATCGTGATTAGCAACGAGAGATTATTTAAAAATGCAAACACTGCACATAATTATACACAAATTGTCAAAACGAGAAATTGGTTGTTACCCCCCCCCCCCCTCTCAACACCCCTCGCGCGGAGATCAATGTTGGATCGTTGTTCAGGGATGAGGGACTGTATCCGATAAACTGGTCAATAGACGTGAGTAAACACTACAATAAGGTGTCAGATTGTTATGCAAAGCAAATACAAACAGCAGTAACCGCTTACAAGTAAGCAGTTACTGCTGTTTGTTTTCACCCTGCAGTGTTGTGATTGCCGCCCCGTATGCTTCCTTACGCCCCGCCACTCGCCAGAGGCGCCACCGCAGTGACATACGAAACCCACCAGAATTTGCACATCTTATTTCGATTTATATCGCTCTCGCTCGGGATAGACCACTTCTTTAACCCTTTCAGCGCGGGGACCGTCTTTACGTATAAAGACGGTCCCGCACTGAAAGAATTTAAATATTTCTAATGGCAGTAGACCCATAACACGGGTATTCAAATGAACAGGAAAAAACCTAACTTAGATATTTATGATGATTAAAAATTGAAAAAAACACTTTGGTCTCCATGGCTTATGCGAAAAATATTTCAGCGTGGTAAAGCGTGGTACTTTTTCAGACTGCAGCAGTTTATTTACATACTGTGCGCGTCCCAGTGGCGTGCCCGCCAAGGTGTCAGCGCTTCACACGTTAACGTAATTATTCACGCGCAATGCGTAGTTCTTGCCAAAATCCACGTGTGCGTTATCACCGTATGACGTGCCTGTGACACACTAGCGGTGGTTTTTCGACACAATCACAACCCCACAACTGACCTTGAAACGTCACAGCAAACACAGAACATTTTGTATAGCATTTGTACAACCTCGGCCCAACGTCTTCGACGTTGGACCAACATTGCACAAATGTACACAAATGTTTCGTGGTAATGGGGTGGTCAGTCCAAGATGAAACAGAAGAAAAAATAGGCCTAAGCACCCAAAGGGTTCACATAATTAGTTATGTTAACCCTTCGAGTGCTGAGTTTTTCATGTATATCTACTGTTTTTTCCAGACATAAACTCTTTGCTGTGTCACCAAGTCTTTAACCCTTAAAGCGCTGAAATAATTTGTAAAAAAATTTAGCAACGAAAGGGGTTTTCACCTTGAAATCATCATAAATGTCTTAGTCAGCTATTTCCGATTCATTTGAATACCTATGTTAGGGGTCTACGGCGATTAGAAATATTTATACTCTTACAGCGCGGGGATCGACTTCAGTCGTCAGAATCTGACGTCTGTAGACGTCAGATTCTGACGACTAAAGTCGATCCCCGCGCTGCAAGGGTTAATGATAACACAATTGATGAGTCATGGAATCAATGACCGCAATGAATGTTCGATTCATAGTCTGTGCAAGATAATTTTACCCTTACAACGCTGAAATAATTTTGCATAAACCATGGAAACAAAATGTTGTTTTTTTCAATTTGAAATCATCATCAATACCTTAGTTATCTCTTTCCGGTCCATTTGAATACCTATGTTATGGGTCTACGGCCATTAACAATATGTTCACTCTTTCACTGTGGGGACCGTTTTATACGTCAGATTCTGACGTCTACAGACGTCAGAATCTGACGTATAAAGACGGTCCCCGCGCTGGAAGAGTTAATGATATCTCATTTGATGAGTCATAGGGAATCAATAACTAATAAATGTCCAATTCATAGCAATCTGTGACAGACAATTTCATGTGTAGTGCGGAGTAAAGAGCGAAATCATATTATCTGTGAATCATTGCCATGACGGACTTGCCCAAAACATTAACGAGACGTTGCACAAATGTTTCTTAACCTTTTCTCCTGCCAAGTTATCTAACCTAAATAATAACCAACCGAAAGTTGTGTCACGCTACCGCGACTCACAACACTTCAATAACTTAGTGCTTTAAGGGTTGAGTAGGATTCGAATCCGCAAACCCCGATCTTCCCATCAATATAATGTAAGTTATGACAGCTCCCGGGTTTTAAAAATTATTTACTTCTGATTCATCAGAAGCTGCCGAATGCTGATGCAAGTACAATGTAGTAGTAGTAAATTATTGTTGCTCCACGTCTCTTTTCGACACTGATTGTCAATTAAGTGACACTGTAACACGATTAAAACAATGCAGTCCTTTGATGAGATAAAATAAATATATACAGATGATGATGGGGCATGGTGGGCTGTTGCGAGTGTTTTCCTTCACTCGCACAATAAGGGGTTCTGAACCTGTCTAGGGAATTTACCCCCAGGCATGCCCAGACGTCCAGAGACTGGTTTTTTTGTTCAAAAGCGGCTCTGCTATCCTCTGGTCAAATAGTCCAAAGAGTAACAATAACTCCAATCATGCACATGAGACACATAATGTCTAACAATCTATTGCCGGTTGTTTCAAGGCTTCCACGGGCAACGTCAGTGCCTGCACTGTAGTGACACTGCACTGACAGTGCCTGCACTGATAAGGAAGCTGCTTTAGCACCACTGTTGAACGGAGGAGCCAGAGTACGCCGCTGGCAATCCGCCCGAAGTCTATGGCCAGACACATGGAGGCTGCAGTTTCCCTTGAATGCTTGCTATAGACTAGTGCTTTCGTATCATGCATTACAGCATGCAGCAGACGGAATAGATCCCAGTGACCCTCCCCGGATGGGGGCAAAAAGTACTACTACTATAGCAGTCACCTCAGTATTTAGGGTTAACTGAATGAAAAACAACACGCGGAATATGCAGTGCCCACAGAGGTGAGTGAGTCGATTAGAAGCACACATCACGAGTCGACGGCTATAACGACTGAGGTATTTTTAGCAGCAAGTGCCAGGAATGGATGTCACGTCTGACTTCCTGGCAGAATAAATTGACCGAATTCAGAATACTTTAATAAAACACGGCGATAAAACACAGGAAGTGGATTATCTTGGCACGTAACTTTACACTATACACGGGTAATTATGCTATTCATATGCCACTATCGATCTGAAGAGGGATGCAGACTTCACTTATCTGAGCACAGCGGGTCGAGAAAAAGTCACAACAGTCAGCTGTGACTTTTTAATTCAACAACGGTGAATTAAAGTTGGGCCAACAAATGTTGGCCCAACATTAAATCACCATTGGCGCAACGTCAAGGTAGAAATAGCTCTTATCTGTGTCACCGCAACGTCTAATGTTCATTTGGCTGCAGCTCACCTTTGACCCCGATACAGATAAAGAACAGAATGAGAAGGGCAGTTAATGTTGATCCATCACCATGACAACGTTATACGACTTCACATACGCGTGATGCGTGAAGCGTGATGCGCGAAGCGTGATGCGTATTCACCGAAATCATTGAAAATAAAAAGAGCGACTCCACATGCACGTCGCGCGTATTCGTTTTGGGCACGCGTATTCACCGCTCTGAGAGCGGTCAACACGCATCACGCGAGCCTACCATGACGTCATTTTATGGATACTCCCGGGTAGTAACCCCCCCCCCCCAAATCCTTGCATGTGATCTAGGGACAACCACCTGAAACATAGGCCCGATTGCAAAACGTTGCCTTGGCATTTATCGTTTCTCTCCCACGATTAACTTTAGCTAGTAATGGCTTAATGTGAAACAGGATATCTCCGAACTGTTCCCTGGTCATTCGAAAATATTGCTGGAAACGTTCTGAATCCAATTTCAATTCTTTCACTAGATGATAATAAACCCCATATATTTGTATTTGTTTGATTATCTCATGGATCCACCACATGTGCGTTTAACGTTTTATTTTCTTGTTTAGGTAGGCCATGCACACGTCAAGCGTTTATATATGCCCTATAGACAAATGAGGTGCCATTCCCCTGTGTGTAAAAAAGCCACAGGAGATCCGCACTGGATGGCTCCTTCAGTAAAAATAACTTTGACGCATCACGCATCACATTTTGACGTACATGTGGAGTCGTGCAATACGCATCACGCTTCACGCTTCACGTATCGCGCTTCACGCATGCTGAGCTTAGACTCTCAGAATTTTAATAAATACTAGTACCTAAAGCGACACAAAAGGCGGCCATTTTGTTTTACAGTTTTACAGTTTTACATTTTGTTTTACAGTAATGGTCTAGCCATCTAGCACGGTTGACCAAATAACGGCCATGTGAAAGTGAATAATGGCCGATAAGCGGCCATTTTGAATTTTATCGAGTCGAATTTTTTCAAGATGCATCCTCTCCTGAAATCACACATTTTGTTTTATAGTAATGGTCTAGCCATCTAGCACGGTTTACCAAATAACGACCATGTGAAAGTGAATAATGGCCGATTGGCGGCCATTTTGAACTTGGACGAGTTGAATTTTTTCAAAATGCATCCTCTCCTGAAGCCTTACAATTTGTTTTATAGTAATGGTGTAGATATCTTGAGCGGTTTTCATGATATTCCACAATATCAGGCCTGCCGAGGTGAATAATGGCTGATAGGCGGCCATTTTGAATTTTATCAACTTCAAATTTTTCAAGATGCATCCTCTCCTGAAACCTTACAATTTATTTGATATTAATGGTGTAGCTATCTTGAGCGGTTTTCATGATATTCCGCAATATCAGGCCTGTCGAGGTGAATAATGGCCGATAGGCGGCCATTTTTAATTTTATCGACTTGAAATTTTTCAAGATGCATCCTCTCCTGAAACCTCACAATTTGTTTTATAGTAATGGTGTAGCTATCTTGAGCGGTTTTCATGATATTCCGCAAAATCTTTCAGTCGGATTTACCGATGTTATAAATTAGGTCAAAGTGCTGGGTCAACTTCAAGGTCAAGGTCCAAAAACCTGAAAAGGCACAACTAGGGACCTTAGAGAACATGTATCTGCAATATGACTGTCATCGGCCCAGTACTTTTCGAGATCTGCTCCGGAAACGAAGTGCGCGTCAAAACGTCTAAATAGGTCATAGTTCTGAACCAGAAGTAGGTCAAAGTTCAAATAAGGCACAACTAGACCCCCTGGGGGTGTTGTGTGTAAAATTTGAAGACAATCGGACAAGTACTTTCAGAGATATGCTCCGGAAACGAATTGTTTACGGACGGCCCAACGGCCCAACGCCGTAACATCATCATTTTCTCCTCTGCAACCTTGCGTATTGAATTCAGATTAAAAATATATAAACCTGTCCATTAGCCACCTGGAAGTAACCCACATACCAAAAATTGTTATCCTAGCTTATTTTCTTACAAAGTTATAGGCAAAAGAAGAGGCCAAAAAAAAACGGAGGTAGAATCCATAGCTCCCTTCGTCTCACCTACGGTGACGGCGGGAGCTAAAAATATTGTGCAATTCTAGTCTATGCCTGAACATGTTGACATATTATGCACATATTATGGAGCCAAAAAAATGATGATTTTGGCCCGATTTTGTCGCTTTAATACTTCAATTAAAAAGATATATTTTCATACAGCAAGGTGAAGAATACAATCCGAAAAAGACAATATCTGAAAGAAATTGTGATTACGATGTGCATGATTTGTTCAACAGACACGAGACATAGGCTCTGGTGTTTTAATGCTGGTCCACCGTCTACGACGTTGGCCCAACATCGGGTGAACTCGTGTCTCTCGTTTTTTTTATTTATACACTTCCCCACGCAATGCCCGAAGGAGTTATTTTTAAACCGATTGAATGCCTGAAGCACCAGCACACGTGTGTATATCAGTGTATCCTTTATCTGTTAATCTGAGTTGCATGTTTGATCAGTTCTAATTACGCTTGACAACCTACCCAGCAAACACGAGACATTGAACCAACGATGGGTCAATGTTGGGCCGACGTCGTAGACGGCAGGCCAGCATTGACACATCATTGGTTTCTTGTCTCGTGTTCGCTGGGTGTTCACAGAGATATCTGCTATGGGAATATACACCGCTAAGATAAATTGAATTATCAGAAAAGAGCATAAGATTATGAGGCGGCTCCGGGTTTCTCATGTAGCATGTAGCCAATTACAATTACCCAAACAAATACGAGACGTTGACCCTAAGCTGGCTTAATGTTGGACCATCGTCTGCGACGCTGGCCCAACATTAAACCAACTTAGGGTCAACGTCTCGTGATTATTGGGACCCACGGAATCCTAAAAGACAACCAACCTGCATATCTGGCCGACTTACTTGTTCGTCCGAAATGCTCGAAATATCTACGCTCCACAAATTCAAATAGATATGTTGTTCCACGTATAAAAACTTAGACTGGGTCAAGAGCTTTCTCTATATCTGGCCAAGCCTTATGGAACGCCATGCCTGTGCCAATACGTAGTGCGAAACAATTTTAACATTCCGGAAATCACATGAAAATCTCACCTATTTGACCTGGCTTTTCCACCCTAGCTCCTCAGCGGCCCGGCTCCCTATTGACGAACTTGCTTTGGCCTCGATTATAACACAAGATCACGCTATGATTTGTGTGCCTCTGAGCTCGTTCCGCTGAGGATATAGGCGCTATATTAGTTTTATTGATTGATTGATTGAACTTCATCATCACAGCCACTTATTTTAATTTACTACAAAACCCGCATGATTTTTCTTTAAAGCTAAAATTACTGACACAATTTTCAAAACTATATAAAGAAGAAATCAATCATGTATGTGACACACATTTTTACTTAGGTGTGTTAGCTTAACGTTACATTTTAACTCAAAAGACACATTTTAACTCAATCAGTTTCCTAAATGCGCTCCTGTGGTAAAATAAATGTCAATTTCTTCCTATAAGTCAATAACAATCAGTTGATAACAAACACTGGGCCAATTACCATTGTTTGACTTTGTAAGATAAGAATGCAATAACACCAGATTTATTATTTCACCCTACTGTGTGACTAAAAAAGGCGTATCTTACACTTCATCAAGTGCCTTTATACGACCCTTCAAGACTTCATTCCAAGGGGTCCATGTAGTTTAGCTGAGACAGTGACAACTTCAGTTGCGTTTCGTGTGCTCTTTAAAGAACGTATTTTTCTCAATGCTAGAATACTTGACTAATTTGTGAAACAAAACAAAAACCAGTCCACGAGAAAAGCCCGTCGACTAAATATGACTGTATATAATAAAATCTAGAGATGTAGAAATAAAGTGGTGGTACACAGGTGGTATGCTTCAGGTGAAATGTCCGGTCACAGAGACCAGATTTCTAGGGTCAAGCTGTCATGTAAAAAGTACGGCATATCCCTCTTGAAATATATTTTTGATGACTCCTATTCGCGAGTTGTCAGGAATAATTTTACGAAACGGAAAGGATGTGCCATACACATGATACAAGAAGGTCTGACTGACAGTGTACGTCTACTTTTAGGAAATAACAATCCACAAAACAGAATACTTCTAAACTTGACCCTTTACCCGCCAAATGAATCAATCTGAATTTTCACCCACTTTAAGTTGTGTCTCGCTGACGCGATCCACAACTTCAAGTGAGTGAAAATTATTCAGATTTGACAAAATTGAGGTCAAGTGTTTCCAAATATTGCTTATTGATGTCACATTTTATCTTCAACATGTTTGAAAGGTGGTGCTTAATGTGCTAATAATAAATGAAAACCCGAATATATGCGGCACCGGCGGTTAAAGAGTTAATGCTACGTGCCTTTTAATATTTACAAATATAAAGTTGTATGCACTGTGCTTTTGTATGGTTTCTTCTTTTGAAGGATAATAAATGAATGAATGAATGAATGAATGAATGAATGAATGACTGAATGAATGAATGAATGAATGAATGAATGAATGAATGAATGAATGAATGAATGAATGAATGAATGAATGAATGTGTACCAACATCTGGAAGCAGCGCGCACGCTAGGAAATCGTCAGGATAAGCGCCACCTGGTGAATAACTCGTCCCCTTGTATATGAAAGGGTGTATCTGAAACTTGGTAAAAGTGGCAGATACACCCTTTCATATCTAAGGGGACAAACTCTAACCATTAGACTGTTGTGGAGTGAGACCAGGCGTTTAATATCGGCATTACTAATTCTTATAATTCAGGCGTTTGGAATTAAATAGTGACCGTAAAGGAAAATTCCCAAATAACTGGTTATTAGCCATGGTAGCCACATATGTATGTGATATCAAATAAACCCAGAAGTGAAAATAGGTACATGTAGCGACGTTCATTTTCATAAATGAGTCATTTTGTTTTTTATTCTTGTCGACAAAAAGTCACGGAAATAATCCACAGATTTGACTTCACATCCGAATTCCGAAACACCAGAGAACATTTTGTTTGAAATTTATTTATTACCGAATTTATGTGTGAATACATTACATTGAGCCTGTGCTGAGACAGCATCGTAGACGGAGGACCAGCGTTGAACCAGCATTAGACCAATTAGCAGTGTTTGCTGGGTATAGTCTGGTCGACAGTGGTCGTCCACACAATGTTAATCTCCATGATCCACATGATCCTCTGGGGGAGCGCAGATAATTAGGTTACTCTTGATTACATATATAGCACCATCTGTGGGAACTGCGAGTTGGTCTGGCAACATTCAGATGCTCCTTCTGTCAAGAACATATTTCAACACCACAAATTCAGCTGGTAGCCAGTTAATCACAGTGTTTTCTGCATGGAATTTTCATTCACTCAAACCTGTGTCTCTCGGAAGTGCGTCAAGTTATGACAAACAAAAAAATGCAAAAACATACTTTTTTTTAAAATAAATAATTGTTCTCATGATAAGCATGCCAAGCGCGCGTTAAAAAATGTCCCATCCACCAAGTCCCGTTAACATGGTTAAGTACAGTAATGCATAGAGCTAATTATAAAAATACATAATAATAGAACCTCCACTGCGATAATTAAAGTAATTTCCCGCCACCAAGTATGCGATAATAATAAGGATCTCAAGAGGACATGCCAAGACGACAGCCGGCAAAGTGGATTCTCGCTGTGATAAATTCAATACATTAGCGATCTCATTTCATCTGAAAAAGTGTACAAAACCGCTACTCGTCATCAATCTTATCAAGCTCTATCGAATTTCCTTGATCTTATTAAAGTGTCACTAAAAAAATTTGCCATTTTCGTTCCCTTTTAAAATGTCAAGGTATATTGAAGGGTTAGGTAAGCCAATTAAAATGTTCATTTGTTGAAATTGTGCGTGACAGAGGCAAGGCTGTCCACAAAATCATCGACACAATGCTGGTTCAGTGTTGGTACATTGCCTCAGTGTTGGTACAAACCAGCATTGTGTCGATGCCTCAGTGTTTGCTGGGTATGCACCTCATTTATAAAAATAAGCATCATTTGTGCGCCTCTGAGCTCGGATCGAAAACGGTGCCAGAATTTTAACGTATAATAGTAAAACACATTAACATTGAATGCCGCCTTTTAACAAGACGACGGTTATGAATTCAACTATTCCCCACAGATTGGCAGGAATCCACTGACTAGGCGCGCCGTTCTTGCACTACGATAAAGCCTTGATGTGGGAAGATGTGAATACTAGCCTGCGACAATTCACAAATCCAGATGATAAATGAGAAAATAACAGCGGAAACATTGGTCATTTCTGGGGGGTGGCCCATCCATCCCGCCCCGACGTTAACTGGGCACACAGCGATCTATCATTTATCTATAATTTACATTTATATGATCCAAACATTGGACGGAAACAATTCTTCCGGAACACCGCCGAAATTATAGGACTGAATCGAAAAAAGTATTGATTATCAACAGTGAAGGATAGTCATTTTTTATCAATATATGCCTGATACAGCGGGTTGTTTGGCAATTCAAACGGAGGTTTATAGTTTTTCTATTTAATAAAATGTAGATTGATCCACATATTACACTGTAATATTAGTTTCGGGTAGCGTTATAATTTCAACACCCTTGAAGTTCTGGATCGCGGTACCCCATTAACCCTTAGAGCGCCAAGTTATATAATTTAAATCTTCACCCACTTGAAGTTGTGTCTCGCTACCGTGACCCACAACTTCAAGTGAGTGAAAATCACTCATATTTTTTTAATTGGAGAGCAACCATTTGCAAATCTTGATGTTTAAACAGCCATTTCATTCCCAGTATCAGTGATTTAATTGGCTAATTAAAAGTTTTCAACCAAATCTCGTGATGCATCAAAGCATAATTTTCGGATCTCTGAAGAATAACCTAATTTCCTAAAACCCTGGGGTTTAGAAAGACAATTTTTTGTGGAACTGCTATAATAATAACCATATCTTCAGTTGCCACCCTCTTCAAGTCATCTTCATCCACTGCAAGTCGAGAATTGCGACAGCAATTCACGGCTTGTAGTGGATAAAGATGGCAATTGTGTAAATTCAGAGTGAAAAGTTTTAATACTTTTTTTATCATTTCATATACTTGTTTGGGAAAATAAATTGATGATCAACCGGCGGAAATCTTTGTCTCAAATTGGACAAATATGAGTATTTTTCACCCACTTCAAGTTGCAGTACCGAGGTACAACATTATATAAACAACTGATGAAAGAGCGTAGTATTATAAACTCTTAGGCACAACTTCAAGTTGGGGAAAATTGAAATTAAAGAACTTAAAGGGTGAAGACCAGTAATGCGACTGAAAATTTGTATTGCTGATTTATCGCTTTAAAGATTTATCCAGCATGTTTTAATACTGGTCCACAGTCTACGACGCTGGCCCAACATTACAACCAGAGACTATTAGTAGTCTCTGATTAGCCCTTTCAGCGCGGGGACCGTCTTTAGACCGTCAGGATCTGACGTCTAAAGACGTCAGATTCAGACGTCTAAAGACGATCCCCGCGCTCGGAGAATTAAATAAATTATAATGGCCGTAGACCAGTAACATATAGGTATTCAAATGAAGCGGAAAAAGCTAACTAAGACATTATTGATGATTACAAATTGAAAAAAAACCCTTTGTCTCCATGGTTTATATAAAAATATTTCAGGGTTGAGAGGGTTAAACTACATTCGCTGAATATATCATGTTTTCTAGCTATCTCCCGGTGTCAATCAGGATCTGCACTGAGAGAAGATAGGGTTGCCATGGTAACCATTGTTATCCGTCTTGTTGATTGACATTTTGTGTTTATTTTATACTAGTCTGCGGAGTTTGACGCGAGACCGTATAAATACAATGGCACTTTATTAAGTTAATTTATTTGAATTTTCACCCACTTGAAGTTGTGTCTCGCTGCCGCGATCCACAACTTCAAGTGGGTGGAAATTACTCATATTTGTTTAAATTGAGATCTCTCATTTGCAAATCCTGATGCTTAGACACACATTTTGTTCCCAATATTAGTGATTCCATTGACAAATAAAACAAATTAAAAACGACAATTGTCGTGATCAGCAGGGTAAGGGTTGAATATCTCACCACTGACCACGATTATAATCGTTTATAATCCTGTTTTGTTAGCCGATCATAAATCACAGTGATTGGTAACGAAGTGGGTGTCCACACATGAATATTTGCAAATGGTAGGACTCAAATTAAACAAATATGAGTATTTTTCATCCGCTTTGATCCGCCACTGACATCCTGTACTTATCAGTGGTATCTCCCACCAGGTGTCGTTCCAGCACGCCACATATTGGACAGCAAAGTCTAAAGGAAGTAACTGCTTACTTGAAAAGCGAGCAGTTACTGCCTTTTGGCTTCGTGCGTCACCGCAGATAGCGTTATCGTCCCACCAACACGATACATTGACCCAATGCTGTTTCAATGTTGGCCCACCGTCTGCGACGCTGGACCAACATTGAAACAACATTGGGTCAATGTATCGTGTTTGCTGGGCTCCCACTTATATGCCCTATTCATATAATCTGGATGATTGTGTAAACCTCCCCCATGTCCCTGGTCTGTGGGTCTCTACTGTGTAAAGATCTATCGAGTGTGTTAAAACGCCGAATTATAAAATTTATTTTTTTACCCATTTGAAGTTGTGTCTCGCTGGCGCCACACACAACTTCCAAGTGGGCAAAAATACTTGTTGGACCAACGTTAAACCAACATTTATTCAACGTCTCGTGTATGCTGGGACACTTGGAAATCTGTCCGTATAACCTCGGGAGAGCCTTAGCCTCTGTGAGCGAAATCGTCTTTGGCTTTTTTTGACACCAGGAAGCCATTAAATTCGGTCACCCGGGATACTGATTGATTATTTTCGACAGTTTAAGCGGCTGCCGTGCCTGTCTACATGTGTTAGCCACATAAGGGGGGTGGGGGAGGGGGGTGCGGGGGAGGGGGGGGGGGGGTGCATACTGTGATCATTACAAGATTGTCGCATTTTCAATTTGAAATCATCATAAATGTCTTAGTTAGCTCTTTCCGCTTCATTTAAATACCTATGTTATGGGCCTACGGCCATTATAACTATTTTGTTTTTTCAGTGTGGGGATCGACTTTAGACGTCAGATGCTGACGTCTAATTAAAACGTCTAAATTTGGTCTCCGCGGTTGAAAGGGTTAAAGAAGAAGAGAGCCGAGGCAATATCTAGGGAATAAGTTCGTTCTTGAGGTTGATTTGAGCACACAGCCTGTCAATTGACATTTTTGACTTCACATTTCGTAATTTTGTGAGTCGCATTATTTCTTTCCAATACAAAAAGCGAGGTAAAACTATCATCATTATTAATTTAAACAAAGACTACAAACTATTTTTATTTTAATAAGGAAATCCCCAACAGCTAGATGTCACAAATAATTGCAGGTTGAAAATCGATCAAAACTAAGCGTTGTCAAAAATGGTAAAATGATGCATATTTACTGGTGAAAAATAGGAGCATCTATACGGGCGTGTTTGCCCAATGTTGGCCCACCGTCTACGACGTTGACTAACATTGGTCAAACATTGGGTGGATGTGTCCTGCTTGCTGGGGAGTGCATGGATCACATACCTCCCGCCTGTGATCAGACATGTCAGCAGATCCAGATGCGCGCGTCCGTCACGTATACGTCACGTATACGTCAGGTATACGTCATACGTACCTGATCCGAACAAATCACCCGTCCACGCAGGGCGGACGTTTTATGGGTCTGACAGACAGCATGATGGAGCATCTGACCGTGAAAGCCCCGCGGCGTGGTTCCAGGGCCGGTTCAATGTTGGGCCAACGTCACGACGTTGGCCCAGCATTGAACCGGCACTGGGCGAGCACCTAACGAGTAACACACACAGGGACAGAGACCCGGGAATCCAGAAACAGGGGCGTCACATTACACCTGGCTCTAATTCAAACTCACTGTGTAGCCCACATAATTATGTCAACGTGGTGGTCCACCGCCCAGCAACACGAGACTTGAATCAATGTTGGGTTGATGTTGGACCAGCGTCGAAGACGGTGGGCCAACATCAACCCAACGTTGGTTCAATATATCGTGTTTTCTGGGGTGAACCAAATCAGGTTACTATCATACCCAGAAAGCACCGTGCCGGTGACATAGATAGCTTTGTTTATATGTTTAGTTATTCACCAGGTGACGCATATTCTGAATAATAGTATTACAGTATTTTACGTTTGGTGTCAAATGTTGACTTAACCCTTAAATCGCTGAAATATTTTTGTATAAACCATGGGGACCAAAGGTGTTTTTCAATTTTAAATCATCATAAATGCCTTGGTAACATGTAGCTCTTTCTGCTTCATTTGAACACCTATGCTACGGGTCTACAGCCATTAGAAATATTTTTACTCTTACAGTGCGGGGATCGACTTTGGGCGTCAAAATCTGACGTCTACAAATCTGACGTCTACAGACGTCTACAGTGGATCCCCGCGCTGTAAGGGTTAATGTTAACAACATAAATTCAGTCGCAATATAATCTGTATTTTCCCTGACTTTTCCCGGTCAATATTGATATTTCCCCTGCGCTTGACTATCATCGGCTTCCACCAGCTCCTTTAGTCGGGCCAACGCAACCTTATTTAGAGTAGGGTACACATTAAGACATACATTATGTTGAGTAAGAAATAAGTGATTGAAATATTTAACTGCATAATTAGTGTCAACAACTTTTGCTTTACATAATTTTTATGGATGTCCCTGTTTTTTCCCTGTCCGCTAGTACCCTGGTTGGGACAGTCCAGAAGACGGTGGACAAACATTAAAACAGCAGTGTTATAACAGGAACTATATGAGTACGCCAGTGATCAATGGATATTGACTCCTGTATAATAAACCTTGTGCTGCTACGACCGCATATATATACGTTTTCAAGCAAATTTCAGACTAAATAAAATACCTCTAAAAATTGAAACTTATATTGCGGCAAATGCTCAGGTAATCAAATAATGTAATTCTGGAGATAAGTGAATATTTTTCAATTATTTGAAGCTGGAAAATTGCGTTAGCAATTCCATCTTCAAAGAAATGAAAAATTCTCACACACAAATCAGCACTACAATGGCTAATAGATCTAATATGTATACCCATTTAAATGTTGACTTATATTTACCTGTTAATTAACTGTGCCATCCTCGCTTGTGTTACACCCGCGTGTACATCCTTATTGCACATGCCATTGTGTACAACACGCGTACATCTCGATTTCACACGTCATTGTGTACACCAATAGTACAGTTATGAGAAGTGTAGCTGTTTCTCACAGTCAAACACGAATAGTAGCAATGTCCATTTGAAATGATAGTCGAATCCGAACTGCCGTAAAATCTCTTAAATCTAGATTGTATATGAAAAAACTTCAAAACAGGTCTCGTAAGAATAAAACTTTACAAAATTGACGATTGATGTGCAAAATATAAATTATTTGTCGGTTAATACTGCCCTGATGTAACTTTCAGGTGGATCTGAGAAATTGTTCATTTTTTCTTGAAATCTGCCACTTTACAAAGTGGCAGTTTAGCACATTATATCTCCAAGGAGACGCTATTGACAAAAAAAATAAATTAAATTACTTCAACATGTTAACCCTTCAAGCGCTCTAAATAAATTAAATTTTCACCCACTTGAAGTTGTGTTTCGCTACCGCGACCCACAACTTCAAGTGCGTGAAAATTACTCATCTGCGTTCAATTTTTGACAAAACATTTGCAAATCTTGGTACAAGGCCTGCACGAATAAATTCGAGCGCAGGTTCGGATCCGGATCGACTACGGGCATTTGACAGTCAGAATCATAATCCGTGGATTGGGTGATGAGTTATCGGTTGCGTCCTAATCCGGACTCACTAGTGAGAGATGATCCGTGCTCCTGTAGTATTCCAGGATATAGACGGATCCGGCGTCGGCCTGAACTTTCGTGATCGTTCAAAGTTTTAGAGAAATCCCCGCCAATCTGACGCCGCACAATCAACAACCGTCCACAACTAAATTCAGGGAGCTGTTGTCGCGATTTCGAGCTCGATCACAATCAAAAACCGTTAATCTATGCAAATCAATCTGCCGACAACCGTCCAGGAATTCACGTCTGTCAGCGGTGATCCGGGAAATACGGACTGGAAAGAAAGGCTGACGGTGAACTTGGCAAGTACTGGTCCTTGAAGGAATCTATCACTTAGCGGTGCCGATATATTAACTCCTTAGTTAGGCCACTATGTTTTTTTTCTGTGTTTTAGATGAGCGCGCGCATTAGATTTAGGACGCGCATCACAAGAAAAAAACGTTTTTTTTCTGCCCAGCGCGCGCACTAGATTGTTGCCGATTTCCGAACAAAACAGTTAATTTTGGGAGAAAAAAAACATTTCTAAAAAAAAAAAATTTATTTCAGTAGATGAAAAACATTTTTCCAGCTATGTTTTTTTTTTTTCGTCGCCCTCATTATTTTTTTAAAATAGGTCAAATGTTTTTATTTATTTAACTTTTCTAGAAATTTGTCAT
The DNA here is from genome assembly GCA_964017125.1 of Flabesymbios commensalis. Classification (NCBI taxonomy): domain Eukaryota; kingdom Metazoa; phylum Annelida; class Polychaeta; order Terebellida; family Flabelligeridae; genus Flabesymbios; species Flabesymbios commensalis. Next base: position 44,305,888 of record OZ024917.1, read on the forward strand.
ATGTTTTTTTATTTGGTCTTTTTCAATGTTTTTTTTCAAAATGTTTTTTTCCCGCCCTCCCTCATTAGATTTTGGATTTTTCCTGATCTAAAACGGAGAAATAAAGCACAATGGCCTTACTGCGCCACGAGAGGTAGCGCCGCCGTGGCAAACTAGTGCTCCGTTGGCACAACGTCGCATCAAAGCCGGGACAACGTCGTAGACGTTTGCACGGCATTGATGCGACGTTGGTCTGACATATGGAGTTGGGTGGGTGGGCTCCCCGTTATGCTATTTACCCAGCTAAAACGGGACGTTCAGCCAATGTTGTTTTGATGATGGCCCATCGTCTTCGACGCTGGACCAACATTAACACAACATTGGCTGAACGTCCCTCAATACTATTCAGTGGTGATGTATACGGAATTCCACAAAAGAGTGTGGATGCTCTCCTTGATTCTACGTCACTTTCCGCATGCCGGACACATCGCAAAAGACCGCCATTGGCGTGATCACCACGTCAGAAGAGGTGTACAGAAACATGTGCTGTTTTGACGCAAATGATGTGAATTGAAATAAATCAAGCAGAGGGCCCTGGAAAATCTGGCAAAATTTGATAATATCGTCGCCTTGGATATGAAAGGGTGTATCTGCCACTTTGTAAAGTGGCAGATACACCCTTTCATATCCATGGTGACGATATATCCAATGTTATCTGTCAGAATCTCATTATATCCAAACACGATTAGCTCACTTATGAGCTAATTATCAAAGAAAATTGGCTGCCTCGTAATGATTGGCAGCTTTGATAATAAGCGGAACATGATTTTTATTTACAATCTAAATAATCTGTCCTCCTACATTATACTGTTGTAAAACAGTTGTTCAGCGTTGATTCGATGGCGGGTCAACGTTGGAACCGTTAGAGCAGCATTAGGACCACGTTAGAAGAGAGCATAATGATGCGTCGATTTCTAAAATAGCCTTTTATCAATCTTTTCTTAATGTAACCTTTATAGTTTGTGTCTGGACAACAAAAATACATAGTTTTAGGATTTGCAAGGATGTATTTTTAGTACACCTGTGGACATTGAGGGATGTGCTTTTATAGTGGAATATAACTGCACATACACATAAATATATGGGTAATGCAAAAATAAATTGAAAAGTTGCTAGAAATACTTTCAATTAGACGTTTGAAGAAATCATAGCGCCAGCCTCTGACATAAACCCTGAACAATGTAAATACATGTACGCAAAAATTGCCTCTTCACACTTTGGGTATATTTGTGTTTTTTGTGCACTAAAATGCCATATCTTAAATAGAATCAGTCGAGCAGAAAATGTTATATTTCCTCACAATGATAGCTTTCTGAGCTTTTATAATTTTTTTAAATCAGGTCAGTTTTATTCACCACCAGGTCGGAATCGCTGCCACAATTCCCCCCTGGTGGTGAATAAAAATGAGAATAGTTGTGCGTTAGGAGGGTTGAAAGGTCAAATGGGCACACTTCTCCAATAATAATGCCTTATCAGCGGGCTGCATTGGAGAGTCCTTGACGGCTGTTAATGATAACAACACAAGTCTGGTGTGATAAGAACATACAGAAAAAACAACACGCACACCACTCTCTAAGTATACACAAACATACTGCAAGGGAGGCGAATACATGGTACTGCCGTACAAAGCCAAGTAACTGCTTACCGCCTTTCGGCTTGGAGAGCAGCGTACTGCTGGCTCAGTTGTTTGCATTGCGGATAGTGTTTGGAGTTTTCCCTGATAGATTTTCAAAATTCCATGATAACTTTTTTGACCTATTTCCACCTACTTCTACATATTTCGATGTGTCTCGCATTGACAAGTAGCAACTTCATATCAGCTCTTGGGCTCATCAAATTCCCGGACTTTTCCCTGATTTGAGGCATTTTTCTCAAATCCCCTGACTTTTATAGAAGTGAAACCCATTTTCCACGATTTCCAATTACAGTGGGAATACTGTTGAATCCCATCAAGCCTGGTCTCAATCACCGTGTTTTGTAGATAATTATTATAAAGATAATCCTTATACAAGTATAGGCCTACTATACAACACGACAGATAACTGGTGCAGTGTTTACCCTTTAACCCTTTAACCGCCGGTGCCGCATATATTCGAGTTTTCATTTTTTATTAGCACATTATGTACCACCTTTTAAACATGTTAAAGATAAAATGTGACATCAACCGTCAAGATTTGATAAAAGTTGACCCCCATTTTGTCAAATCTAAATAATTTTCACTCACTTGAAGTTGTGGATCGCGTCAGCGAGACACAACTTCAAGTGGGTGAAAATTCAAATTGAATAATTTGGCGGTTGAAGGGTTAAGCCCTCACGATGCATTTAAGCATCATTTTACATCCCTGAGTACAGACTTAATTTTCCAACAACCAATGGTTTTAAATTGAATATTTCCATGAAACTGGTTTACCAATACATGGCAATTTTATTTACTTTTTCACCCACCTTAAGTCATCTTCATCCACTACCAGTCGAGAATTGCGACAGCAATTCGCGGCTGTAGTGGATGATGATGATAATGGTAAATTGAGGCTTGAAAGGGTTAATACGTGAAGTCTAAAGCGTCTTATCAACAATACATGGCCAGAGTATAAACTTACAAGACACGTTTCAACACTAAATGTAGAGTGCAGACCTACGAGTGAGTGTATCGGAGGTTTAGCCTGAACTTTGTACACTGCGGCGGTACCGCCATCAACGTGATCCTTTCGCCATGGGATTCAAACACATCAGATGATCAACCGATGCTGGCTTGATGCTGGTGCATCGGCTACGACGCTGGGCTAACATCGAGTAAAAGTAAAGTAAGTGAATAATTCCAGCTAAACATAGCGCCAGGATTTGCCTGGCGGGGTGGGACCCCGATTCGAGGTTACGCACCACAGCTGGCACAGGCGGCATCTTGTAGGCCTATAGTCTAGAGGAATCCAGGGGGGGGGGGGGTGCTCCTCTTCGTCTTGAATTTGAAAAGCTGAAACTTCAAATGTTGCATTATAGCCAAATAATCTTAACCTTTTCAGTGCGGGGATCGTCTTTAGACGTCAGATTCTGACGTCTACAGGACGATCCCCGCACTGAAAAAAATTAAAATATTTATAATGGTTGTAGACCCATAACATAGGTACTCAAATGAACCGGAAAAGGCTAAAAAGGACATAAATGAGGGCTTTCAAATTGGAAAAAACCCTTTAGCTCCATGGTTTAAGCTAAAACAATTCAGCGTTGTATGAGGGTTAACTCGTCTGATGTCTACGTCTGTAGGGCTGTGGAGGCGGCAGACTAACAGAGATAAGCACGTCACACAATATAACCTGATCACACAGGATCACGCACCCAAAAACAGTCCGCTGTCAAACATGGCATACTGATTAACCGCCCGCGCCCCCGTGATGCGGCAACCCAGCAAACAGGAGACGTTGAACCAATGTTGTGACAACGTTGGGCCGACGTCGTAGACGGCGGGCCACCATTGTCACAACATTGGTTCAATATTTCGTCTTTGCTGGAGACGTTGAACGTTGGGCCAGCAACGCTAAACCAACATTGGTTCAATGTCTTCTGTTTGCTGGGGATTTGGGCTGGGGGCTTGGGGATTTAGCCAAAATTTGGGAGCTAGATGGGGTAGCTCTCCCAGCAAGCAGGAGGCTTTGACCCAATGCTAGCATGAGCCAACCTTCCGCCAACATTCCCTCAATGCATTGTATTTGCCACACCTAGGCTTATCCCAGCAACCACGCGAAATTAAGCCAATGCCGGGTCAATGTTGGCCCACCGTCTACGACGTCGGCCCAACATTGACCCAGCATTGGCTTAATTTCTCGTGTTTGCTGGGATACCAATCAGTGCTCGGTGGGCTTAGATAAAAGAGTTTAAATGTATTTGCCAGCAGAATGTATCTTATTGTATGCATATATATATATATGTATGTGACATTCAGTGCGTCGATTTTGGGTCAATTTGACCTCAAGTTGACAATAAAAATACTACTATGTACAGCAGAAATGTTTGTGTTTTTTGCCGTAAAAACTGAATGTCAATCTCGGCGAGCTAGCGGTTTATTATGGAACGTGTTGCAAAGAAATACAGTCGGGTTAACCTACCAGAAGAATTCCGGGAACGTGAAAGAAACACCACTGCACCCCTCCCCCAATGATAAAAAGTAGTGTGCAGCACATCCCGCCAAGAACGCCCATCATATATTAACCTTCTGAGTGCCTATAACGATGACAGTACTTTTTTTTAACACTTTTCTCAGCGCTTTTTGGATGTTCAACGTGTAAGCCTATTAATTTGGGTAAAACATCACTTCACAGTAAACACAAAACACCTGTCTAACATTTGTACAATGTTAGCCCAATGTGGGGCCAACGTCAGGCTTGAAAAGGCTAAATGTAAAAGGTAGGCAATTGAAACAATCAACTTCAAACAAGTGATTGTTTCAATTGGCAACCTTTACATTTAACACTTGTATTGCCTGAATTTAAAATTGTCATCTGCATCCACAACAAGCCGCGAATTGCTGACGCATTTCTCGACTTGTTGTGAATGAAGATCACTTGAAGTGGGTGACAAATGAATGACAATTGCCATGTATTCAATTGGTAAAACAGTTTCATGGAAATTTTCCTTCTAAAACCCCTTAGTTGTACGAAGATTAGGACTGCTTTCAGGGATGTAAAATGATGCTTTGATGCACCATAAGGGCTTAGAGGGTATGCATTATGCAATAGCAATTGTATATATTACGTTTAACCTTAACCGTCTAGGCTCCATTTTCTCATTTATGCACAGGACGGCAATTTCTGATAAAACCAATTGAAGAAAAAATAGCATAATCCATTAAAATAAAAGTTCTTTTATTTCATTTTTATAATCATGATAATAGACATACGGACATATATACAGACATACATACAGATGTGTAAATCGGCCAAACAACGAGAGAGCATTCAGTCAATGCTGCCACAGTGACGTCCCAGCAAATCCCAACATTGCAACAGCATCGGGTGAATGCTCCGTGTTTGCTGGGGTGGCTACAGACGTGCCAAAGTTGGGCGACGATGGGCGGTTGCGCCCAGCACGAGACACGTTATTCCGATGGGAAATACCCAGAAAACACAAGACGCTGAGCCAATGCTGATTTAATGTTGGCCGAACATGGCCCAACATTAAAGCAGCATCAGTTCGGCGTATTATATTTGCTGGGTTATGTCTCTTCAATGAAATGAACACACTCATAAAGCTCGAAAAGGAAAATAAATATCATTGAATTGCATTACTACTGCTGGATATGAGGCAGAGTACGATAAATTTGAAGGTACTACTAAAAAGCGGATAGGTAATGTTGTAATTCAATGTCGGCCAGCGTCACAAACATTGGTACAACATTAAAACACAAAAATATCAGTTCAAAGTCTTGTGCCTAATGGAAGTATTATATTTTTATGTGGATCATTGATTCACCAGGTGCACAACAGAGAGTGTTCATCTGACACCAGTGCAAATCTAATGACTCGCCAGATGGGACTGAAGTAACGTTTTATATCGTTCTCTGCACTGAACTGTATTTATACGTATTTATATTGCTCTGTAATTTTTAACCAAAATACAGCATTTGCTTACCGGTAAAGTACACAGATACTGCCTTCTGGCTGTCAAAGGCAGAATTGACCAGTGGTTCTAAGAATATTACTGATAAAAAAACTTGTTAAAAATTTGTTAATTGAATTAGCTAAGTGTGCTACCCTTTTGTGCCTTCACATTAAAGCCACGACACTGAATACCAGTCATTTTGAGACCAATGGATGAATGTTAAGCTATAGAGCTAACATAATTAAACAAAGGCAAAGGAACAAATGACAAACGACCAATAAAACAAATAAATGAATGAATAAATGAATGAATGATTGAATGAATGAATAAATGAATGAATGAATGAATGAATGAATGAATGAATGAATGAATGAATGAATGAATGAATGAATGAATGAATGAATGAATGAATGAATGAATGAGACAATACATCACGAAAAAGATCAAATATGAATAACGAATTGGTGGCTATTTGTAGGCCCACAGAGATTCAGACAGTGTTGGCACAACGTTGGGCTGACGTGGAGAGACGTAGCGCCAACACATAAGATTCCAATAAAACACGAGACGTTGCCTCAATGTTGGATTATTGTTGGCTCCCCGTCCACGACGTTGGCCCAACATTAAACCAACATTGGCTCAACGTCTTATGTTTGCAGTGTTGTCACTGACCTGAGTGGAATAGGAGGTCCAGCGTAGGTATCACCATCCATCATGGGGTCCCCCTGTCCGCAGTGTGACGTCACGACATCCCCGCCGCCATATTGTGACGTCATAGGCTCTCCCCCGCCGCCATATTGTGACGTCATAGTGTCCGCGCCCACACTGTTGGGGGTGACGGGGCTGACGTTCTGGTACTTTCCAGACAAAGGGCGCTGTGGAGCGTCGTGGCCGTTACTAATCCCTGGTGGACAAAGGACGAATCATCAATATTATGAGAACTTGGGGAAATATGCCATATGGTGTAAAAATGTCATTTACTCAAACGTGCAAATACACTTTAGTTGTTAAACCGCTAAATTAAATTAATACATTTTTTCACTCACTTGAAGTTGTGGGTCGCGGAAGTGGTTGAAAATTACTCATTTGTATAACTTAAGATCAAATCTTTCGTTCACAATAACATCGATTTAATCGGCTAGATTATATTCGCGATTAGCGGGCTAATTATAGAGGTGATTTGGGATGTTTTAAGTGTTCTGGGGCGTTTGTGATAAACGCAATCACAGCTTCAAATGACGAAAAAATGCCGCAAACAATTAAATAGGCAGTGAAGGAATAACTTCACTTTTTGAAATCGTCCCTGCACATAACCCGTCACTTTCCAGCTGATCCTGCTTTACCTCAGCCTCGTTTCCAGGGCAGACAAGCACAGCTTGGTGGTGGCCCTGGTTTACAGACTTGAGAAAGAGTTCTCTTTACATAATTATGGTCGTCATTATAGGCTTAGGATTATTATGACTAGTACATACAATCAACCTGTGTTGTCGGCCTATGTAATACAATGATGGCCCAGCAATAAAGCAACGTTGGATCTGTGTATTTTATTTGTGTTATCGTAGACTTCTGTTTGTTTAATACAGAGGGTACCCGCAGAAATAACCATGTGCTCAGCCATGTGTATTCCTTGGTCTGAAAATGTGGATTAGAATGTCAAGGACACCATTTTTGTTAGGTATTTCCATATCGGCCAGATTCAAATCAAGTCAAATTCATGAATATTTCTACAGAACACATTCTACGGTGTAATCAATCAGAGCCACTAGCTACGCTAGCGGAATGATAGTGGATCTGATGAATAAGAATTGCTTTACCTATGTTAGCCTGAACAGTGGGTGATATGCCATTGGTGGGTCTCTGGGTCTTGGAGGCCGAGGTCGGTCGCTGGTCGCGCTGGTCCTGTTGCTCTGGAGATGACCTCTGACCACGTGACTGTCGCTGCTCCTGTTGGTCTGGAGATGACCTTTGACCTCGTGACCGTCGTGAGCCGTCCGTGTGGTCGGGCGTGGCAGGGAGTGGGCGACTGGCAATGTTTGATGCGCTGGGCGTTTTCTGTGATGAGGAACAAAAAAAAGACATCACGAAAGTCCGCGGTGGGAGGACGAAACAACATTTCTTCGCCTCGGGGCTTGAAAGGGTGTATCTGCCACTTTTTAAAGGTGTAGATACACCCTATCAAACCCAAAGCGATGAAGTTTCACCTCCCAAAACGATTCTCTGTCACGGCCATATAATAGCAAGGTAATGTCAATAATGAATAACATCTAATGGTAAAATTGTACAAGAAGGGCCACAAATGAACACTGAATGAAATCATTCCAATAATAAGAAACTTCTGACATTTCTTTTCATATATTAGCACCAGAGCAAGTTATGAAATTACGGTATAACGTCAACATTGTGTCTGAACATCGGTCTGCATCCAGCAAACATGAGACATCGACCCAATGTTGGACTATGTTGGGCCAACGTAGCAGACGGTAGACCAACATTAGTCCAGCATTGGGTCGATGTCTCATGTTTGCTGGGCAGTACTGAGAGTAACAAACACAATATGCTGCCTGATCTCGTCGAATGCGATGCGTTGATTCAGTGTTGGGCTACCGTCGCAGACGGTTAGCCAACACTGATTCGGCGTTGGTTCAACGTATCGTGTTTCCTGAGATGCACCTAAAAATCTGCATACTTTAGAAATGAATATTCATATTGAAAATCATGCCCCGAAGTATTAATATCTATTCATATTATTATACTTTTTAAAGTAAAATATTAATAACATTAGGACATTTAGGTATATTATAAAAGTTAGGTGTAATTTATAAGTTTAAATTGTGTTATAATGTGAAGTCGGGTGTACTCATGGCATTCTGCATGGTTTTTTTAAACCCCAGAATAAACAATTTGTTTTGTCATTTCCAATCGCCGTGAGGTGGGAAGTGCGACAGCAGTTCCCACTTCATGGCGATTGGAAATGATAGAAACACAGCTGCGCTACGAGGATGCCCAGTATGTAAAAAAGTAAGTGAAAAGTAAGTAAAAACACTTGTATAACATTTATACAACGTCGGCCCATCGACGCCGGAGGTCCAACATTGTACAAATGTTATACAAATGTTTTGGATGGGCCACTATACCTGTGTTTGTCCGTTGACTAGTGGTGACACGGGGGCGGCTGGCGACACGCTGGTGTAGGAGAAAGTATCCGTGTTCTTGCTGAGTTTCAGATCGTACTTTAGGTTGGCGTTGTAGTGGTTGTCTATAGTCTCTTTTAGCGCCATCACTGGCGATCCGTATGATCCCTGCTCGCTGGACGTGTCCAGGGCTTCCTTGAACACGGAGATGGATCCGTACTGCTGCGTGGAGATCCCGATGATGGAGAACCCCCCGGGCTTGGGATCCTGGGTGGACTTGGTGTCCAGGCTGGGCGCTGACGCAGCGACTTGAACTGGCTTGGTTGGAGGATTGCTGCAAGAGAATAAATAATGTATGGTACTCTTATGAAAAATGCGAGAAGGTGGTTAGCCTTTTATGTAAGAGTCATGGTCCCTTTGGATAAGAAAGGGTGTATCTGCCACTTTTTGAAATGGCAGATACACACTTTTATATCCAAGGAGACGAAATAATGTACTGTACTCCGGGGACAAAGTCAGCAGCTGTTAGCCTTTTATGGAAAAGTCATCGTCTCTTTGGATAAGAAAGGGTGCATCTGCCACTTTGTGAAGTGGCAAATACACCCTTTCATATCGAAGGGGACGAATATTATACCGTACTCACAGCAAACACGACACACTGACTCCATTGTTTGATCATTGAGTGAGCAGCATTGAGCCAATGTCTTGTGTTTGTCATTTCATAAAGAGCCACCAAGTACACAGGATACATATGTACCGACATGTATTAATCACATTTTTAAAAACTTCTTTTTTTTTAAATTTTAAACTTAACTTTTTTTAAACAGTAACATATTAAGCCTAATATAAATCTATCTAGATAGTATCGTATATAACCTATCATATGTTCATAATATCCCAATAAACTTTTAATGTGATTCAATAGACACCCATCACCCATAACACCCAGCACCTGTCGTGCTGAATATGTCATTGCCTTCTTATTTTCGAGTCGAACATTTGTTTGCTCCCGTTGATTGCCAGAATTAAGAGGAATTTTAAATTCCAATAACCCTTGCCCTGCTGATCACGACTATTGGCTTTTTAATCTGTTTTTATCAGTCGACCAAATGACTGTTATTTGGAATTAAATGACTGTTTAAACATCAAGATTTGCAAATGTTTGGTGTCAAATTAAACAAATATCAGTAATTTTCAGCCACTTGAAGTTGTGGGTCGCGGTAGCGAGACACAACTTTAGGTTTAATATAAATCATGGATGTCAAAGGGCTTATTTCAATTTAAAATCTTCATAAATGTCTTAGTCAGCTCTTTCCGGCTCATTTGAATACCTGTGTTGTGAGTCTACGACCATTAGAAATACGTTTACTCTTACAGTGCGGGGATCGCCTTTAGACGTCAGAATCTGACGTCTACAGACGTCAGATTCTGACGTCTAAAGTCGATCCCCGCGCTGAAAGGGTCAAGTACTGAGACTTGATAGCCACCTGTTTCTGGATGTCGTTGTGGGTGTTGCCGGTAGAGGGGGTAGAGGTGGGGTGGCAGACACGTTCACATCTAGCTGTGGCGATGACGGGGGTGTGGACCCGCTACTCAGCCGCGCATGCGCCTCATCCACGTGCGGGCTCTTGTGCCGCGCCTTACCCGCCTGGTGCTTAGCCTGCAACACAACACACAACACGATCAATAAACGTTATGTTTAATCACATAATTACACTATGAATGTTACTGTTCAATTGCATGTACATGTACCCTGAGTACGTAAATAAATATATTATATTAACCCTTGCAACGCTGAAATTTACTTGTATATGAACCATGGAAATCAAAGGGTTGTTTCAATTTGAAACTTCGTAATTGTCTTAGTTAGCTCTTTCCGATTTATTTGAATACCTATGTTATGGGTTTACAGCCATAAGAAATGTTTTAAACCCTTCAGTGCGGGGGTCGTCTTTATACGTCAGAATCTGAATACGTCAGAATCTGACGTCTACAAACGTCAGATTCTGACGTCTAAAGACGGTTCCCGCGTTGAAAGGCTTAAAGTAGTGGTCCACTGTGAACCATTAGCGGCATAAGGGTATATCCAGAATGCACCGCGCTCATTACAGATAAACGCCACCTGGTGAATATATATAAACTAAACAGACAATGGAGTGGACGAGGCTTTTAAACAAGATACATTAACGTAGTCATTTCAATGCTCGGCCAACGTCGCAGACAGATTAAGACAACATTGATTCAATGCTTGAGTCCACTCATTCTGGCTGTAATTTTACCAAGCCAACACCAGACATTGACTCAATGTTGTTTCAATGATTGTTTGACCAGCTTGACAATCTTGTATATACATGTACATATATCTCTTTCATTTCTATGACAAATAAGTCTGTAATGACTTTTCTTTTCTGTCAATAAAATATCTGTCTGTCTGTCTGATTGTTTGACCAGCGTCGCAGAATAATCAACTGACAATGCTGCTCACATTTAACTTTATACATGTATTTTTTTTACTTCTCGTGATGCAATTGCGTGCAATATTAAAAATATTTTTCCACGTGCTCACGTGTAAATATAACAAGCAAAAGTTACAGTGCTGTTTGGCATGTTACTTTATCAGGTAATATTACAATGTAATTTGCACGTTTTGTGGTGCAGTTGCATGTAATAATACATTGCGCTTTCACCTCGTGCTCTGCACTCTTTGTGTGTAATATTACAGTGTTATTTTACATTGTGTGCTGCAATGTTGTGCACTGGAATATTATAATGTGATTTTACCTCACAGGCTGCACTCCTGTGTAATATTACAGTGGTATTTTACATTACATGCTGTGCATTTTGTGTGGTATTACGATGGATATTACGTCACGCTATGCAGTCTTGTGAAATATTAGTGTTATTTTTGCGTGCTGCAATGTCGTGTACTAATATAATACAGTGTAATATCCCAGCAAACAGGAGAAACTGACCCATTGTTGGCTCAATGTTGGCCCACCGTCTCCGAGGCTGGACCAGCATTGAGCCAACAGTGGGTGAGCATCTCGTGTTTGCTGGGATTGCGTTACATGTGTGATATCGAGAATCCTGCAGTCGGGTAAATACAGACACCCGCCCATGGTTTTATTGAGCACACACAAATATGACATTACAGCATCATGTAATTATGTCATAATATAATGGGGAATAAAGATCAGAACACTGTAATCCATCCAAAAGTAGATATTTTAATTTTACTGAATTACAAACAAAAAATTGAGTAATATAACGTATATTTATTATACATCTTATAACCTCAAGGCAGATAAAGTAAAGAGCCAAGTTGGTGCTAACAGTCATATCTTCACCTTGGTAATAAAGGGTCGTATCTAGTCTTTTACAAAGTGGCAGATCGGACTCTTTAATGACGATATATTTCTCATGCCAGAAAAAGAGAGAGAGAGAGAGAGAGAGAGAGAGAGAGAGAGAGAGAGAGAGAGAGAGAGAGAGAGAGAGAGAGAGAGAGAGAGAGAGAGAGGAGAGAGAGAGAGAGAGAGAGAGAGAGAGAGAGAGAGAGAGAGAGAGAGAGAGAGAGAGAGAGAGAGAGAGAGAGAGAGAGAGAGAGAGAGAGAGAGAGAGAGAGAGAGAGAGAGAGAGAGAGAGAGAGAGAGAGAGAGAGAGAGAGAGAGAGAGAGAGAGAGAGAGAGAGAGAGAGAGAGAGAGAGAGAGAGAAGAGAGAGAGAGAGAGAGAGAGAGAGAGAGAGAGAGAGAGAGAGAGAGAGAGAGAGAGAGGGGAGCTTTGAGGTCGTCATATTGTCCAAATATGCCGCATATTAAACAAAATATGTAAGCAAAGAAATATGCATATCAAAATTGCTCGAATGGAATTGTTAGCGATCCAAGTTTAAATTAATTTAAAGATAAAACTATTAAATCAGCAGTACAAGTGCGAAGATATAGGAGCAATTACCATGCTTTAACTTTAACAATTACCATGCTTTAACTTTAACAATTACCATGCTTTAACTTTAACAATTACCATGCTTTAACTTTAACAAATACCATGCTTCAATTTTAACAATTACCATGCTTTAATTTCAACAATTACCATGCTTCAACTTTAACAATTACCATGCTTTAACTTTAACAATTACCATGCTTTAACTTTAACAATTACCATGCTTTAACTTTAACAATTACCATGCTTTAATTTCAACAATTACCATGCTTAATTTTAACAATCACCATGCTTCAACTTTAACAATTACCATGCTTTAACTTTAACAATTACCATACTTTAACTTTAACAATTACCATGCTTTAACTTTAACAATTACCATGCTTTAACTTTAACAAATACCATGCTTTAACTTCAACAATTACCATGCTTTAACTTTAACAATTACCATGCTTTAACTGATCTATTCAATCTTAATTTTCAATCACTTCAAGTTGTGTCTCGCTACCGCGATCCACAACATGAAGTGACTGAAAATTACTTAGATTTGCGTAAATTAGGTCACAACGTTTATTGCTGTCACAGATTAGAGCCGTACTTCACTTTTAAAATCTATTTACACAGGGGTTAATGAAAAGCCAGATAAATCAGTACGGTCGACATTAGTGTTTCAGGAGTTAAAGGGTCCTCGTTATCAGGTCAATTTAGAAAAAAAAAGAAGATTTAGATATCAGCATAAAGCTTTTTCTATACCTGGACATTTTACTTGAGATGTCGGCCCAAGTGTAGTACTCAACACTAAAACTGAATTACGGGTGACAATTTAACATCAGGTGACGTAAAGTACCGTCATTTCGTTGGATTATTATGGGCTGACCTCTCGCATGTATATACCATACCGCTCTGCAAAGCCAAAAAACAGTATATGCTTACTTATAATACTGATACTACCTTTTGGCTTTGCACGGCAGTATACTAGTACTACAATTGTATGTGCATAATTTGTTTTATTGTATTCCTGCCATCAACTGATAATAAATGTGATAGTGAATGTTCTGATCGGATCGTCACCTTGCTATTAGAGGGTCGTATATACCACTTTGTCAAGTGGCAGATACGAGCCTTTAACCCTTTAAGCCCTCGCGTTGCATTAAGGCATCACTTTACATTCCTGAAAACAGACTTAATTTTCCTGAGGGCTTTAGAGCGAAAATTTCCATGAAACTAGTTTACCAATACATGACAATTTTCTGTAATTTTTCACCCACATCAAATCATCTTCACCCACCACAAGTCGAGAATTGCGACAGCAATTCGCGGCTTGTAGTGGATGCAGATGACAATGGTGAATTCAGGTCAGGTCAGGTCAGGTCAGGTGGTGAGATATGAAAGCAACGATAATGTGTACACTGCATGCGAAAATCGTGTGCACCATGCAAAAGAAAAGATAACATGTTCATTTCTAAGAAGAAAATACAGACAAAGAATAGAGTCATGCTTAGAGTCAGAGAAGAAAGCAAAGTGCTGTTTGTATTCATAACTTAGCATGTCGTGAATCAGTTATGGAGTTTAAGTATTAAGATAACAATAAGGTCAGGCAATTTCTGTTCACTGGTAGTTTATTCAGCAGAATGACAGAATAATTCAATAACGAATATCCACTCCACCTACCACTGGAGAGTCGTCTCCCGTGATAGGTGGAGCGGATAAGTTAGGTACAATGTAATTGGTCAAATCAAGGAAAATAGAATCAGATTCTATTTTCCTTGGTCAAATCTGTCTGCATGCTATTCCAACAGCGGAATAGCACACGACAGAGCATGGAACAGCCCATAGAATAATGTCAAATGATATATATAGCTGGTGCCACACAGTGAAGCAAACACGCCACTTCGACACAATGTTGGTTTATTGTTGTGCCAGCGCCTGGTCCAAGATTAAACCAACATTTGTTCAACGGCATAGCTGGGATTGTTACTGAAAAGCAGCTGATGAAAAGCCTGCGAACAACACGACCAAAGCGTGATGGCGAAAAATATTGAAATGAAAATAAAGTGCTCATACCGACTCATTACGACAAGGTACGTGATCACCATGGTGACTACTCCTCCGACCATCACAGTTCAAAGGAGTCTAAGTACCAGAGAAAAGAAATGCGCACATTTTTGTCAAGTCATGCTTTTAGAAAAAAAAAATCACAGAAAAAGGGCTTCATATTTCGCTCGATTCTGGTATTTTTTACAACTTGCCCGAGCACGTCCGAACACACGAGATACCAGTCGATGGGCAGTGTTTTTACAAGAAGCATCGCATGAAAGTCGCAATAATTTCTGATCAGAACCTAATTCAAGGGGTTATTTGTGTGAAATAATTTATCGTCCACTTGGCACGTCCTTCTATTCCGGAACTGACGTGATGTAAACATGGCAAACGATGAGAAATTCAAAAATTTCGACTTCAATCATAGTTACCTTAAAAAAAAATTCAAACCACCCTCACTAGCAATTTTGCAAATTCTTTCTGCAAAAAAGGTTATCTGAAATATCTAAATAATGCGTCCAGACGCGAATTAGTATTTTAAATCTCCCCCGAAACAACCAGTTTGCCCCTTAAAGCGCTGAAATATTTTGTATATAAAGAGACCAAAAGGGTTTTTCTCAATTTGAAATAATCATAAATGTCTTAGTTAGCTATGTCCGATTCATTTGAATACCGTATCTATGTTATGGGTCTACGACCATTATACATATTTTAATGCTTTCAGCGCGGGGGCCGTCTTTATACGTCAGAATCTGCCGTCTGTAGACGTCAGATTCTAACGTATAAAGGCGGTCCCCGCGCTGAAAGGGTTAAATGAATCCACTTACCCATGTGCTCCTGTCTTTGCCCTGCATTCTCTGCACGTCTCTCTCTTTCTCGATCACTTCCTGTTGTGACTTTTTTCGCTCCCTTCTCTCTCGAGCCAGATCTGTCACCTGACAAGGAAAATTAAGTCTCACTATACTGCCTTTTAAATAACAACACGCCACACAGTGACCAAAGCTGAACTGTTTTGTTCAGAATAATGTTACACCCTTTTCAATAACAACACGCCACACAGTGACCAAAGCTGAACTATTTTGTTCAGACTAATGTTCACGCGCAAACTCGTGCAAAGAATGTATTAAATACCCAAACATGGAATCAGTCAAAAAATCGAAGGGGTGTTGGAATAGGTCCCAATCGCAAGTGGGGACATGTATATTTTCACTTTAGAGTAAATGTAGATCTAGTTTAATGACAAAGTGAAGGTTAGTGACTGAGGAGTGATATCACTCAAAGAAGCTGAGCATTATTTGAAGTAGAAAATATAAGTTTGTAAGATGACAAAAAAATTAATCCCTGAACCATCTCCAGAAAAAAATACCTTCAAAACATGGTACAACTGTAATGTGGTTACTAATTTTTCCCTACTTTTAGGAAAAAAAAATATCCTGTTTTAATATATTAAACGAAACAGCAATGACGATTTGCATATCAACCCTACCCGCTTAACACTGTATTTATTCATGTCCATTCAGTCTGAGGCACGAGCGGCTGATATATCGCCCTCTTAGATATGCAACGGTGTATCTTCCACTTTACAAAATGGCGACATACTGTTTTACTCATATTTGTTGAATTTGAGATCAAACATTATCAAATATTGATGTTTAAACAGTCATTTCATTCCCAATAACAGTGATTCAATCGGCTAATAAAACGGATTTAAAACTACTATTGTGCAGGGATCGACTACAGACGTCAAAATGTGACGTCTAAAGTCGATTCCCGCGCAGTAAGAGTTAAAATAGTCCGTAAACTAAATACATAGGTATTAAAATGAATCAGAAAAATAAAACTAAGACTTTGATAATGATTTCAAATTCAATAAAACCCTTTGATCTCCATGGTTTTCGTATACAAATTGAGCGCTTTAAAGGTTAACTAACAAACCTTAGCGGTGGATATTGCGCTGAGTCGCTGCTTCAGCAGCTTCTCTTTTTGTTGATCTTGCTCTTCCAGCTCTACACGTCTCGTCTCTATTTGCTGTTCTATCATCTCGTTGAACGTGGGCGGTGGTGTGGACGATTGCTGGCGCTGACAGGCGTACGCCATCTTGAAAGCGTTCCCCACTATTGTGTTCAGCTCCTCCGCCTGCAAACAGAACCGTTCAAGTTTAGGCCAGGGGTCAGCATCCAACTGATAATTTTAACCCTTGTCCTGCTGGATTGATTCAATTGTATTTTTCGTCATTTGAAGCTGGAATTGCTAACGCAATTTCCAGCTTCAAATGACGAAAAATATTACTATTTATGAAAAATAGATATGTCTAAAATTAAATTATTGGATCAACTAAGCATCTACTAAAAACTATTTTATCAAAATTAAGTGATATTTTTATTGATCCTTAACCCCGTATATATCCGGGCATAGCAGGACAAGGGTTAAAATTGATTATATCCTAACTTTCTCTCAATTCCATTAGAAAAGTTAAGATGCAAATGAGAAAAGTTAACCTCTAGAACACTTGATGTCGCGACTACATCTTAACCTTCCGTCCTTTGCATTAGAAATGTAAAGATTCTCACCAACTTTTCTAATGGGAATGAGAGAAGATAATTTCAACTTTAAGATATTTAGAGGAATGAGCCCCCATCCTTCTTAGAATCTAACAAATGCAAATGGGAGAAACGTCCAGATGAGATGAATCTTCAGATTTCACAATCATAAATGTTTATCGTCACTTTTAAAGGGACTGCATATGTTGACATTTCAATTTTTTTTAATTATATGAAGTTATTTAACCTGATCTTAGGTTAAAAGTTTTTAAAAATCATCATTTTTTTAAAAGCACTGAAAAAAGAATTAATAATAGTTTTGTTCAAGTCGTATAATAGCATGTAAACAAAACTGTCTGCAGTATACAACACTTTATACCACAAATACACACCGTCTCAGACGGTGGGATCAAAGTTACTTCAAATGGCACCGACATTGACTGGTGTGAGAAAGTGAGGGATTGGGGAATCCCCTGCAGCACTGATTATCTGCCTAACGCTCGGCCGACGGCATAAAAATGTAGCCCAATGATGTGGTAACATTCAACCATACTTTAGGTGTACCAATAGTTTGTTTACGTCATCTCTGAATTCTTATAAATGTTTCCTAATATTCTTGGAAATGTTTTTAAAAATCTAAAAATTTTGAAAAGTTTGAAATCATGATCTGCGTGATATACTACATCATTACAAAATAAAATACCAAAATAATGTCATCCCACGGAGTCCCTTTAACTTTTCATACGTAAAGTAGAAAAAGTCAATATTTTTTAGAGGATGAAGCTTACCTCATCAGCACACTTTGTGAGGAAGGCGTGGCAGTACTGTATGTTAGTGTGACCTTTGGGTTCCCGGGCCAGGAATGAGAACTGGCAGTGGTCCGGGTCGCAGGTGGCGTACGACACCCGCTTCAAGGCGTGCGCCATGTGTACACTCTGTCAACAGATGAATAAAAAATATAATATAGGAAAGGGAGTATAAACCACAGGCAATATATGAAGAAGTCTAACCCTTACAGCGCGGGGATCGACTTTAGACGTCAGAATCAGACGTCTGTAGACGTCAGATTCTGACGTCTAAATCGATCTCCGCACCGTAAGGGTAAACATATTTAAAGTGGCCGAAGACGCATAACATAGGTATTCAAATGAAGCGGAAAGAGCTAACCAAGATATTTATGATGATTTCGAATTTAAAAAAAAACAAGTCTCCATGTACACAAATATTTCAGCGCTCTTACCCTTTAACCACCAGTCTCCATTATATCCATGTTCTTATTAGCACATTAAATACCAGTTTTGGGGCATGTTAAATATTAAACGTGACATAAATCAGCAAGATTTGAAAATAGTTTGCCTCTATTTTGTCAAATCTGAATAATTTTTACTCAGTTGAAGTTGTGGATCGCGTCAGCGAGACACAACTTCGAGTGGGTGAAAATTCCAATTAAATAAGGAATTATAGGCGGTTAAAGGGTTAAAATGATTATGTGGTTCATCTGGTCGCGTCGGAGGTTAAAGGGTGTTATTTGCCTCTCATTAGAACCCTATTATCTCCCGATGATGTGCTGAACATCAACTGGGAACTTATCACAGCCACATAAATTCGAAAGGCAACATCAATTTCGTTCAAATAACACATTGATTCAGTTGACATATATACATGAACTTTTCATTCATTTGAAACTGCCAATTACGACAGCAGTGTCAGTTTTAAAGGAACAATACAGTTTTTGGAAAGTTAAATGGCTTCAGTCTTGTTTCGTGGCAGATCAGTTTTAAAATAGGGATGGAGTGATTCTTATTATACCCAGTAAATTTGGTGCGAGGGCCGTTAGTCTAAAAGCGACTGGTACAGGGCCCTGTTTTATCAACGTAGTTTCGCATTGATATTCGAAAATTCCAATATGCCCTTATTTATAGCTCAACTATAGACATCCAATACAAAAGTCTACTACAATACATCGTCCCCTCGGATATGAAAGGATGTATCTGCGACATTGTAAAGTGGCAGATACACCCTTTCATATACAAAGCGACGACTTGCACAACTATTGTGTTAATTTGGAATTTTCAGTATTTATATCGGCTTCGTTTATTATGAAGAAATAAATAAATAAATACGTAACAAGTTTTGAAAATAACAATAATTTTGAATCATGATAAAACACTCATCTAAGCCTCGTAAGCGCTTTACACAGATTTTGCTACAGCCGCGATACCAGCTCATTCCCCAGGGGTCAGCACTGCTCGATCTCTTCCCGCTGCAACATTTCTCGTCATCAATCACAGCAGCAAACAAAATAGAATCATCTGATTCTATTTTCCTTGGTCACAGGAGTTGGGGGGCACCATTCAATCTCCAGGGGGGAGGGGGGGCTGGAGTTTTTGTCACGGACAAATTATTTATTCCACCCCGCTCAGGGCGCTGAAAATTTTAAATTTTATTTATGCTAGTCACAAGTGTACGCCGGATCAACATTTTCAGGAAAAATGTAATATAGGGCTAATGGCCCCGTCAAATTTTTATAAGCCCGACGGATAACCCAGCAAACACGGGACATTGCTCATGTGTTGGTTCAATGTTGGTCCTTCGTCTGCGAAGCTGGCTCAACATTGAACCAACACATGAGCAATGTCCCGTGTTTGCTGGGAAGGAACGAGCGGAATCCGTTGGTGTCCGTCATTGTTCACTTTATGTTATCATGTCGTTGTCAGGCAAATATGCTTCAGGTTCGTTACGTCCGTCCAAGGAATATAGAAAGTCTTTTTATTTTCCTTAGTCCGTCAGAAATTCCTTTTGTCCAGTATATAGTATGTCCTGAACGTGTTTATCGCCCGCCTCGGCGTACGTTGTCCGGTGATCCTTGTTGCTGAGTCCGGCCAAGTCATCTTCCCGGCAGCAAGTATTGACACAGCGAGGCCTCCAGGCCCAGTCGAGGAGTAACGAGCCTTGGGGGAAGATAGGCCAAGTGTGACAGCTGCATAACATTATGATTCACTTATAAAGACCAGGAGTTGAAAGCCCCATGTCATTTATATAATACAATGAGATGTA
Organism: Flabesymbios commensalis; assembly: GCA_964017125.1. Lineage (NCBI taxonomy): Eukaryota > Metazoa > Annelida > Polychaeta > Terebellida > Flabelligeridae > Flabesymbios > Flabesymbios commensalis. The sequence goes on from OZ024917.1 coordinate 44,326,224, forward strand.
AATCTCATTGTATAATCATTATAAACTAATATATCAATCAGACTTAATCAAACAGGGACGCCTTAACCCTCACAACCCAGAAATATTTTTGTATAAACCACGGAGAGTAAATGGTTATGATCCAATTGAAATCATCATAAATGTCTTATTTTGCTGTTTCCGCTCCATTTGAATACGTTATGGGTCTACGACAATTATAAATATTTAAATTCTTTCAGTGCGAGGATCGTCTTTGGACGTCAGAATCTAACGTCTATAGACGTCAGATTCTGACGTCTAAAAACGATCCCTGCGCTGAAAGGGTTAATTCAATGTACAAGCGATCATTTGAGGAAGGATAATTCAGAGCACAGCTTTTTCGAATGGCAATGATTACAGATTACCGCGTACATGTAGTCTGATATTACGGATTGAGGGGACAAAAATAAACGCATATCACGGGAAAATCACCCAATGCTGTTTCAATGTTGCGCCAGCGTCGTCATGGTGCTACGGCAATAATATATTTTTTTATTCTATCAGCGCGGGAGCGTCTTTCTTCTAAAGACGGTCTCTGTAGACGTCAGATTCTGACGTCTAAAGACGGTCCCCGCGCTGAAAGTGTAAATTTGAATTGGAAGGCTAATAATTCGATTGTATGAATGTAAATCGGTATACAAGCCCAGAAGTAATTATTTGAGTGAATTTTACCATTTTCTCTCAAATGAATAGCTTTCTCGAAATATGCCACATAACGCATGCGCGAAACGTTACAAGCCTGTACCCAGCAAAACACAAAACATTTGTATAACATTTATACAACCATTCCCCCAAAACTGGATAAATGTTATACAAATATTTTGCGCCTAAAGGTTTAAAACGTCCGAGTCATTTAACCTTACACACCCTTCCCGGCAAAAACAAGACGTTCACCCAGTGCTGCAATCAAATGTTGGCCCTTCGTCAGCGACGCTAACCCAGCATTAAGCCAGCATTGGCTCAGCCTCGCCGGGTTGTTAGGTGCGGGCGTGACCCGGCCAATTGTGGATTTGAATAAATGCATTTCCCCGGAAATGCACAAAAGGATAATGCAGTTTTCCCAGTCTGCGTGACGCGAATGGGAGAAAGCGGCGCGGAAAAAAACCGGTGACGACGCACCAGTGTTGTTTCAACGCTGGGCCAGCGTCGTAGACGCTGGACCAGCGTTGAAACAGCACTGGCCCGCCGTTCCGTGTTGCTGGGGGTCCGCGGGGACTCCCCTTCTGATTTTAGCTTGGCATTCCCGCACGTATATCAAATCATGGAGCGGTTCTTTATTAACCCTTTAGGTACCATCGAACACTCAGGTATTTTAATTCGCATTGAGATGTGAATTACCCCTGCGATTTCTGCTTGGCATTACAGCACGAATATCTAATTATGGAGCAATCCTCTTTCTCAACCTTTCGGGTACTGAGCATAGAATTAACCCTTTAAACACCCGGGTATTCTGATTTTAATACATATTCAGCATGTTGACATTTGAATCGCTACAGCAATTATTCTTATTTCAATGTGAATGAAAATCGTTTTAACCCTTTTGCCGCTAAGTCATCGCATTAACATTTTCAACCACTTGAAGTTGTGACTCGCTACCGCGACCCACAACTTCAAATGGGTGCAAATTACCCATATTTGTTCAATTTGAGACCAAACATTTACAAATCTTGATGTTAATACATCAATTTTTTATCCCCAATAACTGTGATATGATCTGCTAGTAAGACCGATTAATAACTGGTGTAGTGGCAAATTGGCGCTTAAAGGGTTGACCTATTAAATACCCGAGTATAATCTATCAAAGCTGAGAGCGGCCTGATTTAGAATGATACGTAACTAATTTTTATGACTTATTTTTAGTCAAAACGAAAGCTTAACCCCTTAATTAAGGTGCTGAAATATTTTTGTATAACCCATGGAGACCAAAGGGAATTTTTCAATTTAAAATCATCATAAATGTCTTAGTTATCTCTTTCCGCTTTATTTGAATACCTCTGTTTTTTCAATCTTTAATCATTAGAAATGTCTTACCTATGTTATGGGTCTACAGCCATTAGAAATGATTCACTCTTTTAGTGTGGGAATCGACTTTATAGACGTCAGAATATGATTCCAGCATCTGTCTCTGCGCTAAAAGGGGTGATCCCTCGTGATGCCTTAACCCTTTAAGCCCTCACGATGCATTAAAGCATCATTCTAGATCACTGAAAATAGACTTAATTTTCCTACAACCAAGGGTTTTAGAACAAGGATATCCATGAAACCGGTTTACCAATACACGGCAATTTTCTTCAATTTTTCACCCACATCAAGTCATCTTCATTCACTACAAGTCGAGAATTGCGACAGCAATTCGCGGCTTGTAATGAATGAAGATGACAATGGTAAATTCAGGCTTGAAAGGGTTCAATTAAAGCATCATTTTAAAGCCATGAACACCGATTTTCTTCAAATTGCTTTAAATTTATGTGGCATTTTAATTTAAAATAGTCACCTACTTTAATCTTTATTCGCTATACAAGTCGAGGTTTCTGTAGTGGATTTCACTGGTAAATTTAGGCTCTAAACGGCAAAAGGTATAACTATTCATGGCACAAAACCGAGAAGCTACTGTGGGGGCTCCAGTGATTCTGCTTGGCATTCCTGCACGAATATTACCATGAAGAATGGCTTTTACAGTTTTAGATTTAAATAATTTTTACAGTAAAATGCGTCCAAATGAGATTATGAGCTATTATGACATTAAATTTATCGGTATTATTGTTATTTTTGACACACTACGTGTTCTTGTTCGCGGTAGGGAAACTTGAGTGGGGGAATTATATTTGCCCTTTTAACAGTTGGATAACCAGGCTCAGAACTCCATCCATTGCATACCCCTTCTTCGCACTCAAATATATCTGATGAAGACACCTCGGTGACCATGGTGACCAGGATACATAATATCTCAACCTGGATTTAACCTTGTTAAATAATATCATCGTTCCAAAAAATAACAATATAATAATATAATTAAAAAGTGATCGTCGACATCACAAAAATAAGACGAAAAAATAATTAAATATTTAATAATTTTATTAATAATTAATATTAAAGAGTTAAATACGCGTACATTCGCTCCTCGTAACTAAAGGGTAAATAAAGTGAGTGAAAATTCCGAATATAATAACAAATGACATGTTGCGCTGAAATACTTCCGTATAAACCATGGAGACTGAAGGTTTTTTCAAATTTGAAATCATCATAAATGGCTTAGTCAGCTCTTTCCGCTTTATTTGAATACCTAGTTATGGGTTTCCGGCCATTATAAATATGTTTACTCTTACAGTCCGTAGATCGACTTTAGTCGTCAGATTCTGACGTCTACAGACGTCAGAATCAGACGACTAAAGTCGATCCCCGCGCTGTAAGGCTTAAAGGGGTAGCGTCACGGATGATAAGCCCGCCGGCCATCATTGGTTTAGCGTTTCGTGTCTGCTGGGAATATGGTGTCTTGATATAACACCAATGATTTCGTTACATGGGTGTCAAAGGGTCGTATACGCCACTTTGAAAGGAGATACGACGTTTTAATACCTAGATGACGACAATTGGGGTTAGATAAAGCAACCCAGCGAATTTCTAATGTAGGACCACCGTCTACGACACTGGCCCAACATTAAAACAGCATCGGAACAACATCGCGAGCTTCTATGCCTTCACAAATCTTTTCCCAATAAGCACAAGACATTGACCCTATGTTGGGTCAGCGTCGCAGACGGTGGACCAACATTGAAACAACATTGGGTCAACGTCTCGTGTTTGCAATCATGTCAATCTTGGTACCAGAGTATTCTAAATTTGCATCAACGTCAACTCAATTCTACGTTGACACAAAGGACCGGTAGTCGGCCATTTTAAATTTGATCGAGTCGAATTTTTTCATACCATGTATCCTATCCCTCCTTGAAACCACATATTATGTTTTATAGTGATGGTATAGCTGGTTTATTGCTGGCCCACCGTCTACGACCAACATTGGTTCAACGACCTGTAATGGCAAACGCGTGATGCACAGTTGGCCACACACAATGACGTTAATCAAATGTTGTCCAGCAGTTTGCTGGAGGGGGGGGGGACAGATATGGACATTACATGTATATCTTGTTGATGTGTTGGCCAATAATGTTAATGTGTTTATTTCATTCAATTTCCCAAGAGGGTGAGCACTGCGACACGACGTGCCAGATGTCGACTGCAGCATCGGCTTAAGGTTGGGCCAGCACCACAGACGATGGGCCAACATTGAGGCAGCGTTGAGCGAACCAGCGTATCTGTTGTGTCGATCTGGCTGGCATTGCTCGAGTGACAGACATTATTGAGTTCCCAATATAAGTATTTTACGACACTTCCCAGCGAACACGATGCACTAACCCGATGGGTTCAATGTTAAGCTAGCGTCGCAGACGATGGACTAGCAATAAACCAACATTGGGTGAAATTATCGTGCCTGATGGGTTATTACATGCAACAATTATGTTTAATTACTGATTAAGAGCCCAAAAGCACAATTTGGGAAATATTTATCTATCTATTTAATGCAATGTGCTAAATAATGCTCAAACATATAATTATTAGCAGAGAACGAAATATTCACAAGTAGTACGCCTAAACTTAGTATACGTCATTTATTTAGAAATAAAATTAATAATAACGTCGTTAACCCTTAGAGAGCGGGGGTCGACCCCCGCACTGTAAGAGTAAAACTATTTCTAGTGATCGTAGACCCACAACATAGGTATTGAAATAAATCGGATAGAGCTGACTAAGACATTTATGATGATTTCAAACTGAAAAAACCCTTTAGTCTCCATGGTTTATACAAAAATATTTCAGCGTTGTAAGTGTTAATAACACCGTCTTTTCACATCATTGTTCATTGAGATGATACTATTTCCGAAAAAAATCCCGTAGGAATCAATCCACATGTGGAGAGTCCAGCATCATATTATAAATCGGATTAGTTTAGCTGAAGCCATAATCACCACACAGGTGGGCCTCGCTAGTCCTGGTGGCGCCGCAACCAATCAAACTGATTACACGCATTACGTGAGGATCTGGCAAAAAAACAAAACAAGACACTTACACAATGCTGGTGCGACGTTGGGCCAGCGTCGTAGACGCTGGTTCAACCTCGCACCAGCATTGGTGCAGTGTTTGCTGAGTAGATGTCTGGTTAATCCGATGAGTGGAAAATCGCGTCCTGCAAATGGGACCTACGGTACACCCACTTGCATGCCTAGTTTTTTTAAGGTCCTTCACAATATCTGCCTAAGTTGCAAAACACACCAACGCGCGATTTCGCGCGTGATTGCGCGTTAGTTATCAAACCCACTATTTGATCATTTCCATCGCGAGCGCGATAGGCAATGCGATAATTTCCAAAACTGTTACATTTTTGTCACACGTCGCGCCAGTTTTCGCGCCTCACATGTCGCGGTAGTCGGTGTGTGCACAGTCACACAATTTTCAATCGCCTCGTGCATAATCGCGCTCGCGTTAGTGTGTTTCGTGTTTATGTTTGTGTTTTAGTGTTGAGCCAACGCCGCGTACGGTGGCACAACATCGATACAGCTTTGGGGGTCAACATCCCGTGTTTGAGAAAAGACACGACGACATTTTTATTTCAAATATTTAAAAATGCTCGACATAATGTATAAACCTGATAAATATGTTTGAATGATTAAATAAATAAATAATGGCATTTTAGAAGGACTTCTCATCTACGTCAAAATATGACTTCAGATCATGCCTTATTTTATCAATTAACCAGTTATATAATTATGATAATAGAGCTCTAAAATTATTTTCATAGATTTCTGCACTTTCAACGATATCACTTTAAATATTCAAGGCTTAGTATCCAGTAGAAAATACACTCTTAAAAGAAAGGTCGCGAAGGTTCTTAGTTCGTATGGATACTAGATAAAAAAATCCACACGGAAAAATACTAAACACTGAAAGCATTTCCGTAGTACTTAATTAGAGAGACAAAAAAAAAAGACATAGTGAGTGGACACTTAAGAAGAAAACACAAATTTCATGCCTAAAGAGCCGCTATAGACATGATAGATTTGATGGTAAAAAATAGAAATATATATGCAAAATGTTTACATTTAATCATGAATTAATTATGTATTCTGCTTTGATCAAATAAATGAACCTAAAAGGATTTAAAACGTATATATTCGTGAATGGCACTCAAAGGGTTCTCAGTTAACCGATAAGACGATTTGAGTCCCAGGGACGAGATACCTCACCTCGCCTGTGTGACTGCACACTTTAATTCCTGACAGAGAGATCACGAGCAGCACGGGCTTGGTCCGCGTAACATTCTGAAAAAACACAACAACACAAAACACTTATACCTTGGCTTTAAATGGTCGTATCTGCCATTTTATACAGTAGCTGATACGACCCTTTAAAGCCAAGCTGGATATATAGTTATATATATATAATGTGACAGTGCATCAGTTATATCGATGTGATGCACAAGAGTTTAATTTTGATTCATTCCCATCTGGGCGAGGTGCATCGGGGCGTATAATATATATAACTACAAAAAATTGATAGATATTTTAACTTAATTTCCCCTTATAAAATGTGCAATATATAAAATGCTAAGCCCAGACAAATTTTGTGTTTTAATCAAAAAGTGACCTTTGATAGTCATGAAAATGTCAACAAATATGAGTAATTTGCACCCACTTGAAGTTGTGTCTAGCTACCGCGACCCACAACTTCAAATGGGTGAAAATCACACAACTCTGTTCATTTACTTTCCCATCCGTCAAAGACCACTCACCCGTAAACGAATGAGTTTGTTATATTTTCACCACAATAATACGTTTAAATAAAAACAAGGTAATGTCATGATTAACACTGTTTGACAGTAGGAAGCGATTTACAGACATTACCGACAGATAGATTCTTCATTGTTCAGATTCACTTTGTGTTGTTGAGCTGTGACCTCAGCTAAGTTATCTGAACAATGAATAATTTATGTGTGTGTGACATCGGTTACATACCTTTATTGTATACTTAGTTTTACCGTTTATGCGGGTGGTGCCACCTGTGCTAAAACAGCCAATCAAGGCACGACATAACGCAGTGTTTAATAATAACCTCGGTAGAGCGGCCAGGACGTAGACTAATACCACAGACAAAGCGACGACGGCCATAAATCCACACTTGTCGTGCTGGTGGAAAGTATATATAGTGATCCCAGGCACATCCTCCTGACACAAAATATTTGTATAACATTTGTACAACGTCGGCCCAACGTTAAAGACGTTGGGCCGACGTTGTACAAATGTTATACAAATATTTTGTGTTTGCTGGGATCCTGCTGACAGGGACGCGCGTCTCTGACATAACAAGGATCTCCTCCATGGATCCACATCTGCATTGACAGCGGCAATCACTTCTACCTGGTTGTCACGCTCGACTTCTGACGTACAAGGGCAGTAACAGCAGTAACTGCTTACTTTAGAAGTAAGCAGTTACTGCTGTTTGCCTTTGCACGCCAACTTTTTACCTTTGTTATGACTAATATAATGTTGCATCTCAGCAAACATTAAAGTTAACCCAATGTTGTATGAAGGTTGGCCCACCGTCTGTGACGCTGGTACAACATTCAAACAACGATAAATTTGAGTCAATGTCTCGTATTCGCTGGGATGTTGCATTAGGCTAAAATGGTCTGCAAGTGAGCAAGCAAGTGGCATAATGGGAAACCAGCTAAATTTCCAACACCCGGTCAGCGACCGCCCATAGCACATATAGATATATTAACCGTAGATAATGGAAGCATACCGACTATAATTCTGTCGTGCAAAACGAAAAGGCGGTATCTACTTACTTTTCAAGTAATCAGATAATTACCTTTTGGATTTGTAGAGCAGAATTACAATATGGCATAATTATTCAAGCAAAACATGTTCAACGCATATTTAGATTTACGATAAGTGGTAAACAACCCAGAAAGTATATAGCATCAAACGAAGGAGATTAAATATCATAGCAACTATCGCAGTTATACAAATAGCGATCGCGCCGCGAGGAACTAACCGAAAAACCGAAAAAAATATTTCCCAAATTTCCTAAGAATAGTGGCTAAAACAAATATTTGTACATACATTTGGTAATTTGATAGAGCCCCAGATTGGCGAAGACGATTATTAGTACTGTATCTAACTGTCCAACAAGACAACATAACTTTGTCTTCTGTAAATACTTCTGTAGCATCATGATCATTAGCAGCAGTTTGCGTTCCTGCTGACTTTAGTGGAACGCATACCGCTGCTACTGTCAGGATACAAAATTGCTGCATTTATAATTATTTTGTCTGTACATATAACTCACCCTGAGTTCCACGAGTTGTTTCTTCACATATTCCGCTCTTTCCACCTGCTCCTCGCCAAGCACTGAGAAAGACCCGATATACTGGAACACAGAAAAATACAAACACACTTAAAAAGGCTCATAGCTGAATGCCAGTTAGGCTATGACAGATTCTATTATTGCTTATATTTCATCGACATGTGAGCAGATGTCCTTGAGATAGTGTAATTAACTACATTAAATACATTCATAAGGATGGGGAGATTCAATAATTATTTAGCAGCAGTCGCATACGGTTGCCTCCTCGAAGTTTCCCTCGGAACTACATGTACGTAGGGCGTGTCTGGTTTATAGTACCATTATTTATTCCTTTACCCACCGTCCCGATAGATTTGGTTATTCATTTTTTTATTACCACATAAAATATAAGCTTTTAAACATGTTAAAAATAAAATGTGACGTCAATCAGCAAGATTCGAAAATAATAAACCTCCATTTAGTCAAATCTGGATAATTTTCACTCACTTGAATTTGTGGATCGCGTCAGCGAGACACAACTTCAAGTGAATAAAAAATGCAATTGAATAATGTGGCGGTTAAAGGGTTAAAGCTTACTATTCTTTTATAACGACCTAAATTCCACTGTTTTACCGCATGGTGCATGGATCACATTTACAAAGGTTATCTCTGCACAATACTGTAAAATAGTGACAAATCCCTCAAGAAAAATCCTAAGTTTTAAGTATGGACCGTGTGATTACTTTATTCAATCCCATATGGATCACTGTGGCATCCTATCTATACTTCCACTACACTCTCATTCAGTAGATAACTCAGAAGGACTCCCGATTAGATATGTATGCTTTGTCTTTCATTCGCAATAAACCTGTGTCGCTGAATTAATTCGGGTGATTTGCAGTGATTCGAAAAAGCAATCTGGAATGAAAACACGCCCTTCTGCCCAGACGCGATGTCCAATGCAATTACAGATTTGCAATTTCGGACGTTGCATGCAGCAGTGCACCTATGTTTACGCAAAGAAGGTATGCCTCGAAATCAATAGTCTATTTGTGTTGACTCCAATAATCTTTCTAAGAAACAAAATTATCGTACAAATAATTCTAGTAGTTCTAGTATAAGCAGCAAGTCACATATAAAACATCGTATATGATTCAGATACACTTAGTTGTCAAAATATAAAAAATCCGGTTGAAATAATTAACAAAATGTTGTTTTGTGTGTGAAATTAATTGCGACAACTATTGATCGCCATTTTCTCGAAAATTATTGAGCCGTGACCAAAACCTTTGCATTTCGTGGTCAAGCAGTTAAATGCCTAAATACAAAATCAGGTGTCATTCAAACCAGCGGTTCTGTAGATATCGCGTTCACTAGAGGTGGCGAGCGGCGGCGGCGGCTATCTACTGAACACATAGGCTACATGCATCTGGGGATGCATAATAAATCAAGGTTCATAGTCATGGTTGGTTGATCTGTGCAAAACGTTTGCTGTACATACCAGTGAGGAGAAACACGTTTTAAGCCGAATAGTGACGGGAAGACGGACGGACAGCCGAACGGACGGACAACAATTATAGTGTCACAGCCAAATTTTGAATGAAGCCAAAAAACATTGCGATTCGGCAGTCTACTACATTGTTGACACTTCCAGTTATTCTGTATCATCAGAGCCGATTTAATATTGTAGGGAGCCTCCGTGACCGAGAGGTAGCGTGCTCGGCCTCAGACCGCCAGGGCTCGAATTTCGAATCCTGTGTCTGGAGGGCAGTGCCATCTCATTCCTCTCGCCATACTCAGGAGGCTCTCCTGGCCAAGATTAGCCTGTATCTGCACAAAGGTGGCCTAAAACCACATTTATTCCATTGCATTTTTCTGAGATCTAAGCGGGATGACGTGCAACATCCCTAACAGATGGGGACTGATTTGAAGGGATCCGCATGGAGAGGAGGGGGGGGGGTGGATTATTCCCCAGTCACCCCAGATTACCGCCATCACGCCATCTTCTCCCACACATTACCCGGCGGACGAGAGACATTCACCCAATGATGGGTGAATGTTGGGCCACCGTCTACGACGGTGGACCAACATTCACCCGTCATCGCGTCAAAATCACGTGAGTAGCCAGTCATCGATCTCCAGCAAATCATTAGCATTGTGGTTCCCAAACCTGCATACATGTGTGAAAGAAACGGCCATTACGGGTATATACAGTGCGGATTCACACACTTTCATGCAGTCTCCTCTGGAACGACCAAGTTCACCCTTACAACGCTGAAATATTTTAGTGTGAAAATTGGGAACCAAAAGGTTTTTTAAATTTGAAATCATCATAAACGTCTTAGTCAGCTCTTTACGTTTCATTTGAATACCTATGTTAGGGGTCTACGGTCATTATTAATGTTCTAATTGTTTCAGTGCGGGGACCGTCTTTATAATACGTCACTGAGTGGGCTAAGGAACGTACTGGACAATTTACAGATTTTAATACTATATTATATTATTATTATATAATTTAAGAACGTTTAATTGCTAGATGTCTCGTGTTTGATGGGTACATTTTTGTTTTGTTATATGTTTGTATTGGACTTGGCCCTTTTCTGTGCCCTTGTTGTACTTTTATCCATCATTACTGTATGATTATTACTGATATAATTAGTTTTAGCTAAATTTTAGGAAAATAGGATGATTAAAATGTATTATTATAATTATTATTATCCTGATTATCAGAATATAGACGAGAAACCTGCAATTCTGAAATCTGTCAAGTTTCAGGTTTTTTGTCATCTCGCCATGTATAACTTGTTATACATGTCATAACTTTTCTAGTTTTATTTTTATAATATTTTTTACTGGCGTGCGTGCGTGCGTGCGTGAGTATATGTACATACATAAATGAGTAGGTCTATATGTGTATGTAGAGGTATATGTATATACGCGAGTATGTATGTGTAAGTGTATAAGTTTGGTCCCTCATAACTCTTGGAGAGTGGGCTGGTTACTTTTAACTAAACTGTTTATTGGGAACGTATCACATTATTGTAACTATAGGTCTGTCTGTCTGTCTGTCTGTCTGTCTGTCTGTCTGTCTGTCTGTCTGTCTGTCTGTCTGTCTGTCTGTCTGTCTGTCTGTCTGTCTGTCTGTCTGTCTGTCTGTCTGTCTGTCTGTCTGTCTGTCTGTCTGTCTGTCTGTCTGTCTGTCTGTCTGTCTGTCTGTCTGTCTGTCTGTCTGTCTGTCTGTCTGTCTGTCTGTCTGTCTGTCTGTCTGTCTGTCTGTTTGTCTGTTTGTCTGTCTGTCTGTCTGTCTGCCAGAGTTCGGTTCCCGGTCTCGGCGGTTTGAAAGAAACAAAAAATATTCCCTCCCCATCCACGTGTGAAAGTCAGTATTGTGGGGAGCCTCCGTGACCGAGAGGTAGCGTGCTCGGCCTCAGACCGCCAGGGCTCGAATTTCGAATCCTGTGTCTGGAGGACAGTGTCATCTCAATCATCTCACCATCCTCAGAAGGTTCTCCTGGCCCAGTTTAGCCTATATGGGAACAAAGGTGGCCTAAAGCCCGATTCATTTCATTATCTGATTATGCAGGAAACACCATAGAACTCCCGCAAATGATTTGCGTAATGGCTTCTAAACATGTTTTTTTTGTGGTTTTCTGTTGCCACATATAAGCCGGCGCACAGGCATAAATACTGCCGTGCAAAGCCAAAAGGCGGTATCTGCTTACTTTACAAGTAAGCAGATACCGCCTTTTGGTTTTGCAGAGCAGAATACAGCATGAATAGATTCATGAGATCCCCTCTATATAATTACGCTCTGTGACGGCAGCAGTCTGGAATTAGCAACATGACAAGAAAAACCCGTGGTCGAGTAGGGAAGTAATATGTTATATTCACAAGCTCCAAGGCTTGCGTTGCAGTAGTATCAAGGAGGTTATCTATATAACCTCCTTGTAGTATATAGCGGGAGACTCAACGTACCCCTTTCAGCTCTACCGTCGCATTTCTGCACCATTGAATAAAACATGGTATCCATGGCAAACGATGATAAAGACGTTCACATCACAATAATGACGTTTCAAACTTTAATTTGAGATATTATCTTTGGGTAATTCATAAAATCTGGTTATCTTTATTCACTTTGGCATGGGAATTGCAGTAGTAACTCACACCTGAAGGTGACGGAAAATGAGTGCTAATGAATTGTCACATTTAGCGTCTCAATGGTTAAAGCACCTCGTGAAATTAAACGGTCGGATCTGCCACTTCACATAGTGACAGATATGATTATTTAATCCCAAAAGGGGGATAAAAATGGATTCATATCTCATATTACGACGAATTATCATCATCGTCGTCATCGTCATCGTCATCTTGTCCAATTGACTTAAATATGTTGTTCTGTTCGTTTCACTGGAAAAAAACATACGAAGACTCCAGATGTATACATTTCATGAGTGATCGTTTTGTATTTGACGTCCACCGAAAAACAAGCAAACAAATAATAATAATTCGCGGAAAATGAAGAAAAACAGTACAAATATCATGGTTTATATACATATATATATATACATATAATATATATATATATATATATATATATATAAATGGCAAATTTAGGTGAATGCAAAATGAGGAAATTAAAAAAAAACTCTTAAACTGTTAAATTGCCGTACTTTACTGTAAACAAATCTATAGACAGCAGCATTTTTCGGTTTAAACAAGAATGCCATTTCCGTGAAGCCAGATTCCCACTAACGCCTGGTATGTCTGTAATGACAGGTAGGTAACGCCTCAAGAGTACACTCAGCAAGATCCTGGCTCGAACGTCAGCCCAATCTGAACCAATGCCTTAAGCGTTAGCCCGGCATTCAGCCGCAACTGGGCGAGCCAAAATAGCAGATAGATAACCGAGGAGAAAACATAAGAGGTGAAGGCATAGTTTATGTCCACATATATATAAGAGAGCAGCAATAAGCATACTCTCATATTCAATTTCCACCATCTTGTGCCTCGCTGGCGCTACTCAAAATTTCAAGTGGTAAATTTCATAAACATTATCTTGTTTCGTGGGCAAGCGAAAAAACGACTGTATAATCCACGTGATTAGCAAAAATGATAACTCGTACATGTCATTGTGTTAACCCTCGAATCGCTGGATTGAAAAATAAATTTTCACCCACTTGAAGTTGTGTCTCGCTACCGCGACCCACAACTTCAAGTGGGTGAAAATTATTCATATTTGTAATAATTTCAGACTAAACATTTTCAAATCTTGTTGTTTAAACACTCCTTTCATTCCCTATAACTGTGATTTAACCTGCTAATTAGTCGTGCTCAGCGGTTTCCCAGCGAACACGACACATCGACCAAATATTGAACCAATGTTGGCCCGCCGTCTACGACGTCGGCCCAGTGTTAACCCTAACACTGACAGTGTTAACCAAGTGTCAACCCTCGCAGCGCCCAGTTATGATATTTTAACTTATATATCTTATTCATCGTGAGATCAATACAACTCTTAGGCAGTGTATGTGAATAAAATATCATTTTATAGTAAAAGAAAGCATGGAAATTCACAATTGTTCGTTGAATTTTATTCAAAATATGTCATGTGGGGCGTAAATGCGACGAGGCAGCTTAAAAGGTCAAACTGTCTATATTTTTAGTTGTGTATTTTTTTATCACGCATGAGATGAAAAGCGTCAACCTGGATGTCATCAGCGCCACCCAGGCACGAGACGTTCACCCAATGTTGGTTCGACGCTGGGCCAACATTAAAACAGCATTGGTTCAATGCCTTCAATTTGCTGGGGCACCACACCCGAAGCGAAAACAAGAGTTTGAGAAACCTAAAGACACGATGTGTATCTTATACGAGAGGAGATTCCAGGGGAACAAGACTACATAAGTCCAGGAGCTCCCGCTCCGAATTAGAATTTGATTTAAGCAATTTTGTATAGGGTTATTAATGTAGTCCTAGTCTAGGTCAAAAATCAAGACGCAAGACAACTAGGTCTAAGAAGCCCAGTCTAAGAGTAAGATAAGAACTAGACAGTCTGTCAGAGATTGCAAACCTCCATTGAAATTAATGATCCTAATCAGTATCCCAGTAATGGTCTACCTATCTGGCATGGTTTACCCGATATCAGGCCAATCGAGTTAACTAATAGCTGATTTACGGTCATTTTGAATTCGATATAAATTAGTTAAAAACTTAGGGTGCATCCTCCCCCGAAACCTCAAATTTTGTTTTATAGTAATGGACTAACATCTAACACAGTTTGCAAAATATTGGGCATGTGAAAGTAAATAATGGCCGATAGAGGGCCATTTTAAATTTGATCAAGTCAAAATTTTCCAAGATGCATCCTCAGCTGAAATCTCACATTTCATTCTATAGTAATGGTCTAGCCATCTAGCACGGTTTACCAAATATCGCCCATGTAAAAGTGAATAATGGCCGATAGGAGGCCATTTTGAATTTGATCAAGTCAAAATTTTTCAAGATGCATCCTCTCCTGAAATCTCACACTTTGTTTTATAGTAATGGTCTAGCCATCTAGTACGGTTTACCAAATATCAGCCATGTGAAAATGAATAATGGCCGAAAAGGCGGCCATTTTAGATTTGATCAAGTCAATTTTTTTCAAGATGCATCCTCCCCCGAAACCTCAAATTTTGTTTTATAGTAATGGACTAACATCTAGCACAGTTTGCAAAATATTGGGCATGTGAAAGTAAATAATGGCCGATAGAGGGCCATTTTGAATTTGATCAAGTCAAAATTTTCCAAGATGCATCCTCAGCTGAAATCTCACATTTCATTCTATAGTAATGGTCTAGCCATCTAGCACGGTTTACCAAATATCGCCCATGTGAAAGTGAATAATGGCCGATAGGAGGCCATTTTGAATTTGATCAAGTCAAAATTTTTCAAGATGCATCTTCTCCTGAAATCTCACATTTTGTTTTATAGTAATGGTCTAGCCATCTAGTACGGTTTACCAAATATCAGCCATGTGAAAATGAAAAATGGCCGAAAAGGCGGCCATTTTAGATTTGATCAAGTCAATTTTTTTCAAGATGCATCCTCATCTGAAATCTCACATTTCGTTTTACAGTAATGGTCTAGCCATCTAGCACGGTTGACCAAATAACGGCCATGTGAAAGTGAATAATGGCCGATAAGCGGCCATTTTGAATTTTATCGAGTCTTAATTTTTTCAAGATGCATCCTCTCCTGAAATCACACATTTTGTTTTATAGTAATGGTCTAGCCATCTAGCACGGTTTACCAAATAACGGCCATGTGAAAGTGAATAATGGCCGATAAGCGGCCATTTTGAATTTTATCGAGTCGAATTTTTTCAAGATGCATCCTCTCCTGAAATCACACATTTTGTTTTATAGTAATGGTCTAGCCATCTAGCACGGTTTACCAAATAACGGCCATGTGAAAGTGAATAATGGCCGATAAGCGGCCATTTTAAATTTTATCGAGTCGAATTTTTTCAAGATGCATCCTCTCTTGAAATCACACATTTTGTTTTATAGTAATGGTCTAGCCATCTAGCACGGTTTACCAAATAACGGCCATGTGAAAGTGAATAATGGCTGATTGGCGGCCATTTTGAACTTTGACAAAATGAATTTTTTCAAAATACATTCTCTCCTGAAGCCTTACAATTTGTTTTATAGTAATGGTGTAGATATCTTGAGCGGTTTTCATGATATTCCACAATATCAGGCCTGTCGAGGTGAATAATGGCTGATAGGCGGCCATTTTAAATTTTATCAACTTCAAATTTTTCAGGATGCATCCTCTCCTGAAACCTTACAATTTATTTGATATTAAAGGTGTAGCTATCTTGAGCGGTTTTCATGATATTCCGCAATATCAGGCCTGTCGAGGTGAATAATGGCCGATAGGCGGCCATTTTTAATTTTATCGACTTAAAATTTTTCAAGATGCATCCTCTCCTGAAACCTCACAATTTGTTTTATAGTAATGGTGTAGCTATCTTGAGCGGTTTTCATGATATTCCGCAAAATCTTTCAGTCGGATTTACCGATGTTATAAATTAGGTCAAAGTGCTGGGTCAACTTCAAGGTCAAGGTCCAAAAACCTGAAAAGGCACAACTAGGGACCTTAGAGAACATGTATGTGCAATATGACTGTCATCGGCCCAGTACTTTTCGAGATCTGCTCCGGAAACGAAGTGCGCGTCAAAACGTCTAAATATGTCATAGTTCTGAACCAGAAGTAGGTCAAAGTTCAAATACCCCAAAAGGCACAACAAGACCCCCTAGGGGTGTTGTGTGTAAAATTTGAAGACAATCGGACAAGTACTTTCAGAGATATGTTCCGGAAACGAATTGTTTACGGACGGCCCAACGGCCCAACGGCCCAACGCCGTCACATCATCATTTTCTCCTCTGCAACCTTGCGTATTGAATTCAGATTAAAAATATTTTAACCCGTCCATTAGCCACCTGGAAGTAACCCACATACCAAAAATTGTTATCCTAGCTTATTTTCTCACAAAGTTATAGGCAAAAGAAGAGGCCAAAAAAAAACGGAGGTAGAATCCATAGCTCCCTTCGCTCACCTACGGTGACGGCGGGAGCTAATAAAAAGAGGGTCCACCTCGGGCACCTCTGGCTCTCATTACACCCAACAAGGAATCTGTAGGGATAGATTCCTTGCACCCACATATAATAATAGCTCCGTAAGTATACTGCACCGCAAACCGCAGTAACTGTTTACTTGTTTACTTGAAAAGTAAGCAGTTACTGCCGTTTTGCCTTTGCACGGCATTATAGTACACTAGTGACGCAGATAGATCGTTTGTGCACGCGCGTGTCCCAACGTATGACATCCGTTTGTCATCCGGCCCTATATCCGTTTCAGTTTCAGGCGTAAAGGTGTGACCCGGTCTTTAGACATACATAATACGAGCGGTAATTTCGGCGCGACACACCAAAAAAGTCCCGAGTGGATTTCCAATAAAAGTGGTAGTACATTGTCAATGTGATATAAATTGTAGAGAGCTGTGAATATTATAGGATAATCCTGGGAATCTCTCAGGAAATTAGACGATCAATCACCCAGTAGAAAATAAGCTGCAGGCCACACTGTCGTACATGGCAAACAGCGGCAACTGTTCACTTTTCCAGTGAGCAGCTACCGCTGTTTGACTTTGCACGGGAGATAAGCAGAGTATAAGAGATAGACATTTAATTGTACACAACTTTATGTACGAAAAAATAGCTTTAAATAGGGAAAGGGAGCACCAAAGAAAGATTGACTGCACAAGAACAGCTCCGAATATTTACTGCTGATTTTTTTTTCGTGTGATTCATCAAATTCCTCTTATCCAATGTGTTCGTCTCAAACTTTGCAAATTATTTGTACAGGTATCGTCTATGGAAAAGCTTTAAAATACAGAATAATAGTTCGAAACGAATACACTTTTGCTGTCTGCAGGTGGTCATTGGGATGCCGCCTTAACCAAGAAATGCCTAGAATTCTCGCTGGGCAGAGCTGATATATTTGATATTCTCAGTATTTCCGAGACACACCCAGGGAAGGCTGTGGGAACATCATCGCAGGTGGTGAAGGCAATGTGACTTGTGGTTAAATCCCAGTGGGGGGTGAATATTATCTACATGTAACAATGTAACAGTAAGCCTCTGGTCTCACTATACTACACATAAAGTATCCCAAAAACACGAGACGTTGAGCCAGTGTTGGTATGGTGTTGGACCAGCGTTGTGTACGGTGGGCCAACACCATGCCAACACTGGCTCAATGTCTCGTGTTTGCTGGGATTCTTTTTCTTTTTCGCCGACAAATTGTACGTATTCTCCTCACTTGGGAATTACAGGCTAGTGTCTGCCTTTTTCTTTATTCTCCAGAGGACACTATGATTACGGTAATCATAGCCTCCTCTGTAGATTAAAGAGTACCTTTGAAAATCCAGTACTTGTACTCGCAATTTTTTCAAGTACTTGTGCTTGTACTCGAGTACTTTTGTTCAGTGTTCGCCCCAAGCCTGTGATTACCTCGCTAGCCAGACCTCACACTCCCTATTTTTATAAAATTTTTGTATGTAATGCGTTTTCGGGATTCTGTGGTAGTTAATTTTGCACGCAAACACAAAGAGCAGTAACTGCTTACTTTTAGGTAAGTAGTTACTGCTGTTTGCCTTTGCATGACATAATGGTCGGTCCCCGACGATTCAGTCCCAACTAACACAGCACCCTGAAACAATGCTGGGTTAATGTTGGTCCACCGTCTACGACGCTGGACCAGCATTAACCCAGCATTGGTTCAAGGTGTTGTGCTAGATAGAAGTGAATTTTAACCCTTTCAGCATGGTGACCGTCTTTATGCGTCAGAATCTGACGTCCCCAATCTGACGTATAAAAACGGCCCCGCACAGAAAAATATTTCTAACCCAGCAGATACAAGACGTTGAATCAATGTTGGTTCAACGTTGTTCCAGCGTCGTAGATGGTGGACCAACGTTAAACCAACGTTGATCCGACGTCTTGTGTCTGCTGGGAATGGTCGTAGACCCATTACATAGGTAATAAAATGAACCGGAAAGAGCTAACGAACACATTTATGATGATTTCAAATTGAAAGAAAAACCATTAGTCCCCATGGTTAAAACAAAGATAATTCAGCGTTGCAAAGGGGGCACCCCCTTCCACATTCTGACAGAGACAGACGATCACCTACTTGTAGTCTAATAGTGGCGATTCCAAGGTATTTGCTAGTTTAGTTAGCTAGCCCTATAGCCGGGCTGCCCGGGTCTTCCGACAAAGGTGAGACAATGTGAAAGGTGTGATGGTGACCTTGACTAGAAGACGGTTGCTCACCTGATCTATCAAGGTTATTACACCTGGAGATCATAATGAGCGTCTGACGTACATTTGTAAAAGGAGGAGCAGTAGGACACTGTACCTTATATTTGTGATAAAAGATAATAATATTATAGGAAGAGCAGGAAAAAAACATTCAGGCATAGTTTCTATACAAGTGCAGGTTACGTCATTAGCGACTAGGATATTCATGGATTAATACATTCATGTATGGGAAACTTTTATAAACGTAGCTTACATGTATAAGGCTAACGCATAATAAAGTTGGCCCAATGTTCATTGACCAGACTGACCAATGTCAGTTGACCTATAGCTGCCGCTCATACACTGACCACAACCCTCTTTTTCAGAAGTGTCTATCAGGATCCACTTTCTGTTGAGAAAACTTCCACAACCAACTATGAGATACTTTCTCCCAATACAAGCACAAACATTCATCTTAGCCGTTGGTTTAACACTAAACCACTCCCGAAGCGTTCACCCAATGTTGTTTTAATGCTGGGTCAGAGTCGAAGACGCTGGCCCAGCATTAAAACCACATTGGGTGAACGTCTCGTGTTTTCTGGGACTAGGCTACGTGTCTTGAGAGAGGTCTTCGCCAGCCACAGCTCATGCCCCTCCAAATAAACTAAACCAACAGCGAGGAATCTCCCCCTAAGACGAGTTTCACTCACCGGCGGGGGGGGGGGGTGCATAAACCCTCTAGTTTACCCCTTACTCGCCAGGGGTGCTCGCGGTATACCACACAGCTTAGTATTTCAGGAATACGGGCTCATAGGATACTAATGTAGGTTTGACATCCATTTGTTCATTGCCAGTGCTAGCTGTACGAGACATCCATCAGACGGGAAACCCAGCAGAAGCTGTTTGGGTAATCAGTTTGTGTTTTGGGGTTTTTCTAACATAGAGAATATTTGTCCCTTGAAGGGGGGGGGGGGACGTATAAGCCATCAAGTGGCAGACACATCCCTTTGCTCACTATAGAGACAATAATTATATATTGATCAAATCTGAAATGTACCACGTAAAAAAATCTTAAATGCATTGCACTTCATTAAAATAGAACATGTAATGCATTAAATTACAATCAGTTTTATCAAAATCCATTGGATTGAAATATATATATATACAGTATAATACTACCTATCTGCTTAGATAAAATAACGTATCATGAAATAGCTCATGAAAAATATGACAGGTTGCCAAGCAACTATATAATACGCGTCTTGTGTTTGCCAAGGAGTAGAAATGCAGTGGTATCGCTGCCGCCTAGGCACCACACATCAGCCAGGCACAGGGGAGGGGGGGGGTGTATCAGGGCCCATATTTTCGTACAAGTTACGATATTGGTCGAGATGGCCATCTCGACCAATCAGAAGCCTATGCTATATCGTGACTTGTACGAGGATACGTGCCCGGGACTGCTTGGAAGGCTACCCCAAGGGGAGAGATGGGACATCAAAGCATCGATATTTTGAAAACAAACTTATCCAAAGTAAACCCAATTTCCAGAGCGAGGAGGCCAAAGAGATATAAAGCTCAGGTGGCGTCAACAAATCTCCCCACAGGTCCACATATAAATACACCTTATCCACCCAAGAGCTGCCCATAATACGCATTCTTTCTGTTTTTGGCTTTGCACTCCAAACAAATATTTACTTGCTTTAAAAGTAAGCGGTTACCCAGTAAGCACAAAACAGTTATATACCGATTATATAACGTCAGCCCAACGTCTTCGACGTTGGTCTAACATTGCATAAATGTTATAAAAATGTTTTGTGCTTGCTGAGTAGTGCTTTTTGATTTTGCACGGCCATACAGATTGCTTCGGTGAAACACCTGCCCTGTCGACGTTTACACATTGTCATTTAGAGATTTTTTTGTTGTTGCTAGAATCACGGTAAGGCCAGATTATTTTTGTTATCTTTTTCACGGACGGAAAAAGCCAGGATGCAATGTCGGGATTCGCAATAAAAACAAGACTACATAAGTCCAGGAGCTCCCGCTCCGAATTAGAATTTGATTTAAGCATTTTGTGTAGGGTTATTAATGTAGTCCTAGGCTATGTTAAAATCAAGACGCAAGACAACTAGGTCTAAGAAACCCAGTCTAAGAGTAAGATAAGAACTAGACAGTCTGTCAGAGATTTCAAACCTCCATTGAAATTAATGATCCTAATCAGTAATCCCAGTAATCCAGTAATCCCAGTAATGGTCTACCTATCTGGCACGGTTTACCCGATATCAGGCCAATCGAGATAACTAATAGCTGATTTACGGTCATTTTGAATTCGATATAAACTAGTTAAAAACTTAGGGTGCATCCTCCCCCGAAACCTCAAATTTTGTTTTATAGTAATGGACTAAAATCTAACACAGTTTGCAAAATATTGGGCATGTGACAGTAAATAATGGCCGATAGGGGGCCATTTTGAATTTGATCGAGTCAGAATTTTTCAAGATGCATCCTCAGCTGAAATCTCACATTTCATTCTATAGTAATCTTCTAGCTATCTAGCACGGTTTACCAAATATCGGCCATGTGAAAGTGAATAATGGCCTAGAGACGGCCATTTTAAATTTGATCAAGTCGAAATTTTCCAAGATGCATCCTCAGCTGAAATCTCACATTTCATTCTATAGTAATGGTCTAGCCATCTAGCACGGTTTACCAAATATCGCCCATGTGAAAGTGAATAAAGGCCGATAGGAGGCCATTTTGAATTTGATCAAGTCAAAAAATTTCAAGATGCATCCTCTCCTGAAATCTCACATTTTGTTTTATAGTAATGGTCTAGCCATCTAGTACGGTTACCAAATAACGGCTATGTGAAAGTGAATAATGGCCGATAGGCGGCCATTTTGAATTTGATCGAGTCAATTTTTTTCAAGATGCATCCTCTCTTGTAATCTCACATTTTGTTTCATAGTAATGGTCCAGCTATCTAACACGGTTTACCAAATATCAGCAATGTGAAAGTAAATAGTGGCCGATAGACGGGCATTTTGAATTCGATTGAGTCGAAAGTTTTTAAAAGGCATCCTCTCCCGAAACGTCACATTTTGTTTTATAGTAATGGTCTAGCTATCTAGCTCGGTTTACCTGATATCAGGCCTATCGAGGTAAATAATGCTGATTGTCGGCCATTTTGAATTCGTAAATTTTCAGGGTGCATCCTCCCCCGAAAACTCACACTTTGTTTTATAGTAATCAGGTAATGGTCTAGCCATCTAGCACGGTTTACCAAATATCAGCCATGTGAAAATGAATAATGGCCGAAAAGGCGGCCATTTTGAATTTGATCAAGTCAATTTTTTTCAAGATGCATCCTCATCTGAAATCTCACATTTCGTTTATAGTAATGGTCTAGCCATCTAGCACGGTTGACCAAACATCGGCCATGTGAAAGTGAATAATGGCCGATAAGCGGCCATTTTGAATTTAATCGAGTCGATTTTTTTTAAGATGCATCCTCTCCTGAAATCACACATTTTGTTTTATAGTAATGGTCTAGCCATCTAGCACGGTTTACCAAATAACGGCCTTGGGAAAGTGAATAATGGCCGATTGGCGGCCATTTTAAACTTGGAAGAGTTGAATTTTTTCAAAATGCATCCTCTCCTGAAACCTTACAATTTGTTTTATAGTAATGGTGTAGATATCTTGAGCGGTTTTCATGATATTCCACAATATCAGGCCTGTCGAGGTGAATAATGGCCGATAGGCGGCCATTTTGAATTTGATCAACTTGACATTTTTCAAGATGCACCCTCTCCTGAAACCTTACAATTTATTTGATATTAATGGTGTAGCTATCTTGAGCGGTTTTCATGATATTCCGCAATATCAGTCCTGTCGAGGTGAATAATGGCCGATAGGCGGCCATTTTTAATTTTATCGACTTGAAATTTTTCAAGATGCATCCTCTCCTGAAACCTCACAATTTGTTTTATAGTAATGGTGTAGCTATCTTGAGCGGTTTTCATGATATTCCGCAAAATCTTTCAGTCGGATTTACCGATGTTATAAATTAGGTCAAAGTGCTGGGTCAACTTCAAGGTCAAGGTCCAAAAACCTGAAAAGGCACAACTAGGGACCTCAGAGAACATGTATGTGCAATATGACTGTCATCGGCCCAGTACTTTTCGAGATCTGCTCCGGAAACGAAGTGCGCGTCAAAACGTCTAAATAGGTCATAGTTCTGAACCAGAAGTAGGTCAAAGTTCAAATACCCCAAAAGGCACAACTAGACCCCCTAGGAGTGTTGTGTGTAAAATTTGAAGACAATCGGACAAGTACTTTCAGAGATATGCTCCGGAAACGAATTGTTTACGGACGGCCCAACGGCCCAACGCCGTAACATCATCATTTTCTCCTCTGCGATCTTGCATATTGAATTCAGATTAAAAATATTTTAACCTGCTCATTATCCACCTGGAAGTAACCCACATACCAAAAATTGTTATCCTAGCTTATTTTCTTACAAAGTTATAGGCAAAAGAAGAGGCAAAAAAAACGGAGGGAGAATCCATAGCTCCCTCCGTCTCACCTACGGTGACGGCGGGAGCTAATAAAATTCAGATATATCCTAAAAATGCGGACTGTGTTAGAAGCCATACATCTTTGGAGGGGATGGATCAGAAGAAATGTAAGAGCGGTTTCTGGGAATGACCTCAGCATCTGGTGGGCACGCGGGACGGATTTATAGGCTGCAGATAGTTGTGTCTGTCGGTTCTGCAAAACATGGTGATATCAGCAGATTCTGACGTCTAAAGACTATCTCCACAATGAAAGAATTAAACAATGTATAACGACCTTAGACCCATAACATAGGTATTTAAATGAGGCGAAAAGAGCTAACTAAGACAATTATGATGATTGAAAAAAAATGAAAAAGACCCTTTGGTCTCTATGTTTATATATTTCAGCATCGCGAGGTTTAAAGTTATAAACAAACACGTTTATTTTTAGCTACAACACTCGTCCAAGTGGTAATTTCAATATCCTTCAAACAATGCACTAAATTTACGTCTCATATTAAAATCAATAAGTTCTCTCTATGTCATTGTGGTGAAGTCGATTCATAAATGTATATAATATTGTAAACCAAATTTAATGGCAGTGGCGCTAGCCAAAACATTCAGTCAGTCACACAATACTGCTGGCATCTCTACGAATAATATCCAATTTGAAAAGCCAGATAATATCTGTGTTGACGCTATGGATAGAGTTCTTCCATAGCGCCCAGCAAACACGAGATGTTCAACCAATGTTGGTACAATGTTGGGCCAGCGTCGCAGACGGTGGGCCAACACTGTACAAACATTGGGTGAACGTCTCGTGTTTTCTGAAATAGCACACCAATCCCATGGACCAATACCCATCATTGTAAATGTTGTTTATAATGTTGGTCCATCGTCTTCGACTGTGGCCCAACATTAAAACAACATTGGGACAACGCCTCGTGTCTGCTGGATGCCCTTTGTTATTAATTTATTAAAAATGCATTTTAAACAGGGTAGTATTAGCAAATAAGTTATTTTTTTAAATAAAATTCAACGATACAGAAATAATAACGTTTAAAATTGCATTAGCGTATTGCATAATCACTTGAATTATAATACAGAGTCTTTAAAATTATTTGCACTATATTTATCTAATATGGGAACACTTCTTTCAAATAATCCATTTTAACTGTAATTACATCCAAATGTGTAAGTAATTTCCCCGACTAGGAAGTTTTGGGTCGAGGTAGCGTACAACTTTAACAAGTGTGGGGGGATACAATTCACAACTCCGGCTCTTTCACAATCAATCGAATCGAACCAAAGCCTCATTCTTGAAAAATACTCGTTTTTGTGGAACTCCGATGTTTTTGTCGGTATCAACAAGGTCGACAGGTGTTTCAATGAAACATTGCAACTCTAAGGTCGCAAACGTTCAACATAACAATTATTCTCGGTAGAAGCCGTAGAGCAGCTCAAATACCCTTAGTTCCTGAGAGTCCTGAGAGATGAGATCATCTGAAGCAGATCTCACCGATGGCATCAGCATACAGTATACCCAGACGTATCCATTAACGCTGAAGTATGTGTGTATACAACATGAAGACTAAAGGGTTTCATCAATTTGAACTCATCATAAATGTCTTTGTTAGCTCTTTACGCTTTATTTGAATACTTATGTTATGGGTCTACGACCATAATAATCTTTTTAGTTTTTCAGCGCGGGGACCGTCTTTAGACGCCAGAATCTGACGTCTATAGACGTCAGATTCTGACGTCTAAAGACGGTCCCTGCGCTGAAAGGACGAACCTCATATTTTCTATAGATCGTCCCCCTATAAAGCGCCACTAAACAGTATATCTTTTTCAAACAACCGTAAAAGCAGTGTTGGTATTAAAAATAAACGAAGTATTTACAGCCTAAAAAATATATGAAATGCAATCAATCACGGAATGCAGCGAAGTGTATCATACATTCTTTGTTTAGTTGGATCAAGATTATTCTCGGTCGAATAGACATAAGAAGGATGCCGACAGATAGCCTAGAAGTGTTGCTAGGTGTTTGTTTGTGTATTACCATGACAACAGGGATCCACAACTAGGCGCGCAGCAGAGAAAAGGTCAGATTTATCCCAGCAAACACGAGACGTTGACCCAATGTTGGGTTAATGTTGGCCCACCGTCTTCGACGCTGGGCCAACATTAACTCAGCATCAGGTTAATGTCTCGTGCTTGCTGGGATTGCTCGTCCAAACTACACTATTTTCAGCCGAGTTAGAACTTTTCATTTTAATTGAACGCCTCGCCCAGGCTTGATGTAGCTTTTATTATCTGACACATGTTGATTATTTTATAGTAGTAGTAGTAAATCATTGCTTTACGTCACTTTTCGGCACAAAAGGTCTTTTAAGTGACATTATAATACGATAAAAACGTTGTAGTCAATTAATGAGATGAATGATGTACAGATGATGATGTGAGGGTGGGGTGAGAGGGCATGGTGGGTTATTGAGAGCGTTTTCCTTCGCTCGCCCGATAAGGGGTTCTGGGCATGTCTAGGGGATATACCCCCAGACATGCCCAGACGGCCGGAGACTTGAGTTTCGCTGTACAATTTAATGATGAAACTCTTTGGCATTTTGCGCAGCTCCGCTATCCTCGGGTCGGATAGTCCCCAGAGTAACAATAGGAAGGATCACTCCCTCTGGGTAACTCCATTCATCCCACGTGAGAGACCTAATGTCAAACACGCTATTGCCGGTTATTTAAGGCTACCACAGCCTACATCAGCGCCAGCACTGATGCGGGTGCTGCATTGGCTCCGCTGTTGAGCGGAGGAACCAGGGTACGCCACTGGCAATCCGCCCGAAGATTATAGCCAGATACGAGGAGGCTGCAGCTGCCCTTGGATGATTGCTGTAGACTAGTGCTTCCGTACAATGCCGTAACAGCATCCAACAGACGAAACAGATCCCTAATGACCCTCCCCGGATGGGGGCGAAAAGTACTACTACTAGCAATCATCCCAGTACCCCTTGATTATTTTATATCTAGTACAAAATACATGTATATATTCTCAATTTTGATCAATTGAGGAGAAACACCAAGCAATCGACACGAAAGATTTGTAAATTATATCAGAAATACATAAAAGAGTATATGTATTTCTGAGTATATGAATTATGATATACATGTGCATGGCTTAAAGCCATGTAGATTATTTATTAAGGTCACTAGGTTGAATTGCCGTAGTGAAAAAAAACAAAAACAGAGAGACAGGAAGCTAATTTGTTACCATCGATTTAAACCTTGTAAGGATCAGTGTTTGTAGATTGTAGCAGCAGATGGACTATTCCCCAGTGGGCGGTGTATGGTGTGTGGTCAGATAGTTCAAATGGTCTCTGGCAGGGTATTCGTCGATCCTTGCCGGGAGATAGTGAGCGATCGACAATGTCGGAAGGTCCGGGCTATCTATCCCAAACAAACAAACAAACAAACAAACAAACAAACAAACAAACAAACAAACAAACAAACAAACAAACAAACAAACAAACAAACAAACAAACAAACAAACAAACAAACAAACAAACAAACAAACAAACAAACAAACACTTCTCAATCGATCATGCCGAGAACACTTGCTGGTATCTGCAGGAACATCTCCCACCCAGACATGATATCTGACTTCAAGATGTTGAACTAAGGTCGGGCCAGCGTCGCAGACGTTGGCGCCACGTACATTAAACCTTAAACCGCTAAATTGAATCAATTAAATTTTCACCCACTTGAAGTTGTGTCTCGCTACCGCGATCCACAACTTCAAGTGAGTGAAAATTATACAGATTTGTTTAATTTGAGACCAAACATTTGCAAATATTGATGTTAAAACACACCTTTCGTTCCCAATAACTGTGATTTAAATGGCTTATAAAACGAATTAAAACGAATCTAGCCGCATTTACCGGTTTAGGGTTTAGGGGTTAATACCGAATTTTAAATTCGTGCATTAATTTTGAAAGCTAAAAATGGCATAATAATGTGATTATAATAATTCGTCCTCTTAGATATGAAAGGGTGCATCTGCGACTCCACAGAATGGCAGATACACCCTTTCATATGCAACGAGACAAATGTTCATATCTGCCAATATAGCGGTATATAACCGCTACATATCGCCACTTGGATATAAAAGGGTGTATCTGCCACTTTACAAAGTGGCATATACACCCTTTCATATCCAAGGTGACGATAATATAACATCCCCACATCCTCTCCTCACCTGAGGCCATTCAGAAGCAGCCGTCCAGATGTGGCGAATCAGTGGCTTAGCTTCCTAGAAGGCCCTCTATTAGTAACAGACTCCAGGGTCAGTAGAGTCAAGCGGCGCAGTGACCCCGGAGATTCACCTGATGTTGTTTTAAGGTTAGGCCAGCATCGAAGACGATGACCAACATTAAACCTACACTGGTTATGTGTCTTGTTTGCCGAGATTTACGAACAGTCGCTCTGAACGAGTGGCTAACGACAGACAGCTTGATCAAGTTAGCACTGACAGGGTGTTCAGCCAACCACAGGGCAGGCATGTCAAAAGTCAAACATTGGTCATAACAGCGCACAGTATGTCATGAGCACTCTACAAAGCCAAAAAGCTGCAGTATCTGATCAATTGTAAAGTAAGCACATCCTTCATTTCGACTTAACACGACACGGCACTGTGGTCATAGCAATGTAGATGGCGGTACTAAAATCAGTTTTACAATCATATTTTTTGCGACAAAGTAGTTTACAATTTTCAGATTAGATACCTCGTGCTGCCCCTTGCCCAATGTCCACCATGGTGCGGTACACAGTCAAATAGCAGTAACGGCTCAATTGGAAAAGTGATGGTGATATCTTGACAGAATGACATAGTTTTTCTTATTATATCAATTAAGAGTCGACAATTTTGTAAGACAAATTGAGAATATGATCTTAGTGGAAAAATATGATCTTAGTGGAAAACTTCACGTGGAGGGTCACAGTAAGGTAATCCATGTTACTGCATGGGACCCTGCCTGGTCAAGTAAGCATGTCATAATGATTTGTGGCTATACTGTCTTGGTTCTCACCTCTCATTGGGACTGGGCGATCGCGCAAATGGCGGTCTCGCCTAGTTAATGTTAAAACCAATGTATCGACGATAATTTCGCGCAGGGCTATGCGCTACACGCTCTTTGTAGCTATGCTGCACTATATAATTATATGTTGTGCTAGAATTATACACACGCAGACGAAGGGCAATTCTGTTGAACCAGATTCCTCCAACGTTGGCTAATTTGTAAGTCCATATTTTTTCTGCGTTTTTAATATAAAGGGTATCAAACCAGTAAGGCCATATTTTTTCTGCGTTTTTAATATAAAGGGTATCAAACCAGTAAGGCCATGCAAAGCCCAAAGACCGTAACTGCTCGCTTTTCAAGTGAGCAGTTACTGCCATTTGGCTTTGCAGAGCGAGTATTTTTGGAAGACACCTGCAGGAATCTGGCAGGGGAACCCCCGCTGATGAACACCTGCATGTACGAGACATTCACCCAAGGTTGGTTCAAGGTTGGTTCACCGTCTACGACGTTGGACCAACATTCAACCAACCCTGGGTGAATGTATGCTGAGATGTTTGCTGGGTGGCATCCCAGCAAACACGAGACAATGATCCAATGCTGTTTTAATGTTGGCCCGCCGTCTTCGACGTCGGACCAACAGTAAAACAACATTGGATCACCGCCTCGTGTTCGCTGGGATCAGGGCGGAGGGCCCACCCACCATCAGGTGTACAATCAGAGATCCAGGTTATGGAGCAGCTGCGTGATGGATAGAGCCCGCCCACTGATCCATGCAAGATACTCAAGTGAATGGCCTTGTTATATTACACCCTCAGATAAAAATGTAAAATATAAAGTATACGGTGACTGAAACGGGCTGAATAACTGTGCAATAATTCCTGCACCTTTGTAAAAATACCACTTATAAAACGTGTATAATTTTCGATATCAAACTCATGGACTTACTTCATAGAGTGGGATTGTGACATTCAAACAAATCCCAGCAAACACAAAACATTTGTGCAATGTTGGACCAACGTCGAAACGTTGGGCCTACGCTGTACAAACATATACAGATGTAGTGTTTGCTGGGATAAAGCCTGTTCAGAAGCAAGATCTTCATTCTATATAGCTCTTTTAACAGTTCATGTTTCAACCTCGTGTCTCATTTATCAATACTTTGGCATATTTATGGCTCTTTTATGACATAAAAAAATACCCATTCAAATGAAAAAACAATCCATTAGCCAATGTTGTTTTAAGGTTGGTCCACTTTTTACGACGCTGGTCCAACATTAAAACAACACCGGTTCAGCGCCACGTGTGTGTTGAGTAACCAGTCCAGAAGGTGGCACCATGGAGATAGTAAAGGTTTTACTATCTCCATGGTGGCAACATGGAAGTTATATCCATATAACCTCATTGGTGGCACTGATTGCGACAGAACTGATAATGGATTTTAAAAATTCCAGCGCCACACCCCAGCAAACTAGAGGCGTTGACCAAATGTTGTTTTAATGTTGGCCCACCGTGTTTGACGTCGGCCCAGCATTACCACCACATTGGGTCAACGCCTCGTGTTCGCTGGTACTAAGCCTCAAGACATGACGCCGAGTGTTCTACATTCGACCAAGGGAATTCAATTCTCTATTAAATTTCCTTGTTCTGACGGAGGACAAAGTTCAAACACGTCTATACAACAGGAGCCTATGCTTTGCATTGATACCCGACGTGGATCGTCCTAATTGTAATAATTATTGTCTTTTCTTTTCATCGGGAAAGCTGGACCTACAGCCTGTTGAAGATGGATATAGCGCATCAAATAAGTGCGACAATATTATTATTGATAAAAAATATCAATATCTTCGAAGTATTTGTTCTTCAAAAGTTCTTAACACAAAAGTGTGAACACAGAGGTAGAAGGGACTCTATGGTGTGATAGGGGATCAATGCGAAATCAGCATTGGGTCAGTTCATCACCATATTATTCCGACGCCCCGTTAGTCCGACGCCCCATTGGTGCGACGCCCCTTGGGGCGTCGCACCAATGGGGCGTCGGACTAACTAATCGGACTAATGTAACTGATTACAAAAAGAAAATAGACTTGTAAATATCGGAAGGAGACGTTTTCAGCATCGACATGCTAACAGCTTTTCACTTCCTGTTACGCACGCCTGAATGCAACCGGAAACGCACGTAGGCGACTTCCTGTGCATGTGCGCACCTCGTGTTCCACACTGTTTAGAAACACTGGTAATGCTTTCATCATGCGATGGCTTTTCGACAGCGTGCTAAGTGGTTCCAAACCCTACTGCGTGTGGCAGCATGTCTGTGGAGGCACAATTTGACCCCGTGATGACTTCTAGAGTGACCCCGGCCGGTCAGCTGTGTTTAGATTGCATCTGACCACCAGTTGGTCAGGGCACTGAAAGTGACACACTAATTAAAACACTGACACGCAGCTGTCCAGTGTGCATTTCTCCCAAGACTGACCTGACCGACCACTCGTATCCCGTCTCACCAATAGGCCTACTCAAAAGCCCCAATGCTGGAACGTTTGTTGTTTGTTTGGGATAGCTAGTCTTGAATAGGCTTCCCGTGCCTTCCGACATTGTCGATCGCTCACCATCCCCCGGCAAGGATCAAAATGTAACTTTTGTGTCTTATTACCAAGGAATATAGAACGTCTTTCTATATTTCTTGTTAGAACCAATGAGTTCCGAACAGATTTCCTCAATTTACGAATCTGCCACCCAAAAAAACTAGTCCCCAGACCTACAATGTACATGTGGCGGAGATTCGTCGGTGGCGTGTGCCATATTGTAACCAGAACACTACGCTTTGCCATGTACCACTCATTTGAAACCATAAAAAACAGCTGACAAAATAAAAGC